>JARFJB010001671.1:842500-1417194 GCA_036346205.1 Vesta saturnalis
TGTGTCTGTGTCCGTGTCTGTGTCTGTGTCCGTGTCTGTGTCTGTGTCTGTGTCTGTGTCTGTGTCTGTGTCTGTGTCTGTGTCTGTGTCTGTGTCTGTGTCTGTGTCTGTGTCTGTGTCTGTGTCTGTGTCTGTGTCTGTGTCTGTGTCTGTGTGTCGTGTCTGTGTCGTGTGTCGTGTCCGTGTCCGTGTCCTGTGTCTGTGTCCGTGTCTGTGTCTGTGTCTGTGTCTGTGTTCGTGTCTGTGTCTGTGTCTTCGTGTCGTGTCTGTGTCTGTGTCGTGTCCGTGTCGTGTGTCGTGTCTGTGTCTGTGTCTGTGTCTGTGTCGTGTCGTGTCGTGTCGTGTCTGTGCTGTGTCTGTGTCGTGTCTGTGTCGTGTCTGTGTCGTGTCTGTGTCTGTCGTGTGTCGTGTCTGTGTCGTGTCGTGTCGTGTCGTGTCGTGTGTCTGTGTCTGTGTTCGTGTCGTGTGTGTCTGTGTCTGTGTGTGTGTGTGTGCTGTCGTGTGTCTGTGTCTGTGTCTGTGTCGTGTGTCTGTGTCTGTGTCTGTGTGTGTGCTGTGTGCTGTGCTGTGTGTGTCGTGTCTGTGTGCGTGTCGTGTGTCGTGTCGTGTGTCTGGTGTGCGTGTGCGTGTGTCTGTGCTGTGCTGTGCTGTGCGTGTGGTGTGCGTGTGCTGTGTGTGCGTGTGTCGTGTGCGTGTGCTGTGCGTGGCGTGTGCTGTGCGTGTGCGTGTGCTGTGCTGTGCGTGTGCGTGCGTGTCGTGTGCGTGTGCTGCTGTGCTGCGTGTGCGTGTGCGTGTGTCGTGTGCGTGTGCGTGTGCGTGTGCGTGTGCGTGTGCTGTGTGCGTGTGTCTGTGCGTGTGTCTGTGTCTGTGTCTGTGTCTGTGTCGTGTGTCTGTGCGTGGAGTCTATGTCTGTGTCTGCTCGTGCTCTGTGCATGAGTGCTGTGTCGTGTGTTGTCTGCTCTGTGTCTGTTTTGTCTGTGTCTGTGTCTGTGTCTGGTGTGCTGTGTCTGGCGTGTCGTGTCTGTGTCTGTGTCTGTGTGCTGTGTCTGTGTCTGGTTGTGCTGTGTCTGTGTCTGTGTCTGTGCGTGTGCGTGTCTGTGTCTGTGTCGTGTCGTGTGCGTGGTGTCTGTGTCTGTGTCTGTGTCTGTGCGTGTGTCGTGTCTGTGTCTGTGTCGTGTGTCTGTGTCGTGTCTGTGGTCTGTGTTGTGTTGTGTCTGTGTTGTGTCTGTGTTGTTGTGTCTGTGTTGTGTCTGTGTGTGTGTCTGTGTGTGTGTCTGTGTGTGTTGTGTCTGTGTGTGTGTGTGTTGTGGTGTTGTGTGTGTGTGTGTGTCGTGTGTGTGTTGTGGTGTGTGTGTGTGCGTGTGCGTGTGGTGTGTGTGGTTGTGTGTGGTGTGGTGTGCGTGTGCGTGTGGTGTGCGTTGCGTGTGGTTGCGTGTGCGTGTGCGTGTCGTGTGGTGTGCGTTGCGTGTGCGTGTGCGTGTGCGTGGCGTGTGCGTGTGCGTGTGCGGTCGTGTGCGTGTGCTGTGCGTGTGCGTGTGCTGTGCGTGTGCGTGTCGTGTGCGTGTGCGTGTGCGTGTGCGTGTGCGTGTGCGTGTGCGTGTGCGTGTGCGTGTGCTGTGCGTGTGCGTGTGCGTGTGCGTGTGCGTGTGCGTGTGCGCGTGTGCGTGTGCGTGTGCGTGTGCGTGTGCGTGTGCGTGTGCGTGTGCGTGTGCGTGTGCGTGTGCGTGTGCGTGTGCGTGTGCGTGTGCGTGTGCGTGTGCGTGTGCGTGGGCGTGGGCGTGCGCGTGCGCGTGCGCGTGCGAGTGGGTGTGTGCGTGTGTGCGTGTGTGCGTGTGTGCGTGTTTGCGTGTGTGCGTGTGTGCGTGTGTGCGTGTGGGCGTGTGGGCGTGTGGGCGTGCGCGCGTGAGCGCGTGTCCGCGTGTCCGCGTGGGTGTGTGGGTGGGTGCGTGCGCGTGTGCGCGTGGGCGCGTGCGCGCGTGTGCGTGTGCGTGCTCGCGTGCCTGCGGGCGCGCGTGTGGGTGTGCGCGTGTGCGCGTGGGCGTGCGCGCGTGCGCGTGCGCGTGGGCGTGCGCGCGTGCGCGTGCGTGTGTGTGTGTATGTGCACAGGGTGTCCCATGACGTAATGTCACTACTTAATATACGTAATCTTCACTCCAAATAAGGTCAGAAGTTCTTATAAAGTGCGAGAGAAGTTATCGGCTGAATGTCCAATGCAACTAGCACTGGACAATGAAGTGAACATACTTCGAGAAATTGATAATAATCCTAGCACCTCTGTTCGCATGTTAATATATCTAATGCGAGTTTGGAAGACATTAAATCGTCATGGATTTCATTTATTTCATATCGAGCCTGTTCAAGCTCTTTTGTCCACAGATTTCCCAAAACGCGTGGAATTTTGCCGCAGGATAATTGAGAATTGACCAACTAGTTAATAAAATTTTATTCATGTATGAGTCGACGTTTATAAGGAATGGATTGATGAATAGAAAGAATACCTATTTATGGAATTTCGAAAATTCACATGAAACCACACAGTCAAATCATAAACATAGCTTTTCAGTGAATGTTTGGTGTGGAATTATTTAACATACTCATTTGACAAACATTTAGCCGCAGACAGATATTTATATTTTGTAGAAGATCATCTAGGAAATATGTTAGGAAATTTCCCTCTCGCCATGATACAAGACCTGTGGTACCAGCACGACGGTGCCCCAGTGCACTTTTCTTTGCGCGTAAGACAATTCTTAAATCTACGGTTTTAAGGACGTGTAATTGGTAGAGGAGAACAAGACCCCTGACCCCCACGTCTCCTGACTTGATTATTATTTGTGGGGTCACCAGACACCATCAGAAACCGTTAAAGATCTTAGAAGAAGCATTGTCGAGGCAGCCGATCTTGTTCGAAATAATAATGATATGTTACATACGGCAACTAGATCTCTCTTAAGAAGGGTCAGATATGTCTCGAGAGGAATGACTGCCATTTTAAGAATTTTTTATAGTGAATTTAAACTAAAATTGTAATCATTTGAATTATATTAATTTAACCCTCTGTATTATGACAACGTTTTAGTTTAAGGCAAAACTTTGTTAGAACTGAAGTATACGAAGTAGTGACATAACATCATGGGCCACAGGGTGACTCACGACTATTCCCTCGGTCTCTTGTTCCTAAACGGTACGAGATTTCAGCTTAATTTTTTGATGACGAATGTAAATTGATAAGGACTATTTTGTTTAATTATTTTCAATTATACGGGGTGGTTCAAAAAATTGTAATATATCACAGTTAGGTTTTTTAAATACAACGCCCTGTATTTTATGTCATTTTTGGAGTATAAATCAAAAATGAAGTCAACTTTATTAAACGTTCCCTATACCAATTTTGAGAAAATTGTGAATTTAAGAAAAATAAAAACACGGAAACCTCTTTGAGTAGTACAAACTTATATCGATTAATTCTGACCTTTAAGGCTTCGTTTTGCACTGTGCAGGATTTCGATATTTAGTACAGGGTGTTTAGGAAAAGGATTCGTATTTTTTTTTTTTCAAACGTCAAAAACCACTTAAATGGATTTTTATTTATTTGAAATAAATTTTCGTTTTCTATCAAAGCTATGAGTAATGCATGTCTCAAATTAACGATTAAAGAGTTATTAAGATTTTTCTCTAAAATTTCTATGAAAATTTTTGTTGTTTACATTCTAGTAGGTAATGATTTTAAAAGTAAGGTATTGTTTGATTCATCTAATTGACGGCTGTCCTTAACCTTAGTGTTCGGTCAAATACTGCCAAAATTCTTATTTTATTTTCAATATTGTCCTTTAAAACTAGAAAAATGAAACAGTCAGCGTGAAGGGTAAACGCAGAAAGGTATCTCCATCGACCACGTACATTGTGAGCTTAAGTTGTATTTTAGTAAGCACTATTTTTATAATTTTTTATTCATTTTCTTTTACATCCTGTACAAAAGTACTCTGTATAGATTATGCATATAGAACATTATTAAGTATTTTAGCCGTATTTTTTATTATGTTTTATTTATCTTTTACATCGCAAAATAAACACAGTTTGCATTTTATAGATTACTAGCAGTACCTGGCGCGCTTTACTGGGCACAAATTTAAAACACATTCTCCCTCTCCCATTCCCTCTCCCTCTCCCTCTCCCTTTCCCTCTCCCTCTCTCTCCCTCCTCTCCCCTCCTCTCCCTCTCCTCCTCCCTCCCTCTCCTCTCCTCCCCTCCCTCCCTCTCCCTCTCCTCTCCCTCTCCTCTCCTCTCCTCCCTCCCTCTCCCTCTCCCTCTCCCTCTTCCTCTCCCTCTCCATCTCTCTCTTTCTATCCCTCCCCTCTCCCTCTCCCGCCCCTCCTCTCTCCCTCTCCACCCCTCTCCCCTCTCTCCCTCTGCCTCTCCCCATCTCTCCCTCTCCCCTCTCCTCTCCCTCTCCGTCTCCCTCTCCCTCTGCCTCTCCATCTCCCTCTCCCAACGTGTTGGTTTAGGAAAGCCATATTAATTTCATATAAAAGTCGAAATTCAGTTTCTGGTTTGTGGCTGTATACCTGACAGAAATAGCATTATGTAAGAAAGAAAGACAATATATAATGTACTTGTAACAGTACCTACGATATATATATATATATATATATATATATATATATATATGTTTCTATTTAGATTTCCACAAGTATTCATGTTTAAATAAGACAATTTTTCTTTAAAACTTGTGTAATTAAACGTAAAAATTAATTCAACGTTTCGGGAACGTCCTTTGTTCCCTTTGTCAAGAATTTATTTTGACAAAGGGAACAAAGGACGTTCCTAAACGTTGAATTAATTTACGTTTAATTACACAAGTTTTAAAGAAAAATTGTCTTATTTAAATATATATATATATATATATATATAATTATTTGATTAATCTACCATTGGACTAATCGATTAATAACAAAAATCTTCAGTAATCGATTTTCAATTGTTGGAACTTATAACCGCCCACCCCTATTCCACATGAAACATTCTGCCCATACTGTCATAGTTTACATGTCAAATATCACTATGTTTTACATTATATCTATTAAATTCAGGAATACATGTAACTTCTGCCCAATAACATTTTGAAAGAATGCATTAAGTTATTTCTCTTTAGACTGAGGTTCTCTAGCAAAATACCATTTTATTCATCGATTAATCGACTGTATGATTAATCATTTACTGGATTAGTGTTTAATACAGCAGGAGTCGAAATGAGCTCATTTGATATATTTATTTGGTCCTCGAAATTCAATAATTTTATTTTGCCTTACAGGGTGCCCTGAAAAGAATAGGCCATACGTTAACTGGAGATTGTTTACGTTAAAATAAGCCGATTTGACTAAATTTATCTTAGTCCAAAAGTTGATACTAACGGAGATACAGGGTGTCAAAGTCGAAAAATAAATCGCATCTTTCGACTACTTCCAGCTAACTTCATGAATTTTCTTATACGGGGTTTTTTGGGATAAGAAACTCAAATTTATTATCAATTTCGCTGTATCTTTTAGAGGACGCCGCCGGCGACAATTTTGAACCCTTTAAACCGTTACAACTTTTTTGTTCCACCCTGTATGTTATTTTGGACTAGAAAAATATTTCCCTGTCTTTTCTAGTTAAGAAAGGTATACCTTATTGAAGCCACTAGGGTTATCGGTTTCCGAGAAAAACGCATCCAAAAG
Source organism: Vesta saturnalis (assembly GCA_036346205.1). Lineage (NCBI taxonomy): Eukaryota > Metazoa > Arthropoda > Insecta > Coleoptera > Lampyridae > Vesta > Vesta saturnalis. Next base: position 848,218 of record JARFJB010001671.1, read on the forward strand.
TAATGATGTACGTCCATTTAGTGTTACTGGAAGTATTTCTTTGTGTTTGTGGATAGCACTCAAATACGTCATTAAACTAAAAGCATCATCACTTTTAGATGCGTTTTTCTCGGAAACCGTTGGCCCTAGAAATTAAATGGAGGGAAAGTCACTACTTTTTCCCTGCTTTTTGATGACGAATTGCTTGATTTAGTTGTTGAGTATATGCTAGGAATAACAATTAACATAAGTTTCACTTCGACAGAACTGATTTACTGAAATTCCCTGGAATATTGATTTTGTCAGGTTACTACACTTTACCACAAACGTAGTTTTATTAATCAAATGACGAAGACAAAGAAATAGGCATTGTCAAGAAATTCATGAGTAGAAACAGATTTAATGCCATAAAAAGAAATTTGCATCTATCAGACAACACCGTGTTAGATAAAACGACAAATTTGCAAAGCTTCGGCCATTTTTTAATGGAGCGATTAAGAGAAATCTTCAGTTTGGTGTCTTTTCTTGTTTCCTCTCTATAGATGAACAAATGGTGCCCTATTTGGAAAGTCACTCATGTAAAATGTATATAAAAGGTAAACCTGTGCATAAAACTAAAATTAATAAAATTTTGGGAAACCGAACTAAAACACATACAACGTTTCTGATGATATTCAATGACGGAATCATTAAAAATGGCTTAAAATAATTTTAAATGAGAACATATGGCAAGTAATACTTCATTTGAAAGCTCGTTTCAAGTCCTTTTCAACGACATCAACAACATTAAAATATTATTACTGATTTATGAGTTTCAACCCAAAAACCTCAAAACATTAATTGTCGTTTTTGGATTGAAACTCATGAATCATTTGTAATATTTGGAAAGGACCTGGAACGAGCTTTCAAATGAGGTATTACTTACCATATGATCCCATTTAAAACTATTTTACAAAATGGCAGCTGTCCGTTATATATGTGCCTTAGTTCGGTTTCCCAAAATTTTATTAATTTCAATTGTATGGTTCACGTAATAGGTTGGACGGCGAATCAAACACACCTGAAAATCATTAAAACAAAGAAACACTTCAGGTGACAAAGTGAACATGGGTGTCCGATAACCTACCCTCAAGCAATGACGGGAAAGTTTGAGTGATTGGGTTAGGGTCTACGTCACCTCATTTTCACAGTCGCTCAACATCTAAAACAACGGGTTAATTTGAACAGCTAAAACCGTGAGCAGCCCTTCTAAATGCAGAATTAAGCCTTAAATTGACGATGTTGTTTAAACGTATCTCAGAATAATTGTGCTTGCCAGATAGTGTATTGGCAATTAAATTACTACCAAGTTAATTAAATAGTCAATTCGTGCAAGGTAATAATCAACTTTTCTAAAGGTTACACCTGCTTATTGAATTGCTTGTTACGACTTCTAATCTACATTTAAGTACCCATTTACGCTGGACTGTGAGTCTATATACCTTTTTCAAAACGTAATTTATTCTAATACTTCTCACTTCTTCCACTGTCTATGAGAAAGGAGTTACCCAATAGTTAGTAATTCTTTATTTCTCCAACTCTTGACCAATATGTATGTTAAGCGTAAACAGAAATTCCTAAACTAATTCCCCAACTTTATAAAACAATTTCAAACATTTGTATACAATAACCTGACTTTTATAAAACAATAGAGAATAAGTAAATTTTACAACAAAAATTATTTGAAACAAAGCCATTGGAATTTACCTTACTTAGTGCAGAATCAAGGATGAATTCGGTAAAGCCGGAACTGGGCAGTAGTTTACAGTGGCTAAACTCTAAGAACAAAGCCCCTTCCCAAGGCATATAACCAATACTTAAACAAATAACCTATTATTCACCACTGCAAAAGCTCTTGTAGACACTGTTTATGTAAGTACAAAAATAGCTAAAAATAAAACTCAATAAAAATCGTCGGATAAACCGATGCAAGTTCTCGCCTGTTCGAGAATATATGTAATATATAGTTAGCTACGTAAGCACATTAAAACGATTAGTCCACAGTGGTGTGGTTTCATTCACACAACTTAAAGTATATATATATATATATATATATATATATATATAGACAAAATCAAAATTGGAAAAATCGGAAATGAGGTTATAAGGGAAACTATGAAGGCAACTACAACTATAATAGAAATTGAGAAAAAGCAATTGACTTGGTTTGACCATGCAAAGAGAATGAATGAGGAAAGATGGCCAAAAAGGATTTCAGAATGGATACCGATAGAAAGAAGGAGAGGTAGGCCAAGCAGAAGATGGCGGGATGATATAAATGAATGCCAGGAATCTAGAAGAGGATACGTGTTACAATAGTAAAGAATGGAAACTGGGGACGAAAGACGGCAAAGGCTGTAGAAAATCCATATATATATATATATATATATATATATATATATATATATATATATATATATATATATATATATATATATATATGTATATATATATATATATATATATATATATATATATATATGTAATTACTATTCAAATTAAATTAAATTGGGAAATATTAACGGTCAATAACAAAGTAATTACAAATTAACACTAAGAATCCCCATCACATTTAATCTATGCCATACAAAGGTATTGCTAAACAATCAAATGATCCCCAAAAAGAATTAATAAATTTAGCCCAAAAAGTTTACTTCAGCTCCACCTAGTATACAACACTAGGTAGAAAATAATTTTGTAGGAACAGTAATGTATGATTTATTCCATTTGAACAATGAATATACCATCGTTGAATCGATTGGTATGAAAACGTGAGTAAGATACATTTTTGTTTAATTAACCATCTAGTAATAATTGAATGCAAATTCTTCCCTTTTAAACAATTCTAAAGTACGTCGATTTATCATATTTAGGTATCAAATCACTAGTTAGCAAAGTTCATGTATAAATAAATTTTATACAATAGCAAAATATAGTTTATAGGATCACCAAAGTAGTTCCATCGTAAGCACCGGTTAAATACAGTTAAGGTACGGCGTGCAATTCAAGGATAACACAATCACAGATGTTGCTAGCTTACTTACTTAGAATCAAAGTAAAGATTCTGACAGCAAACATCTGGTGTTCTGATTTACTTTAGATGATTGACTCAGATGTTATCTGTTCGTAAGCTTCTCAATTTTAATTTAGATTGAAGTGAACCTCACATAAATAAAACAGCAGTACCCACGATCACAGGTAAATAAGATTATAGATTCCGTATCATATAATTGATTTAAAATCCATGTGGGTATTGTGTAATCCTCATTCGTAAATTGGTATCCAATACATAAGTGGTGTTTCGCTCTTAAAGGATATTATTCCAAAATCTTTCTGATAGTAATTGCAATGTTCGACAACAATCAAATTACAAGTTACGAATTGGCCCTTATCTTGAGCCCTACACTTACACCTAAGGAATAAGTAAAATAAGCAGAAGGTATGTACAAAATATCAAAAGAACAAAGATTTTGTCTGGATTAATCGTATATGTTCCGAATCCAGCTGAGCTGTAGAAAGGCGGAAAAGCGGAAGAAAACAAAGTAAGACCGGAAAAGTTATTCAATTTCAGGACGCCAACTGTCAATGCTTTCTTGAAGAGGTTACTGTTAAAATAAATGAGCGGATGGCGAAGTAAATTCACAAGAATGCCCACAAAGTAGAAAGAAGTTTAAAAAGTTTTCGTTTTACCACGTTACAACATTAATATATTTATCACCACCACGATTCATAATTATTATTTGTAAGAAAACAATAGAGAACCTCACAAAGGTTCAAGCAAAACTTTCACGGTACGACCGATTCGATTTTCTAACTCAAACTAACCTTTCATTTTCAATCAACTACCGTTTTCAAAAGCTATTAAATTATAACAAGAAAAAAACAAGAAACATTACGGGGTAACGTTATGTCCCTTCTTACATTTTCCATTAAATGAAGTATTAAATTCTCAAAATATTTACTCGTTTGTAGAAAACTCCCTTTGTGTATTAAGTTTAAGCGTAACAAAAACTGACTTCACTTTGATTTAACCATCTGCCCGATAATGTAATTAATTACCAACCGTCCGAATCGGTCATATTTTACCTAATTTCGTGATTATAAGAACTCGATTTGTCACACCTCTTTTAAGCTAGCAAGACCAAATGAGCAGGATCAAACGAAACATATCAGATTATTTAGTACTAATTTGTACCATTAATAACAATTTTGTACCCCATGCCGTTTTTAAAAAAACCCGTGGCGCTGCCACATTAAGACAAGCCAGCAGGACCACAATAAAAAAAAAACGATAAAAAGAAAATTAAGATCAGCAATAGTAAAAACTGAATTTGTACTAATTTGTACCATAAAAATAAATTAAATATTTTCATTTATTCCGTGAAAAACAACCCCCAATTGATTTCAGACATACTAGGCTCAAGAGTAAACTACTTTTTCGTATCAGCAGAATCAATCGCTACTTACACAACCGACGCGGCTTAATATGTACCGACAAACTATAAAGTTTTAGATTTTGTACCCCCGCCGTTTCTTCGAAAACTACCCTCGAGCCCTATTAGGCGCAAGAGTAAACTACTCTTTCCTATTGGCAGAATCAATCGCTACTTGCACATGCGACGCAGCATAATATGTACTGACAAAATATGAAGTTTTAGATTTTGTATCCCCGCCGTTCCTTCGAAAACTACCCTCGGCCCCTATTAGGCTCGAGAGTAAACTACTCTTTACTATCAGTAGAATCAATCTCTACTTGCACATGCGACGCGGCATATGTACCGACAAAATATAAAGTTTTAGATTTTGTACCCCCGCCGTTTCTTCGAAAACTACCCTCGACCCCTATTAGGCTTAAGAGTAAACTACGCTTTCCTATCAGCAGAATCAATCGCTACTTGCGCATGCCACGCGGCATAATATGTACCGACTACTACTCCTTCCTATCGACTCAAACGTAAACTGTGGGAAAGTGTTCACAATATGGCAATTGTGAGGCGTTGCACCATCATGTTGGTATAGCACTTGAATTCTGTCGGCCAAAAGTAAATTAACCAGATACTCAGTTTCCAACTCTTGTAGTATTGCTAAATATCGTTCACTGTGGGAACATAGGACATATTAATTTCTGAACATTTACATTTCGATAGAACTTGCCGTTCAAGTTTTCGTCATAAATACGTATCGTAACAACTTGATCGCTTCTTACTGCGCAATAAACATTAAAACTCAAGTTTTTTTGGAAGTTTCGTTCCCTAAGAACCTGAGGGTTTACGTCACTCAAATAGTGCGAATTATGTCGATTAAGCATGCTATTTCTAGTGAATTTCGCTTCGTCGCTCCAAATTATGTTATTCAAAAATCGTTCGTTTCCGTAGTGATTAGTAAGTATAAATTCACTAAAAAGTACTCTTCTCGGAAAATCATCTTCTTTTAAATGTTGCACTAGGGAAAATGCGAAAGGATGGAATTTGTGCTTTTTCAGAATTCTATTAATTGAACTTTTTGATACTCCTGAGGCTATCGATACCTGTCTTATTGACATCAATGGATTTTCAACAAAGTAACCAAAAATTTCAATTTCCACATTTTCATTGTTAAGAATAGGTTTAGCTTTAACAATATTTCTTTTAACGGAACGACAGGGGTACACAATCTAAAACTATATATTTTGTCGGTACATATTATGCCGCGTCGCATGTGCAAGTAGCGATTGATTCTGCTGATAAAGAGTAGTTTACTCCTGAGCCTAATAGGTGTCGAGGGTAGTTTTCGAAGAACGGCGGGGGTACAAAATCGAAAACTGTATGTTTTATGAGTACATATTATGCAAGTAGTGATTGATTCTACCAATAGGAAAGAGTAGTTTACTCTTGAGCCTAATAGGGGTCGAGGGTAGTTTTCGAAGAAACGGCGGTGGTACAAAATTTAAAACTTTATATTTTGTCGGTACATATTATGCCACGTTACAAGTGTAAGTAGCGATTGATTCTGCTGATATGAAAGAGTAGTTTACTCTTGAGCTTAATAGGGGTTGAGGGTAGATTTTCAAGGAACGGCGGGAGTACAAAATCTAAAACTTTATATTTTGTCGGTACATATTATGCCACGTTACATATGTAAGTAGGGATTGATTCTGCTGATGAGAAAGAGTAGTTTTCTTGAGCTTAATAGAGGTTGAGGGTAGTTTTTCAAGGAACGGCGGGGGTACAAATTCTAAAACTATATTTTGTCGGTACATATTATGCCGCGTCGTATGTGTAAGTAGCGATTGATTCTGCTGATAGGAAAGAGTAGTTTACTCGAACCTAATAGGGGTGGAGGGTAGTTTCGGAGGAAGGGTGAGGGTACAAAATCTGAAACTTTATATTTTATCCGTACATACTGTGCCGCGTCGTATGTGCAAGTAGCGATTGATTCTGCTGATGGGAAAGAGTACTCTTGAGCTTAATAGGGGTTGAGGGTAGTTTTCCAAGGAACGGCGGGGGTACAAAATCTAAAACTTTATATTTTGTCGGTACATATTATGCCACGTTACATGTGTAAGTAGGGATTAATTCTGCTGATGAGAAAGAGTAGTTCTCTTGAGCTTAATAGAGGTTGAGGGTAGTTTTTAAAGGAACGGCGGGGGTACAGATTCTAAAACTATATTTTGTCGGTACATATTATGCCGCGTCGTATGTGTAAGTAGCGATTGATTCCGCTGATAGGAAAGAGTAGTTTACTCTTGAACCTAATAGGGGTGGAGGGTAGTTTCGGAGGAAGGGTGAGGGTACAAAATCTGAAACTTTATATTTTATCGGTACATATTATGCTGCGTCGCATGTGCAAGTAGCGATTGATTCTGCTGATAGGAAAGGATAGTTTACTCTTGAGCCTAATATGTCTCATCAATTGGGGGTTGTTTTTCACGGAATAAATGATAATATTTAATTTATTTTTATGGTACAAATTCAGTTCTTTCTATTTTTATTTTTTTTTATTGTGGTCCTTCTAGCTTGTCTTAATGTGGCAGCGCCACGGGTTTTATAAAAACGGCATGGGGTACAAATTTGTACCATTAATAACAAAATTGTTATTAATGGTACAAATTAAGTACTAAATAATCTGGTAGGATTCGTTTAATTCTGCACATTTGGTCTTGCTAGCTTAATAGAGGTATTTGTCACGGTTTATTCGAATAACGAAGTTGCGAGCTGCGAGAGAGAAAACCTACTTTTTTACCTCAACATGCATAAAGCTGCAATTTCATACTCTCTTTTTTTCTGTTATCTTCAATCCTTAATTACGTAATATATTTAAATCTTAGATACATAAAATAAAGCATACGCTTAATAACATTATTGATAAGATATTATACTTTTATCTTTTTTTTCGCGGTAACACTTGCGATTTCCTGTTGCTGTTACATAATGAACTTTTTTTTTCGCCATTTACAATGCTATATGCTAAAATCACGTTTTATCTCTTTTTGTGCCAAACAAGTACAAAATTTTGAACATTAGCGCCTAATTATTAACTAAACTAATTAAGAAATGGCTTACATGAAAATGTGCGATGGAGTGAGAAGAGACTAAATTAATGAAAGTGTTTCTATTACTCTGTCGATTCTGGGGATATCCTCTTATTTAATTTGTATTTGTATTAATAAAGTGAAATCCACATATTTGATAATTACAAATTCTTATAATAATGACATTAAACATAATCTTTAATATTTACGAGCTAATTATAGAAATTTAAATTTGATTATTAAGGTTATAATCTTTCGTAAATTACAATTTTAATTATCCATAAAAATACTCAAAAATACTGGCTTCAATAATTTCTGTTTTATTATGAGCTGGGAACGGATAAAAGAAAAGATTTTTTTTTCTTAATTACAAAATGTTAGTCATTAATTGCAGGAAGGAACAGATAATACATATGATTGGTTATATTTATAAACAATTTTTGTAGGAGATGAAAGTTAATATACCTTAAACCTTGTACCTTTTAACCTTTTAGTATAATAACAAGCAAAAATTATTTTAGAAAGTTTTTTTCCGTGTTTGATATTACGTTTTGATTTATGTAATTTGTGAACACGCTCCTCACTCATTACTTTCTTACTTTTTTAAGTAAAGCCAAATCTACCCTTACTCATCTTTAATAGGGATAAGAATAAACGAATAAACTACCGCCATCTATTAATACCAAGCTCAATCAGTGATAATAAACTCGAATTGCTTTAAGTAGGTCGCCAATTGAGTTTTATATTCGTTATGTCGCCCACTTAACACTAAAACTAAATCTAAGTTTAATTGTAAATCCTGATGCCCTGATGGTTATCTTCCCCATTTTCTTGCATATCCGGTTTTTGTCTGACTTACGTATTTAGTCACTTTCTCCCCGTATTTAGAGAAAGAATTTGCAAATCTGGGAACATCTTCTGGTTTTTATTATTAAACGACTGTCATATTTGATATGATGCCCTTTTCTTCACAGTATGTAAAGTAGAAAGTTCTTTATTTAATTTCTGATTAAATTTATATAACTTTTACGATCTTAAGCGTTACTAAACTGGGTTTTTAAATCCCATTAAATATATATTTTGCACAAACAATCATGATTTATTGTAGTAACTGTTTTTATTTATCTTAATACAGACTTGTGTTGTTTAATTCCGTCACACTAACGTTTCTAAGCGACGATGTTTAAATTAACATACAGATGGCGGGCTTTGATAATTGTTCTCTCTTTACAATTAAAATTTTTGATCGTTCCTATGTATATTAAAAAAATTACTTTGTTTTTTTTTAAATAAGTATTTTGCGGTGGCTCCATTTTGATAAGTGATAAATGTGTACTTGTCCTTGAATGAATAGGTTATTCCACTATACCTTCACCTAATTTTTGTAAAAAGTTAAATTGTAATAAATCTGTATAGAATTTCTTCCGTAATTAATTAAATGTGAAGGTGTTTATATAATATTTATAATAATAACGCTGGGATCGTTCATCTTTGTGTATAAAATATATAAAAGTTTCAAGGTTTTTCTCCTTTCATGAACTTCAAGGAAGTTGATATGGCTATTTATTAAAAATATTTCAAGTCATTATTATCAGCTTATGTAGTCAAAGGTATTAAGGGCGTAATAAATTCTCATTACAAAACATTAACGGGGCATGGTTCTTCTGTATAACATTAACTTATACGTTATAATAAAATAAAAATTAGGATTCAGATTTGGTTTACGTTGCGTAATTGTAGTAAAGTAGTTAATACGCCTGGATGTAGGCAACTTGCGTATTTAAGGGTTGAAAAATAATTTTTGCAAATACAGGGTTTCCCGCTAAGGCCGGCTCCCGGCGGTATCTCAGCACCCTTTCATCGCAGAGCGTTCCGAAGAAAATGTATCATAAAAGTGCTCAAGAGAAACTGTTGAAAATTATTTTGAACTTCATGCCTCTACCGCTGGGTCGCGCATCATACAGAATACAGTGTATTAAAAAAAAAGCCACAAGTTTTAGAAAGAGACGTCAAGGTTATCCTATTTGCGTAAAATCGGCATTGATTATGGGAGCTGACGGTTATCAAATGCAGAGGTTGTTAAAAGTGAAAATCACTGGCGTCGAGTAATACGATAAGGCATAATGAGCTTGTGTTTATTCGGACAAACTCGCATTTTGGACGAAAGCTTTGTTGCTAGGTAATTGACGAGAGCAAATAACATGGTAAAATCGTGACACCGAAGGTGAAGCGATTTTACCTTCTGTTATTTGCTCGAGTCGTATTACCTAAAAGCAACAAAGCTTGAGTTTTGTCACACTGAAAGTTTATCCTGAGAATAAACAAGCTCGCTGAATTATTTAATTAAAAATAATAAACTAATTTTAATCGTTAGGTGCCGATGGAATTTAATTATCGTTACCATGGAAATATATCAACATGTAGTTTATTCGCTATCAGTTTATCCGATGGAAAAGTGATAAAACGTATAATAGAATGCATTGTTTTTGACAGATGAATTAAATTGTCAGTTATTCAATCGTTTAATAAAAAAATAACAAGAACATTTAGAATATTACAAATAAAATTTAGTGTTTGGTAAAAAAAGCAACAAATTCACGTAAAGCGGCTTCAACGTATTTGTTTTACGTAAATAAAAATCACGCCTACGTCTATAAGTTGCATCTTTGACAACCTATGACATATATGATAATCTAAATTAAACTGTCATTTACACCAGCCGGTTTTACGCAAATAGGATGACAGTTACGCCTCTTTCTAATACTTTTACCCCTTTTTCTTCGGATACTTTTTTTTTAAACATTTATTTCGATGATATCAGTTAACAATTTTTAACATTTCCTATGGTTAAGGAAAGTATAGAATGTAATAAAAGATACTCGTACATTGGAATAAAAAATGCAAATTTGAACATTACAAAAGCGCATTGAACGTTATTTAAAAAACTAAACATTTTTAACCATAACAAATCGGTTCCGAATATCGGAACCGATATTTGGATGGTAATTTTCGGATCACCCACTCACAATGCGCCCACTTAAAACATTTACATTTTCACCTGCATTATCTTCGAAGAATAATCGACTGCAAAAGATACATTCTGCTTCGTCTGCTTCGATGTCACAATTCATGTCATAGTCAACATTTACAACCAAGTCTTCGTCTTCAGATGAATCAATAGATTCTTTCTTGTTTTTTAACTGATATTTTTTCTCTTAGAAACAGCATTATTCTTTTTTATTGGGTTTTGAACGAAGCTGCTTGGTCATCGATGTTCAATTTAGGTTTTTTTTATTGACAACTTTCTCTCTTTTAGAGAGATCTTTATATGGGGTACCGGTAGCTAAATTTTCCGAACCTCGTTTTGTACTTTTTCTCACTCTCGCTGCGATTGTAAAATGACGTGCATGGCAATGGACAAATTTTTTGAGATAGCACTCTGCAGTTTATTGGTTTCGATATGCCACTGCAAGACGATTGTTAAGCCAAGTTGGCTTCGTTAAGATCTCGCGGAGGAGTGACGTGGTTAAATAGAGCTGCCAGATTGGTTTAAGCTATAAATATAACATTAAAATACCATATCGAAAAATAAAATTATGCAAACTTAAACATGACACGTGAAAAAACTCAAATGCATTGAAAAATTATTCAACATATTTCAGTGACCTCTAGGCTAAGCTGTAAATATTCGTTTAGTGTTTAGAAAATCAGGTTATTATCAGGATATTAGGCCACTTTACTCTATAAAGTTTGTAATGTTTTGAAACTTTTTATAATGCACTTTAAGGTCTAGGCCGCAAAATATTGGCGAGAGGAGAGGGGAAAGTCATCGATTAATTACGCAATAATTTTAGTTCCATCAAATCTAAATTTATAAAAAAAATTTTCATTTTACAAAAAAAAAAATTTATTATATTTTGCTTTGAAAACCACCGCTAGAGGACGTTTTTTAAATACAATAATTTTTGTAACCATACCATTTTTTTATTATAGTCATAAAGCACAAGTGCAGCGTTTTCATTTTTATCGAGAATACCTTGGAAAAAATGGCGGTGTTGTGACATCCGTTAGTAATTTTGACAGATGTCAAACAGCCGCAAACAAAGCTGGGGGAAGAAAAGAAAAGCATCTGAATAAATACACTTTAATTTCGATTCTACGAAATTGAAATTTATAAAATGGCTCTTATTTGTTTTTTAAACATAGATTTTATTATTAGTATAATAATAAGATCTATATCTTATTGCTTTTTAAGTCACTAGTGGCCTTTTTTATAATTTTTTTTTGTAGTTGTTTCAATTTTTCTTAACATGTTTACAAGCTCTAATGTAATTATTTGATGACAATTGGAAAGGACCTCAGATTTAAAAAAAACGGTAAAAAAATAGCCTATAATCTAAAGAAAGGGGTAAAACGTTACAGCAAAAGGAATACTTAACCTTATGAAGGATGTCGCGTTGAATTCCCATGCACGATCAATGCAATAATTGCATTTAGGTATCAAAGAAAAATTAATTGTTATTAATTCTTTACGTATTGTTATAAAACTGCATAGTTAAAGCTTTAATCGTTAATACCAGTAAATAGAAACAAGAGAAAAGGAATAAAAGTATACATTATACATACAATTCCAACAAAATTTATTTGCTCTTTATAAATGTATCCATATCGTCTCGCGAGGTAGGACGAGTTTTATAAACTAAATCCTATAAATAAAAAACTGTAAGAATTAGGAGATCTGGATGACCGTAGAAATAGGCTTCCTCGTAGACCACCTATTCGGGTAAGTGGTATCTAAAAAATTTCTAACATCACGGGAAAAATGCGCGGGACATCCGTCGTGTTGGTTTCACATTATTCTTCTAATATTTAACGGAACGTCTTCTGATAAGTCTAGTAGGTTATTGGTCAAAAATTGAGGGTATAGTTCACCGTGTAAATTACCATTAAAAATATGCAGGCCAATTTTATATCCCGATATACTACACCAAATATTTACACTGCATTGGTTTTTGAGGTCCACTCTTAACCAGTGAAGATTATTTTCTGACCAATAATGCATATTATACAGATTTACTCCCCCGTCTGTCCACAAGATTCGCAACTAAATTTCGGTTCTTCTTCCATCATATTTTTAAACCAATTGCAAAAATCTAATTTAATCAGCTTCCGCCAGAGCATGATGTGAAGCGATATGGTACAGATATAATTAAAATCACTTGAAAATTGATTGACTGTCGTTTTACTCACCCCTAACTCATTAAATAATGTTCTTAAACTTAAATGTGGATCCGCTTCTATTTACGCAAGGTCACTTTATGACATTTTCAAATACAACTCACCAACAAAACAACTCAAAAAAATGTATAACAATAAAAAAGACAATAAGCAAACTTCAAAAGAACAATCAACAATAATAATTAAATAAATCTGACATTTTAAAGGATTATTTTTACAAAGCATTCTAGATGAAAACGTTGCACTGCCGCGGTTGCTTATTTTTGTTTAAAAAGTATTTGTTACGTCAAAGGCGGTTAAAGTCAAGGGAATAAATTAAAAGTAAAGGTTTTGTTAATTTTTATTCTTTTGTATATAAACCCGATTTTTTCTTAGAGAAATTTAAAACAAGGTATGCGTAGGTAATAAAATAATGATTAAAATTAGAGTTGTAAAGTTTTCATTTTCCTATAACTTTTTAACTAATAAAGATATCGAATTTCTTTTTTTACCAGTGTTTTACAAATTTAATATATTTTCTGGTTATGATAAAATAATGATGTGGTTACATTTAAAAATTGTATTTGAAAAACGCCCTCTAGCGGTGGCTGTAAAAGCAAAATATTATAAATTTTTACATTATTATGCTTTTTTGCTAAATGAGAATTATTTTATAAATTTCGATTTGGTGCAACTAAAATTATAGTGTAATTAATCAGATGACTTTCCCCTCTCCTCCCACCCTTATTTTGCGGCTAGACCTTAAGTGCACTACAAATAGTCTCAAAACATTACATACTTTATAGTTTCTGTATTATACACTAATCACCAAATGTTTAGGTATTTTTAATAAGATCATGTATGCTGCGGCACCTAACGGTAGAGGCACAAACTTCAAAATAGTTTTCAGCACTTTCTCTCGACCACTTTTCTCGGACAAATTTTTTTCTTATGCAGTAATTAAACACCAATTATGCTCCGCTTTGTGCCGCTAAAGTAAAATTTTGCTGCCTCCACAGGAAGTAACTTACTCCATCGCGCAGGATATTTTCATAATCTTATGAATATACTAATCTTTTCTTGCGCGATAATCAGACACTCTTTATATGCTGTTTTGCCCCCTTCAAAATAAAATTTTAGGCTCTTATAGGAATTAAGTTATTGTTAAATTACATAGACACGGCCAACATCACAGCCGTAAACTTTTGCATCAATCATTGTTTTCTTATGCATTAGGCGTCAGTTATGCGCTATTTTTCGTCGTTAATATAAAATTTTATGCCCTTATAAAAAAAGTTAATATAAAATTACATTGAATTACATTGTCACAGCCGTGAACTTCCGCATAAATAAATGTTTTCTTTGCAGTAATTAGGCGCTAATTATACGATATTTTGTGCTGTTAAAATACAATTTTGCGCTCTTATATGAAAAAGTTAAACTTAAATTTTGCGCCTCTATAGGAAACAAATTATTGTAAAAATCAAATCAACACGGCCAACTTCACAGCCGTGGACTTTTGCACAAATCAATTTTATCGTTATATGCACGATATTCAGCACCTATTATGCCTATTATTGAAAAATTACATCGATACGGTTAACTAATAAAGCATTTGTTCTTGCACAGTAATCGGCCATCATGCGCTCTTCGTGCCGTTAAAATTAAATTTTGCGCCTCTATAATAACCTAGTTATTATAAAACTTACATTGTTGTGGTTAACTTCATACAAACGTTACCTTCTGCATAAATAAATTTGTTCTTACGCAGTAATTAGACCCCGTTAGATTAATATTTTGCGTTCCCATAAGAAATAAGCTATTACAAAGATTACATCAATAATTAGGTAACTATTATGCTCCGTTGAAATTAAATTTTGCACCCGTATAAGAGAAACAAGTTATTGTAAAAATTACATCGAGACGACTTAAGTTTGCCGAGCCGTTAACTTCTGCGTAAATCAATTTTTTGTTATACTCTAATGCATTTAAACCTGTTGTTGTTTACATGTTTATTTGCTGAAATATGAAAACGCATTTTCATATTTCATAAATTTATCTTGACATCTCAAGTAAGATATTACAACGTACTTAAGACTATAACTGTGATTGTTATTGAAACATAAATTTATATAAAGATAAATAAAAAATTTAGATTTAGATTTAATATCTAAAAGATAAGTGTTTTAATTAAATTCCTATTTAATTTTAAAGCTACCTATCTACGTTTTAAATTCTTGAAGGTTGTTTATCCACTATAATGCAATAACTAGACTAATTAACGCGCAAGGAAAAGCTAGTTTTCTACACAAGTTCACTACGGTGAAGTTAGACCTGTCGATTTAATTTTTACAATAACTTGCTTCCTATAAGGGCGCAAAGCGGCGTATAATTGATTTATACAGAAGTTCACGGCTGTGAAGTTAACTGTGCCAGTGTAATTTTATAGCAGCTTCTTTCTTATAAGGGCATAAAATTTAATTTAACGCGCCTGGTTGGCGCCTAATTACTGAATAAGATAAGAATGCTTTATCCAAAAGTTTGCAGCTCTGTGAAGTTAGTTAGCCTTATTTATAGAATTTTTGCTACAACATATTTCCTATTGCAGCGCAAAATTTAATTTTAACGGTGTGAAATAGCGCATGATCAGCGCATAATTATAGACAAGATCAAATCACATTTTGCAAAAAAGATTCGGCTATCTTCATACCTCCGTAGTTAACTTGTTAATGTTAACAGTAACTTTTATGGCTAAAGCAAAATTAATATCGTTCGAAACAGGGTTCATTAAGGCTTCGGACAAGGTATCGGCATTATGAATTTCATTCTTGTCAAAGTTACTTTTTTTGTAGTTTTTAAGAAAAAACCAAACATGCTTTCGACTTACGAGCTCGGTCATTAAGAGGATTTTGAACTAGGGCATTTTTTGAGAGACGGTCCTTTTTGCAACATCTAACGTTCATTTGATAGAGTCTACAGCAAAAACTTGAAAATACGGCTTGGGCCATAACTCATTCAGAAGTTTGTACAATCATATGTGTTAGTTGACTCCGCTAACATAATTTTTTTGATTCTTAGTTTCGTATGGGATATTAAACATATATACAAAATCTATACGGTTATGACAGCAATGGCAGCTGTTGTTATCAGCTAATATGGAATATTATTAATAATTGTTAATGTCAAAACAAATGAATAAAACATATAGGTTTTAACATTTAAGTGAAATCCTACTGTAAAGAAAACTACTAATTTCGTCAGTGTGCAAATAATAAAAGACAAGAAAGGTAAGTATTTAGTCAACCCTCCAATCGTGAAGGGTAACTATGAAACTGATGGCTGATTCAACAAATACAAAAATTTTAAGTATTAAGAAAATTTTTAATTCTTATTTTCATACTTAAAATTGTAATTGCATGAAATATGGTTTCTAAACACAGTTTTCACTGTAATTAAATTTCACAATAAACAACGCAAGTCGCTATTGTTTTTTCCCTCAACGATCATTCTGGATTGTTTAAATTTCACTGAAAAAAAAATAAAATTGAAAGCCCCGTTTTATCACATTTGTCACATTTTTGATGGCTCTCAAAGGCGTGAAAAGACAAAATTATGAAACTGTAAAACTTCGATCCACACGTAATGAAGTAATCAACAACTTATTATACCATATTAATAGACACTGGGCAACCGTGTTCATCTATTTACACAAACACTAAAAAAATCACATTTATACAAAAATTAATTAACATGTATATCATTTAACTTTCAACATTCAACATTCAAACTAACCTATTAATTTCGTAAGACGTATTTTTGAAATTAATAAAAAAACAATATTTTAGTTTTGAAAATTAGACCATCTGCCGTACGGCAATTCTAGATAACAAATTAAAATTGAAAGATTAACTCCTTTAATCTTGAAAAAATGTCATGTCTGTTACGAGTTCTCTAACGGCGACTTTCTTCAATCTTTATTAATGTTATTATTAAATGTAAAAGAATTTTAATTTACGACAGATTTTGAAAAATTATTAAATTTTCTAGTTTTGATTTATATCTTGTGACAGATGTACAAACATTCCGTGTAACGTAAATTAGATGAGAATTGATTTTTTACATTAATTCTAATTCTAGAGATAGTGCGTGAAAGTTTCGCATACATTTTAAAAAAGTTTAACGTTAACATTAATTATTGAATTAAAGTGTCTTAGAAAAACGTGGCCTGCGGACATTTTTTTTTAATTGTTAGATAGTTGTAGAAACGTGAATATTATTTATGTACGTGTATTAAATTTGTAATGAAGAATTTTTTACTGTAATATATCAAATGGTAATCCTTAATCTATTTGTAGTGGAAATTGAAGACAAGTAGCTACTATAACTTTTACCTCATGAAAATAAATAACTAGTTTTAATAAAATATAATTATTTCAGGACGCTTTCAGAGCCATAATTCGTTTTAAATGAGCCAGTAAAAATGTGTTAACTTGGATGTGTGGCTTATTATTATGGTTATCAGTGTTGTATCACCGTCATCAGCACCACTCATCTCCCATACTACATTTTTTGCCATAAACACCTTTAATACTATTATCGATACTATCACTACTAATACTACTTCTATCGCTATCACTACTATCACTGCTAACACTACTATCACTACTAAACTACTATCACTACTATCAGTACTATTACTACTATCACTTATATCACTACTATCACTACTATCACTACTATCACTATCACTACTATCACCACTATCACCACTATCACCACTATCACCACTATCAACACTATCACCACTATCACCGCTATCACCGCTATCACCGCTATCACTACTATCACTATTATCACTACTATCGCTACTATCGCTACTATCACTACTATCACTACTATCACTACTATCACTACCATCACTACCATTACTACCATCACTACCATCACCATCACTGCCATCACTGCCATCACTACAATCGCTACCATCACTACTATTACTTTTTTACTACTGTCACTACTTACCATTTTAACAATTTCTGCTAGTGCTACTAACGCATCTATCACCATTTTTATCATTATTCCTATTGTCATTATGCCTCATATTGCGATCAGTATTTTCAGCACTAATTAAACACTTAATTTTATCGAATAGAAAGTTACCATATATAAAAAGCATGTTTACTGAATGCAATTTGTAACTATCATGCTGCACACATTTTAAACAGTGAATAAAATGGGGGAAATAGAAACCTTTAACGGTTAAAAATGTAGCTTTTCCACATCCCCACCTTTTTCCTAATTCTTTAGCGGTTACGTGCGTCTTTTTCCAATCTCAGCCAGTTCCTTTAAATAGCGATCAAACAAATACCATTTTCCGTATCCTGCAGCACATATTGCTCATCAGCTCTTTCCATTTATGGCTCCTTTATTATATATTCCTATTATCCCGAAGTTACCAAGGATTCTTTAAATATTTTCCTAGGATTAATTTAAGTAGTGTTATCAGAAGATTCTATCTTAAGGACTGAAAGAAGTAATCTTCACCACTATGCCCTTCAAGAGACTCATCTCCACTTATTAGTGGAGATGCGTACTTGCTAGCCGGAATTAGAAATCCTTAGCTGAAGGAGTGCAACCCTCTCAACTGTATAGATTAAGTTTATAATCCACCTCTTATTTGAAATCTTAAATATCCTCGAAAAGATATATCTTCCTCCACCATCACTAAAACAAGTAAAAATTTTCCCTACTTCATATATCTTCCTGTCCAGTTTGGTCCTGATCAACCCTGATCTCAAGGGCGTAGCCAGGATTTATAACGGGGGGGGCGGGGGCAAACCATGGTCCATGGTCGTTTAAAATGTAAAATTTTAGGATAAAAAGAAAAGGCAAATGAAAACAAAACTTTGAGATTTTAATTACACTTAAATTAAACTAATAACAGATAACAAAAAAAATATGCAGAACAGAAAAATATGTATATTTTAGATTTAATTTTTTGTTTATTAAAATTTAAAAATTATTTAATTTATTTTTGCTCTTCCAGGGGGGGGGGGGGCAGTTGCCCCTCCCTGCCCTTAGCTGGCTACGCCCATGCCCGATCTCCTTGTCATTATTATAACTACGTCATTTTACATTCGTCATATCGTTGATCACCACTGGATTAAAGCATCTCTCATCACATTAGAATCAGAAAATTAAAAATACTTCCACGTGAACTATAAACAGCATATTTTTCAAGGCACGTGTTGCCAAAAATTAGCATTGTGGAGTATTGTAAACCCACTTTTTTAACTAAAACTCCAATTTAATACAGTAAATTACGAATTGTAAACTTGGAGGTGATAGAATGAGCAGTTAAGAACTATAGACGGTTAAAATTGCGACGTTCAGGATAGTTAAGACAATAAAGCTCAACATGTACATTGCAATCCTGAGTTTGGCAAAATTTAAATACCCTACAAATTTAAACGTACATTTACATATGTAGCAATAACTATTTACACCATACTAATTGTATTGGTAACAATGCCACACAAGAACTTTACATTGCTTCGCTGGACAATTAAAATTTTTGTTTAATCGATGCAAATTGAGCATAGTGGCCAAAAAAACTGAAATGTAGCATGTACATTATTATTTATATTGCATTGTCAAGGGAGGCAAACTTGATGTTATGTTAATATTACTTTGATGTTACCTTAATTCGCCGTTAATTGATGTCAGTATGACGTAAATATTGTGTTGTTGCGTTAATATTACTTTGTACGTTAATGCGCGTTAACGTTATTTTAAATTGTAGAGTTAATATAACATTGATGCTACTTTAATTTTACGTCAATGTTTCATTAATGATACGTTCATGTTAATGTTACGCTAAATTGAAGTTTTATGTGAAAGTTAAATTATTATGTTAATGTTACGTAAACCGGTGTGAAAAGAGCAGCCAATTCTAGCAGCCAAAATTTCCGAAGATACCCGAAGTGAAATTGACAGTTCTATACCCATTTTTCTACTACTGTTCCTTTCTTAATAAAGATTTATGTAATTATAATTCCAATTAAATTGAATATGCCACTAACGGCAGACAAACGAGCTGATACAAGGGTTGAAAAAATAACCCCTTTGTCATATCCCGAAAACGGCACATGCTATCAAGATTAAATTTTCGTATTAGTTTCATAACAATATTTACAATGATTAAGCAATAAACATATATAGGTGCACTGCCGTCCAAGGGGTAGAAAAACCACCCCTTTTTTATATTTCGGAGACGGCACATACTATCACGATCAAATTTTCGTAATAGGTTGACAATAATCATAGAATGATTAAGCAATAAAAATATCCCGGTGCACTGCCGTCCAAGGGGTAGAAAAACCACCCCTTTATTATATCTCGGAGACGGTACATACTATCACGATCAAATTTTCGTAATAGGTTGACAATAATCATAGAATGATTAAGCAATAAAAATATCCCGGTGCACTGCCGTCCAAGGGGTTGAAAACCATCCCTTAGCACATCTCGGAAACAGCACATACTATCACGATAAAATATTCGTATTAGGTTAATAATAATCTTAGAAAAATTAAGCAATAAAAATAACCAGGTGCACTGCCGTCCAAGGGGTAGAAAAACCGCCCCTTTATTATATCTCGGAGACTGTACATACTATCACGATCAAATTTTCGTAATAGGTTGACAATAACCATAGAATGATCAAGCAATAAAGATATCCCGGTGCACTGCCGTCCAAGGGGTTGAAAACCATCCCTTAGCACATCTCGGAAACAGCACATACTATCACGATAAAATATTCGTATTAGGTTAATAATAATCTTAGAAAAATTAAGCAATAAAAATAACCAGGTGAACTGCCGTCCAAGGGGTAGAAAAACCACCCCTTTATTATATCTCGGAGACGGTACATACTATCACGATCAAATTTTCGTAATAGGTTGACAATAATCATAGAATGATTAACCAATAAAAATATCTCGGTGCACTTCCGTCCAAGGGGTAGAAAAACCACCCCTTTATTATATCTCGGAGACGGTACATACTATCACGACCAAATTTTCGTAATAGGTTGACAATAATCATAGAATGATTAACCAATAAAAAGTGATGGAAATCGATTGAAGTACTAAACACATTTACTTTTCTGCAATCTGTGTTAATTTTTATTTTAAACCGTTTGCAGTTTGTAAGAACGCACTTCGCATACAATACTATTTGCGGCGATTTTTTTAAGTACTTTTTATATACAAATACAATTTCACAAATATTATTAACAGTAGTTGACATATATTTTCTAACTACATCTGAATATGAGTTATTCAGGCGTAAATTATGGTAAATAAAAGACCAAACAGCTTCTTCAATAACAAAACTTCCTTCTAATATTGTGCAGGAACTGAAGCCCAACCTAATGGGCTGTTCTCTATTTTTTGCGGAAATAGGTATTGCTTTCTTGTTGTCGGGGCCGCGCAATAAGTTTAAAAGAACGACAGGTATGTTAGACCCTCTTCAGATGAATTTAAAATTTTGACGAAGTATCGCTTTTATTATAGACGCATCATCGACAGCAGATTTCGGCGAAAAGGTGATTAACGGATAAATGGCGAGTGGATCACGCTGGGCAGATACTGTTACATTGGTTTCGTTGACGCACATGTCTTGAAAATTTATGTTTTGGCGAATTGCCAATATTTGAGTCTATAGAGTTTTTGTTAGGGGTATCATCAGATTTTGGGGTAGATGTAATCAATTGAGGAATACTCACTATTGGATCTGGATATAATTGTTCCGATGCCAACGCTGGCGGAAGAACTACGTCTTCACGATCCTGGGGAACGTTTGTCTGTTCTGCACAAGGAAACCCACTAACAGTCGCATACGTATTTGGTAATTTATGTTTCACTTTGTTTTTACAAAATTTGGTATACACGTAATAAAAACGGGCCCTATTCTTTAAATTGTTCTTTTTTCCCAATAATTCACACACTTTTGAATACACTGGGTTATTTTTATTTCTATAGCTCTTAAATGTTTGTTCATCTGCATGCAGGTCTCGAAATATCTTAATTACGACTTTACTCGCGACATAACTATTATATTTATTTGAATTATCAGTTTCTGTTTTTGGAAATACGTTTTGAATATAAGTTTTATGTCGCATAACAAATCGGTAAGCATCGCGCGACGATTTAAAATTTACGTCCTTTCTAATATGAGAAAATACCGGGTGATTCGGTTTTAAATTAAATAATTCTGAGGTGCCACCTATTAATCCAGAATTTTCGATACAAACTAAAATCTTTTCAATTAGAGATTGCACTTTGTTTACAAAACCCATTGTGACGATAAATAGTGTTTGTTCAAATTGTAATTATACACAGACACGTCCGCACTATCACCAATGTTCGCATGAAATACAAATTAATTTAGTTTATAGGAAAACACACTTTCTTGGCTAATAGAATATTATAAATTTGGTAAGAACAATAACAATTGGAAATACTATTTTTTCGGGGATGGTTAAGTAGCTACACGAATAAGTGCCACGAAAGAACTAAGACATATTTAAAAAAAATGTAAGTGCAATGCATTTTATGTAGACCTACATATTTTTGTCCATTTCTTTATCTAAGTATATAATATTCAGCATCTCGGCTCCAGTTGGGCACGTATAATGACTGACCCCTAATAAATATGTCTATTTCTTATGGTAATGTTAAATCATTCGTTATTATAGTTCCATAAAAATACAGAATGTCTGTTTAAATAGGTACACACATTTTGTGGAACCTGACCGCTTGATTATTATTGATTATTTTGTTGTACATTTATTGTGTGAAATTAAATTTAATTAGCAATTATCAAAATTAATTATTTCAGTACAATCCTCATTATTACAGTTGCCATTTATTGTAGTTGTAGTATCTGTAAGCGCTACGAATTGAATTACTTCCACATTGCAATTGCTCGAAAAATTTTTCAAAAAAACTACAAGAGATGGTTTTTTGTAAAAAAATGTATGTTTTATCACTTGCTAGGTTCAGTTATACAACATTTTTACCTATAACGCTATACGCACATCCTTACCTTAAATTCAATTTTTTTAAATAAATTGAAAATTGTACCGTTTTGTTAATAATTTTTTATTTACTTTGTACAGACATAGATTACAGGTTCTTTGGTATATTTAATGTTAGAGTAGGTTCAGTAATAACTGCGATATTACAAAACAAATTTCTTTGCTAGTGTCGTCCTAACGAAAACGGTTCCATCAAAATACCAACTGAAGTTATTGATTTTGTATTATGATCTAATATAAAGAAAATATTTTAAAATCTTTTACGAAACATTGTTCAGTTCTCTCACCAGATTATTAATCAAATACGTAAATTTGATAGTAATAGTTTATGCCGTCTCCGAGATATGATAAAGGGATGGTTTTTTCTACCCCTTGGACGGCGGTGCACCTGGTCATTTTTATTGCTTAATCTTTCTAAGATTATTATTACCCTAATACGAATATCTTATCGTGATAGTATGTGCTGTTTCCGAGATGTGCTAAGGGATGGTTTTCAACCCCTTGGACGGCAGTGCACCGGGATATTTTCATTGCTTAATCATCCTATGATTATTGTCAATCTATTACGAAAATTTGATCGTGATAGTATGTACCGTCTCCGAGATATAATAAAGGGGTGGCTTTTCTACCCCTTGGACGGCAATGCACCGGGATATTTTTATTGCTTAATCATTCTATGATTATTGTCAACCTATTACGAAAATTTGATTGTGATAGTATGTACCGTCTCCGAGATATAATAAAGGGGTGGTTTTTCTACCCCTTGGACGGCAGTGCACCGGGATATTTTTATTGGTTAATCATTCTATGACTATTGTCACCCTATTACGAAAATTTGATCGTGATAGTATGTACCGTCTCCGAGATATAATAAAGGGGTGGTTTTTCTACCCCTTGGACGGCAGTGCACCGGGTTATTTTTATTGCTTAATTTTTATAAGATTATCATTAACCTAATACGAATATTTTATCGTGATAGTATGTGCTGTTTCCGAGATGTGCTAAGGGATGGTTTTCAACCCCTTGGACGGCAGTGCACCGGGATATTTTTATTGGTTAATCATTCTATGATTATTATCAACCTATTACGAAAATTTGATCGTGATAGTATGTACCGTCTCCGAGATATAATAAAGGGGTGGTTTTTCTACCCCTTGGACGGCAGTGCACCGGGATATTTTTATTGGTTAATCATTCTATGATTATTGTCAACCTATTACGAAAATTTTATCGTGATAGTATGTACCGTCTCAGAGATATAATAAAGGGGTGGTTTTTCTACCCCTTGGACGGCAGTGCACCGGGATATTTTTATTGCTTAATCATTCTATGAGTATTGTCAACCTATTACGAAAATTTGATCGTGATAGTATGTGCCGTCTCCGAAATATAAAAAAGGGGTGGTTTTTCTACCCCTTGGACGGCAGTGCACCTATATATTTTTATTGCTTAATCATTGGAAATATTGTTATGAAACTAATACGAAAATTTAATCTTGATAGCATGTGCCGTTTTCGGGATATGACAAAGGGGTTATTTTTTCAACCCTTATATCAGCTCGTTTGTCTGCCGTTAGTGGCGTATTCAATTTAATGGGAATTATAATTACATAAATATTTATTAGGAAAGGAACAGTAGTAGAAAAATGGGTATAGAACTGTCAATTTCACTTCGGGTATCTTCGGAAATTTTGGCTGCTAATATTGGCTGCTCTTTTCACACCGGTGTTACGACTGTGTTAAAGTTGCGTTAATGTTACGCTTATGTTATGTTGATGCTACGCTGATGGACGTTAACGTTATGTTAAATTTTACATCAATGTTACTTAACTTTAGTTCATTTTGTGGTAGTTACTTTGATGTTAGTCTATTGTTACGTAAATATTGTGTTAACGTTACTTTGATGGTATCTTAACACGACGTTAACGTTGTGATAAGTTTTTCATAATTGCTACCTTGAAGTTACGTTGATGTTACTTTAATTTTACGCTAATGATACATCAATGTTACGTGAATCACATTGATGTTACCTTAAATTGATGTTAATTTGAATTCTTGGTTAATGTTAAAATTATAGTAATGCACGTTATTGCGTTATTGTGCGTTAGTATAACGTTAATGTTACATTAGTATTACCATAGTTTTGCGGCATTTATTTTAGTGTTAGGTTAATGTTATGTAAATATTAAATAATAAAATAATATTGTGTAAGTATTAACGTTGGGTTAACTTTGTTTTGGTAGTACGTTAACGTTATGTTAAATTTTACATTATTGCTATATTGATGTTACGTGAAGGTTATTGAAGTTTTACGTTAATATTGCGCTAATCTTGCATTGAACGTACATCGATGTTACCTTGATGTTACGTTAATGTTACATCGAGTGTTCTTTGATGTTTCATTGTTGTTTAACGTTACTTTAATATTACGTTAACGTTGCTGTGTGTTAATGTGATATTAACGTTATGTTAATGTAGTTTCGATGTAACGTTAATATTATGTTATACAAATACATTTACATCTACATTTGTTGCATACTATACTAACTGTAACTTCGCGCTTGGAAATTATATTTTATGTGATAGACCAGAATAGGACATACAAACGTAATAATGTTAAAGAAATTTAACCGTTGAAAATCAACTATGCTTAGTTAATAAGACAAAGTTGATCATGTTGAATACAGATTCTTTGTATTTGATTGCCGAGCCAGGCGAAGTTGTGTTTGGAAAAAATAAATACACTATACTAATTGAAATGTATTGTAGAACCACAAATTTGCCAGTTATTTACCGTACACCAACACTTCAACTACAGTACGATACCATGTGCAGCAATTGTTACCAAACTCGACATTTCTATAGTAGCATCAAGCATAAAGCAAATTTTTAGCTTTTAGTTGGTATAAACGATATTAATGAAATATAAAATTGTATGTTGTTTTCAGAGAAATATAAACACTTTTTCTAAAGTTGGCAGCTCATGTGTAAATACAAGAGGAAAAAAATTGTTAGTAAAGCATTATTACGTTTTCTTTGAAAAATTTGCATGTTATTTAGGAATAAATTACATAACCAACTATCTCTACAATTAACAATGTTGAATTAATAAGAGTTGAATCTAGGATCAAAGTAAAAATATATACGGTTTCCTTCGTGGTGGGCTGTGGTGCATATCTAGTATTTTTTAAGGAAGTAGATACGAACTGCCTGGAGTACCGTCGAAAGAAATGACAATTGGTTTTCGGTGGGTGGTATTACAATATCTTCCGTATCTTTTACCTGCTTCCACAGCAACATTGCGATCCTAAGTTGCTCAGTGAAGATTAATCGGTTGGGCGTAGTAGCAGGAAGTGTCGGGACAGAGGTTTAACGACCGGATCGGTGCTAAACATTAGTGCCTCGTTAGTGAAGTAATTTTTGATGATTATACCTTGCTCTGCAAAACCGGCCGTTTCCAAGAAATAGATAGATGCCCCTTGTACAGTACTAGCATGCCATCACTGGTGAAAGAACTAACGGTATGACCGGTGCCAATCGTTAATGCTTCTTAGTGCTTCATATCTTCTGCCAGCGAAACTGGCCGTTTCCAAGAAATAGATGCCCCCTCGTGCAGTACTGGCGTCCCACCACTGTTGATAGCACTAACGATAGGACCGGCGTCGTTAGTGTTTTTTCATGATTTACACTTTGCATCAGCGAAACCGGCCGTTTCTAGAAATATATGACCTATAGTGCGGTGCTGAGGTCCAAAAATTATTGAAAGCACCAACGACTGGACCGATCCCTATCGTTAGTACTTTATACCTTGCTTCAGCGAAATCGGCCGTTTCGAGGGAATATGTCCTATATGTCCCATTCCCCACCTTTATTGAAGGCAGTAATCACCGAGTCATTGTCGATGACTTTTTGAGAGTTTAAATTAAGCTGTACATGTTTCACATTTCTTAGTTATTGTAAGTTAATCAATTTGACGTACCGAATTAATTAACTGCTGTGCACAGATAATAAAGCAACGAAAAGGATTCGAGCTGGACTTTCAAGTGAATCTTCAGGTTAAATAAAGGAATTTAGTTCAATTATTGTTCAGTGTTTTTGCGTTTTGGGTTATCAATTCTGTTATCTGAAAAGAAATGGGATTGGGGTCCATACACTGGGAAAACTTTTATTTAACAGTATTTAGAAACACTGATCCTGTTCAAATTAGAACTATCCAACACTACGTCAAATTGCTCAACTTACAATAACTAAGTATTGTGTAACATGTACACTTTAATTTAAAATTTCGAAATAGTAAAGCTGTCTACAATGATCTGGTGGTTAGTACTTTCAATAAGCTTGGAAACATCTACTTCTTGGAAACTGCCGGTTTCGCTGATGTAAGTATAGGCACTTACGAAATATTAACAATTGGCACCGGAACGGTTGTTAGAACTATTCAATAATGGTGGAACGTCAGCACTGCACAAGAGGGAATTTATTTCTTAGGAAATGGCAGATTTGCTGAAGCACTAACATTTGGTACCGGATCGGTCGTAAGTTTTTTCAATTATGGCAGGGCATCAGCACTGCACAATGGGGAATTTATTTATTGGTAACTGGGTTTCGCAGATACAAGGCATAAAGCATTACGATTGATTCCCTTTCGCTCGTTAGTGCTTTCAATAATAGTGGGATGTCAGCACTACACACACTGTTCCCTGCCTAACCAAACATTAATGATTGGCACCGCACAAGGGGGTTATCTATAGTTTCGCTGAAGGTACGAAATGCTAACGAAGCACTAACCATTGTGTATCAGTCGGGTGATTAATATGCTTTTAACGACCGTTCTAATTTTACGGACCATTCTGGCAATGATAACTTGGTCACAATGTTTTTACGATACTGGCAATTACTGATTTGTCCTTGCACAGGGTGAGTGAAACGATAGAGTAAAGTAAAATGGTGCTTTACGAATAAACTTTGTCAATAAAATGTATTTATCATGTTATACTGCTGTAACGAAATAATTTGTGTTTTGGATACTTAAGTTACTTTGGTACTTTTCTATAAATTTCTGTACAAGTTGTACATATTTACTCAAACCTACTTTCTAGAAATGCTTACGTTGTTTCTGTTCATAACTTGAACCACATATTTCCAAGTAATTTTACTATCAGTCTAATATAAATTTTCGTACCTTTGGTTATTCAAGTGCTATAAATTCACATTTATATATTTCATTTAAAATCTGCATTGTTACTCCCTCTAGTGACGTATCCTAAAATATAGGTAATTAAGGGGAATTATATTACAAGCTTTTAGAAGTCCTCTCTAGATGGCGTTAGTGGAGAAATCACAATTTAGAATTTCTGGTTTTATTTAGATAAAAAGGGTGATAACAATGTATTGTGTTTAATACAACTTTAACATAAAAATTACGTCTTCTTTCTTTCCTGTGGCGTCCATTTTGCCAAGCTGAAAATTTTTGATGCCTTCTTGGAAAAATTCCTTATAACATAATACGATATAAATAATCGGATATATCTTCAAGAAGCATATTTTGCAATAAAACAATTGGTGCTTTTTCTAATCATTATTTACAAGTTTTGTTGCTCGCTTACATGCGGTTTTAGAAAAATTTTCTTCGGCAAGATCGTGTAAGTTACAGATGAATTTCTCTGATTTTGTTAGTAATAACTGACTTTCTTTCTTAGCGTTTGAAGACGTTTTAATCAAGACATGAATTATTGATGCTTCCATAAAGCAAGGAAAGCACTTCGATAGACTTTCATTTGGCCCGTTACATCTAAGGGGTAACGAATAAAGATTGTTTACCTACGTAGTGTTAATTACCTGCTCCTTTTAGCTTGCACAAATTACCTTCTTCTTTTGGCTTCAACGAAGTACCTTCTACTTTTGGATTCTACGATTTAACTTCAACTATTATCTCCATATTATCTACATACAAGTACTATTCGGGTTTACCTTCTGAATCGTAACTAAAATCAAACAGGATCATGACAACTTCTGCCTATGTTCGTGATCCGAGAGCATCGGCTGAACGTAATGACTATCTGCTTATAGAAAGGTTAGATCGTTCCTTTTTCTTTTGTTTTCTCTATTGTTACATGAACGTTAATTGAATAATGATAAAGTACATCTGCTAAAAATACCGTAATCAATTAGTCAGTTAAAATAATACCTTAACCTACATTTAATACCTGTTATCACTATATCCTTGTTGCTGTATCAATAAGTAATCCTTCACTTCACAATCACGTAACCTTCCTTATCTGTTCTTTTACCATTACTTTCCTTCCCTCATTTTGTTTCTAATTATAATAATAACATTTAATTGTATCTGTTGTGGCTGCCATTTTTGGTGTTGTGTGCGACATTACTGTAATTGGGATGCGCACAAGAAAGTACACAGTAGCCAAACTAACCGTTAGATAAACATATGTTTTCATTACCATTTGGTGTAGACATTTATTTTTTTTTTTTAAATGTATGCAATTATTTAATTTTCACCTATATTTGGTTCATTATTGTTTAAGAAAAAAATGCTTGCTGAGCTATAAAAGTTTCGTGTGGCTCACTATAAAATTTTATTTCGGTATTATCCGTATTGGTGTAAACCATCGCAAGTTGTTTTGGTTATTATTTAGTAATAAGTTACGCTTTGTATAGGCGTCGATATACTTTTCTCTTTTAGGAATACAACGGAAGGCCTTCCCTTGAAAAGGGGAAATGTTTAAGTTTGGTTTTTTTGTAAAATAGAGGAAAACTATTCTGGCTTGCGAACGGTATTTAATTACTATTTCTTTTTTGTACATTTGGGGTATCTAGATATATTGTTTTGTTGTGGATTAATTAGATCCACACCTTCAACTATTTAGTCTTAATTTTTAAAAAAATAAAATATACATTTGTTTCTTTCGCACTACAGCAGTGTTGTTATTTCTATTTCCTCTTGTACTTCCCTTTTCCTACAATCTCCTTGCTCATTCCATCCTGCACCACTGTCCAAGAGTCGGGGCAGCGGTGAATCCTATCTCTACATAGGGGAGCGGCTCTTGGCGCCGGCATCTTTAACATCCTTTCTTCTCTCACCCCGCCCGAACCGACATTTTTGAGCTAGTTCGGTGTGCTCACTATCTGTGAATGAGCAGAGAATCCTTTCCTTCTTCCTTTTTCTTCCAGCTCCCCGTTTAATCACGTAACACTGCTAGTAAGTGTGCGCATTTTAAAATTATTCTTCACTGTACAAAAAAACTGGGCAAGACAAAATAATATATCATTCGATGTTTGGATTCTACGTGCAATTATAAAACTTTATTTATAAGATTTCATGCATATGAAATTTACAGTTCTTGAAATAATTCGAATTTTATGTACATACAAGGGTCACTGTTTATATTTTGAGCCTAACAATGGAAAAACTGTAATTTGTCATTGAAAATTGCTTGATTGTTTTTCGAAATATTCTCCTTTATGATCACTTTTGCATTCGTTCGAATCATTTGTCATAACATTTTTTCCAATCTTCTTGAGACACCTCCATAACATGTTTTTTTAACGCATCAACGGCTTCTTCCGCCGACGAAAATCGTTGCCCATGCAATTTATTCTTGACATTCAGGGACAAGAAGAAGTCATTGGGTGCCAAATCAGGACTGTACGCCGGATGACCCATCAATTCGATTTTTTGAGTGTTCAAATAATCGGTTGTTAGACGAGATGTCTGAGAGCTCCCATTGTCGTGATGAAGAACGATCCTATGGTGCTTGTTTGTTTTCCGCATTTCACCGAAGACTTCCGGCAAACAAATGGTTGTCTACCATTCAGAGTTTACCGTTCTACGTTGCTCTAAAGGCACAGTTGCCACATGACTAGTTTTTCCGAAAAACAGGCGAACATTTGTTTCGATGTGCTTCGAGCGCGAACAACTTTTGTTGGATTTGGTTCATCTTGAAACACCCACACAGTCGACTGCTGTTTACGTTCCGCTTCGTATGCATATATTCATGATTCGTCACCTGTTACAATCTTATATTCGTGTTTTGAAGCACCGCCATTGTATTTCTTGAGCATTTGTCTGCACCAATCATCTTTTTGAGACTTCGTCAAATTATGTGGGATCCAACGACAACAAACCTTTTTCATGGCTAAATGATCATGTAATATTTTGTATATGCTGGTGGAACTAATGCCTAGGGTTCACTCAATGTCACAGTCTGTCGCATGACGATTTTGCGTTATTAGTTTTTGCACAGCATCAATGAATAACAACTGATTTTGGACGACCTTCGCGAATTTCGTCAGTGAGCGAAAGGCGGCCACGATTAAAATCGTTATACCAGCGTTTCACAGTGGCAAAGGACTGAGCTTAATGGCCAAATATGGAAGTAAGTTGATCGATGCACTCTTGCCTTAATAATCCACGTCGAAAATCGTTATAAATTATTGCACGAAAATTTTCACGACTTAACTCCATTTTTTTGCTGACACGCAATCTTCAAGTAACCG
The DNA here is from genome assembly GCA_036346205.1 of Vesta saturnalis. Classification (NCBI taxonomy): domain Eukaryota; kingdom Metazoa; phylum Arthropoda; class Insecta; order Coleoptera; family Lampyridae; genus Vesta; species Vesta saturnalis. The sequence goes on from JARFJB010001671.1 coordinate 879,578, forward strand.
TAAACAGCACCAATAACGCTATTGACAAAAAGTTTGAAGTATGTTATTGTCAACAATGTCACACGTTTCTATGAGAACGTAAAACGGCGCCTAACTGCAATCAGTGTTTCCAAGGCTCAAAAAATAATGGCCCTCGTATCGCATTTATAGGTATAACTTTATTATTATGCACTATCTTGTGTTTTGTTAGGAAAACTTTTATATTTCGACCAAGCTTAAGCATATGTTCGGAAGAAGGAATATTAGAGATAAATACAAAATATATGTTCAAGCATGTATGTCTTATACCTATCTCTCTCTGTTTTTGAGTTATTTTGATTTCTCTGTATTATTCAATATTTCAGTGGTTTTTCATGTGATTATTCCCAGTAGCCATGGAGTTTGAAAACAAGAGAGACAAAAAGTTGCATTAAATACTAAACACTAACATAGATATAATTTAACTCTAACAAAAAATATGTTACGTTATCATAAGAACTTGATATAAAATGAAAGAACAATCTTCATCATTGGATAATTCAATAGTTACTAATAAGTTCTTCTTAAAATGCGTTCCAAAAGGTCTGCCTTCTGATGAATGCATACATTTAGTCGTTTTGTTATGTTTTGTTTCACTCTTCTGAGTATCTCCAGTGTTATCGTTCCTCAAGCGTCTCGTATCCTATTTTCCTTATGTTCTTTTGTAGTGGGAGATGTGACATATACACGTTTTTTAATATATCCCCATAAGAGGAAATCTAGTGGGGTATTCTGTCATTCATCATTACTAAGTATGTGAAGGAGGTTAGGCAAAATTTCTTGGAGGAATTGAAGGTAGATATTACCAGTCAGGGGAGTTTTAATAATCATAATAATAATAATAATAATAATAATAATAATAATAATAATAATAATAATAATAATGTTTAATTGTCCAAACAGTATAAACCAAAACAGGACAAACTTAGAGCTATATAACAAGAATTGAGAGAGTAAAGCAGTTTTAACTTAAGTAGACATTGCAATAAGGGTACATTAATCAAATTATGTCCTTAAAGTAACTGTATAAACATGATTATAGTAGAACAGACAATAGAGGTAAAAAATACAAACTTATTCGTTCATAACAATGATGGCGCAGTTGGTTAGCGCGGTACTCTAGCAAAGTACAGGTCATAGGTTCAAATCCTACTCGAGGTAAACTTTTTATTTATGTATTTAATAAAATTAATAATAATTTTTAATTACATATTTACCTTTGAACTTATTCGTTCATAACAAAAACTTATAATAATTTAATATTCGTCAAGTTGCTTTGGTATGTGTGAATCCTTGCGATATTGCAGGCTCACATTCCATTAATATAAGTAATTTGATTGTAATCCCATTATATTTAGAATTTACATCAGTTCTACATACATAAAGACAAAATTTACATCGATTGGGGCTTGAACCTTGATGGCGCAGTTGGTTAGCGCGGTACTCTAGCAAAGTACAGGTCGTAGGTTCAAATTCTACTCGAGGTAAACTTTTTATTTATGTATTTAATAAAATTAATAATAATTTTTTATTCTATAGTGCTTAGCACTCTTTTTAGTGTATCATTAAAAATATCCATTTTGTTAGATATCATGTTAAGATTATGACACATAATGTAAATTGGGGAGGAGATTAGTGTTGCATTTAGGCAAATAAAAAATAGCGGCGTGTCTTGAAGATAAACGTGGAACCACAAAATATAGTTGGTTAAGGAGTTAGATACAGTCGATATTATGATTCCTGGTGCTAATTGATAATAAATTAAATTGCTGTAGTAGTGAGGATTGACCGGGTAAGAACCATTAATGTGGAAATGCAAGTATTTTAGAAAACGACGTTGAACGTTCTATATGTCCAATTCATATTTTTTTATAGCGTGGGTACCAAATTAATGCGCAGTATTCTAGCTTCGACCTGGCTAATAATGTGTAAAGTGCTTTTGTTGTTAATAAATTGGTGAATTCACAGCTTGATCGGATAATAAAGCCTAAAGTTTGATAAGCTCGTTTAACTCTATCATTAATGTGGTTGGAGAACGTGAAGATGCTGTCAAATAATATACCTAAATCCCTAATTAGTGTCGTCCTTTTTAGAAGAATGTCTTCAATACAGTAATTATAGTCTATTATACTGACTTTACGAGAGAAAGAGACCACCTGACATTTCGATACATTTAAATTAAATTAAATGAAGAAACAATAAGGGTCCTAGGTTAGAACCTTGTGGAACCCCGGAAGTTGATATAAATGAGTGTGATATTACACCATTATATGATACGAAGTGTATTCGATTTAATAAATAGGATTTAAGGAGTTTTAATAAAGATGTACTAAAACCAAAATCTCTTAATTTCTTTATAATGACGTAGTGATTTATTCGATCAAAAGCCATTTGGAAATCGGTATGTATTACGTTAACTTGCCCTGGCTGATCTAGAACCGGTGAGCAATACTGTGAAAAACATGCCAGGTTAGATACAGTTGACCTATTAGCAACAAACCCATGTTGGTATTCCGAGATTTGGGATTTGATTTGAAAAAAGAGTGTACAAGATTATTTCAAAAACCTTAGAAAAGTTGCAAAGAATGGTCTGTAGTTTTCAATGTTCGATGCCAACCTTGATTTTAGAATTGGACAGACTCTGGCTTCTTTCCAAATAAGTGGAAAAATGCACCGTTTAGCGATAAGTTAAAAATATGTGATAATGGCGTGGCAAGAATTGAGGCACAGTCTTTAATAAGAAAAGAGGGAATTTGGTCACACCCTGAGGTTGATTTGTTTTTTAATTTTTGTATTGCTTGAAGAACATCTTGTTCTGTAATTGGCTCTATTCCAACGTGGGTGTTGTAGTGTTGCATTGAAATTTGCTGACTAATAGGATCCAATCTTGTATACATGTTAGAAAAGAAATTGGCAAAAGCAGTATTACTACTACTACTAGTACTATTGATTGCGGAGTACGATATATTTGATCATGGAGCTGTAACTCATCTGGAATACGAGATGCATCTTTCTTTGAGCGAATATATGACCAAAAATTGTTTGGATTGGAGTGAATGTTTTGTCCAGCTTGGGAAATATACTGTTTGTATGATTGAGACAATTGTGATTTAGGTAGCGCACGTAAACGTTTGAATTCACTGTAGAAATATGGGTTAGAAGTGATGGGGAGAACCAGTGTGGGAAAGTACGCTTTTTATTGTTCCTAAAGATGGGCACATTTTTATCAAATTCAAAATTGAATAGAACTCTTCACATGCCTTATTCACGTCTTTAACTGCAGTAAGGGTATTCCAATTAGCGATAAAAATGTCGTTGTGAGTTCACAAAAATCTGTTTTTTGAAGTTATAGATTTTTCAATTATGGGATGATTGAAAATTTTTGACAGTGATTGTTACTAAATTGAATACAAAGTTGAGTTAGGGGCGATGTTCATCTTAATCTACGAGTGAACATTCACTTTTATACACTTTAAACCTAGTGTTTCTCACCACTAAATCTAGTATTTCTATTCTTTGAGTTTAAGATGTGATTTAGTTGATAACAATTAGCATACTCTAAATAATTTTGAAAATGGTTACACTTGGTATCTAAGTGGTTGTTAGAACTTAAACTAGACAAATTTGTTAAATTAGTCACCTACGATTATAAATGTAATCTAGACGTGAAAGTAAATCCAGAAAGGCATGGAAATCACAAACCGGAAAATTTGGTAGTACATACAGGGTGGCCCATTAGTGTGTGGAAGTGCAATAACTCACTTAGCATCAACAATACAAACAAATGTTTTAAATAAAAGTTGTTATGTTTGCGCAGATACACGTTTCTAAAATATTTTGAGATATACAGGATGTTCAGTCTAAGCGAGACAATATGAAGTTTACTTTTTTTTAATAGGACACCCTGTATATTTGTTTACCATCGAATTCAGCGTAAAATTCTGCATTTAGCCCTATCTTCTTTTCCCATAAATTGCGACATTGCCAAGCTGGAGCGAAAAATATGAAGATTTGACGAAAATTGGTGCACTATAAATGCTGCCAAATAAACGTTATCAGTGACAAGCAACTAAACTTATTTGGTAACGGTAAGGATGGCTGAAATGCCTGAACATAGTAGAAGTTTCGTTTGGGATTCGGGGTGTTTTTTGGATAAGCATTAATTCTGGAGATTTCAATTAGCAAAAAACACCTCAAACCCCAAACGAAACTTCTACTATGTTCAGACATTTCAGCCATCCTTTACCTTCGTACCTACCAAATAAGTTTAGTTGCTTATCACTGATAACGTTTATTTGGCAGCATTTATAGTGCACCAATTTTTGTCAAATCTTCATATTTTCGCTCCAGCTTGGCAACGTCGCAATTTATGGGAAAAGAAAAGATAGGGCTAGATGCAGAATTTTACTCTGAATTCGATGGTAAACAAATATACAGGGTGTTCTATTAAGAAAAAGTAAAGTTCATGTTGTCTCGCTTAGGCTGAACACCCTGTATATCTTAAAATATTTTAGAAATGTGTATCTGCGCAAACTTAACAACTTTTATTTAAAACATTTGTTTGTATTTTTGATCCTAAATAAGTTATTTCACTTTCACACTAATGGGTCACCCTGTATAAGTTAAGAACGTACACTATTGTTTGACCTAGTGTCAGTTTACAACTAACTATATTAATGTTTTTAAATGCATCCTTTATAAATGTTAGATGTACTGTCGAGGCAAAAATGTTGTTGTTAATTGCCAATAATACACCACCGCCTCTTGACATATTAAGTTCATTGAACCGACGATCACACCTTAGTAGGGAAAATTTCACAATTGTTAATACTCGAATTTAACCAGGTTTCGGTTAACCAGACTACATCATACGAACATGCTAATATTTCGCGATAGATCAAATGCGTTTTTGTATTTAAACCACGGACGTTCTGATAATAGAAGCATAAATTGGTAAACTTACTTAGTTTTTTTGATTATTAGTAGATACGATTTGTGGGATTTCTTGAATAAATTTAACCCTTAACCACTGTCGTGAGATATTTGGAACTCCGTCACCGTCGTGCGGGTACAGTGACCGATACTTTTTTTTTTGTTTATCGACAATGTTTTTCATTTTTTCTTTTTTTATAAGTAAGAGATGTCTGCTGTAGGTGTGTGTTAAGTAAAAAAAAATATAAAAATAAATATACATCACTGAATATAAATTTTTATTGAAACAGAAGACTGTATGTGCATATGGTAGTCATTTATACTATAGTCAAATAAAAAAATATTTATGAAAAAACCAAAAAAGAATCGAACAAACTAAAAGTGCTTTTTTGAAGTTGAAAGATGTAACAACTTATTAAAAATACTAAAATTTAAAAAAATATAGTAAAATGTAAAAACTGCAAAGCCTTAAGATTTACAATTTATATTTGCAATTATTACATAGTTGCGTGCTACACTGCAAGCATACGGCTTTATGACACACATAACACAGATGAAAAGTTTTTCTTTTGATTTTAAGAGGACATATACACCTAAGATAAGGATGGCCACTATGGGGATCTCGGAAACGGTAAGAGATGGAAGGTCGGTTAAATGGAACAAAAGTTACGCATTTGAGAGGATGTATTTATGGTCTTTGTAGAACTCGAATATCTCTTTTAGTTTTTGTGATATTTGAAAAAAATTGTGAATTCTGATTTTCGTTTTTATTTTTTTCTGACCTTATTTGAAGAGCTACCAAGAAAAAAGAGCACATTTTCATTGCCACTTTTCTAGCTCTACTTAATGCTGTTATTCAATTTTTGATACAACGTTTCCTTTGTTAGCAACCATCATCAACTTAATTTTTTTAAATACACGAAAAAATTATTTTTACCATATTTAAATTCTCTACTCGATTCTGAATTCAACGATATATCACACTTTATATTTTTGATACGTTTCGGATGAGAAAATTCATATTCAATGTAAAACATCGAAAACGTACAGTTAAAACTAATACTAGAAACATTAGAAAACTATAAAATTATTATAAAATAATGTTTTCTCATTTTCTAATGCCTGTTGCGAATAAAATAATTCACAAGCATGTATTTAGTGAAAATACTATTAATTAAACAGTTAAAATACATCTTCCGTCGTACTGATGCATTTGATAAAAATAAGTTGGCTTTACCTAATTGATTGTTGTCCGTATTACGTTTGTTTGGTGGTCTTTGAGTTAATTACATTTTGTGTTTACCTAAAAACAGCATGGTAGGAGTACATTTTTCAAATAATGAAAAATTCGATATACTGACGTGTTACATTTTGTGTCAACGTAATTGTTCTGAGCCGAAATAATGTATTTAAACAAATATCCAGAAAGGCGTCAACCTCACAAAAGAACTTTTCGCACATTAGCAGTTAATCTAAAAAAATATGGTGCGTTCAAAAAACCTGTAAAATCTCGCAGAAAACCTTGCAATGATGAAAAAACCAATACTGTTTTATTAGTTGTAACGGAAAATTCAGAGGTTTCTACTAGGAAAATTGAAGAGGCAACTGGCATAGCCTATTCCACAGCTCATTATGTTCTAAATAAGGAGAAAGTACATCCATACAAAATTTAGAATTTGCCAAGGACTTCAACCAGGTGACCCAGAGAGGCGTAGAATATTTTGCGAATGGTATACACGTCAATCTCAAGACAATGAATATTTTCCGAATAAAATACTATGGTCCGATGAAAGTATGGTTAATAATAATGGAATTTTTAATCGTAGAAATGCTCATTATTGGGCAAGAGTAAATCCACGTCTGAAAACGGCCAAACACTAACACCGTTTCGGATTTAGTATGTGGGCTGATATATTCAGTACTCGAATTATAGGTCTTTTCATTTACCACGAGTCCTTAAATTCTGAACGTTACCAAAATTTACTCCAAAATGAATTAGAGATAGCTTTGAATGATTTGCCTTTCCAAGAAGTTGAAGGTTGTTGGTTTATGCAGGACGGTGCACCAGCACATAATTCCAGAGTTGTCAGAGAATACCTGTCAGTTAGATTTCCAGAAAGATGTATTGGCACTCATGCAAATGTACTGTGGCCAGCCCGTTCTCCAGATATAACAACCTTTGGATTTTTTTCTTTGGGGATACATTAAAAATTACATTTATGGAAACGATATTGAAAACGAAGAAATTTTACAAAGATTAGAGCTCGAAGCGTTTGCTAGTATTACTCCTCAAATGCTGAAGAATATTTTAGATGCTACAGTTAGAAGATGCTATTTATGTTTAGAGAATAACGGGAATCTTTTTGAACATCTTTTGTGAGTTTATTAACCTTTAAAATAAATTTGTTTTTTATTTGTCTATCATTTAAAATTACAAAACATAATTTTATAATAATTTTACGGTTTTCTAATGTTTGTAGTATTAGTTTTAACTGTACGTTTTCGATGTTTTACATTGAATATGAATTTTCTCATCCGAAACGTATAAAAATATAAAGTGTGATATATCGTTGAATTCAGAATCAAGGAGAGAATTTAAATAAGGTAAAAATAATTTTTTCGTGTATTTAAAAAAATAAAGTTGATGATGGTTGCTAACAAAAACTAAAAGAGATATTCGAGTTCTACGAAGACCATAAATACATCCTCTCAAATGCGTAACTTTTGTTCCATTTAAACGACCTTCCATCTCTTACCGTTTCCGAGATCCCCATAGTGGGCATCCTTATCTTGGACACGGTGTATTACATGTTTACGCTTTTCTAATTTTTCTTCATTAGCTGGAATTCGAATTTCAGGATTTCCTAATATTCTTCTGATATTTAATCTTAGTTCACATGGTATACGTTGTTGAACCACTCTTCTTTCCAAATGAGGTTGTACTAATTGGTCAGCTAGCAATTTGATAAAATCGGCTTTTTCTAACTCGACCCTGTCTTTGTGAGATTGATGAAGTAGGAATAAATTGACCCCACTAATATCAAGTAATCAGAAAAAGATGACCATTGGCCAGTGTTGAGTATGACGGCTCGTGGAATGCTTAGCACACTTTTCGTCGAGGGAGTCTGCTCCACCTTTAGTGCTGTTGTATAGGGAAATAATTTCTGGTTTATTATTATCCCTATCAATGGATTTTGTATGATGCATTGATGAAAGCAGAAGTAAGTTTTTTAACTGCTCCGACATTTCAATCGACATAAAACAATTATCGGCTGTCACGTTTCTATTTGTATTAAAAATCGGTTGTGCTAGTCTTAGAACCGCTTACTGAATTTTTTTTACTCTTCTGCCAGACCAATCCCGTCAGTATCTTTGCCACTGTAGATGTAGCCATTATAAAAAAAACCATTTCTGGCGTCGGTCGATTACTTTGTTTTCTCTCCTCTCTACTATCAGGGTCGTCGAATCGCAAGCAAATTAACAAAAAGGAGAATCTGTTTTTAGACATAACCGAACGAAAAAGATCCTTGAGTTGCAAACATTCTTTCGATTTTTTCATGATTCAAAACAAATGCTGCTGTATAAAATAGTGGGCCGATGAACGCTTTTAGTTCAGTTAAGTCTAAATCTTTTAGTTCTGGTCTTGAAGTTCGTGAAAATTTACTTCTTTCTTTTTCTATTTTTAAGTTAGTCCATCGTAGTATTGTAAGTAACATTTCTTCATTAAACAACACACTCCACGTTTTAAGAGGTTCTGCTTTATCTCCAAACCTAGTACTTGGACGCAAACCTGGCAACTGCATTATAATATTGTGCTGTAAAGTTCTGGTGCGAGACTGAAATGGTTCAGAACATCATTTGAATCTATTTTTACCATAATAATTTTTCCTGTTTTGTACTTCAATTTCATCTTCAGATTTATTACTTGAGTGTTTTTCCTCTACTTCACCCCCACCTTCTGCTTCATCATATTCTCCTTCAACCTCTGAATCACTTTCATGCTCACTAAATTCATAAATGTCTTCGTCAAGATTTTCCGTATCACTATATTCACTATCATTTTCTTCATGCCATTGTAAACATGTTTCCTCAAAATTTTGATCCAAAACATTGAAATATTTTACTCTTTTTGATGGTCCAGGTTGATTATCCATCATAAAAACTAAATGTTAAAAAAGTTACGATAACGCCGTCGTGCGGTCACTGTGACCGGTAACGAAATTCAAATTCACGTAGCTCGATTATGAACGGACTTACCGCCTTCTATGTTAGAAGCACACTGAGAAGAATGGGGATTGAAGGTACTGTGCCGCTAAAGTCTCTATGGCAAGAGGAGGGGAAAATACTAAACAATGAAAATCGGAAGCGGTCACTGTGACCGCACGACGGTGGTTAAGGGTTAATAGTTAAGTTTAATTCACCTTCATTCAGTCTATCGTTTAATGCTGCACGTAGGTTTATTAAATATTTCCTTTGAGCTGGAGTCTGGTCCGATGAAACTCTGACTATTCCGAATTTAGTAGAAAGTTTGGATTTATTTTTTAACACAATTTTTGCATCATTAGAATTCGTAAAAATAATTTTGATTGGACGATTTTTATTCGGTATGGGTTTACCAATACGAAACAATTTTATTGTTGCGTTATCAATATTAATAATATGATTTAATATTTCCAATATTTTATTTTTGTCACATCATTTTCTTGCCATTCATTGACGTTAAATAACACAATATTGGATGCTCTACGATTTCTTTCGGATACCTCGTTTATTTTATTTTTCAGTTTCCAATGATTCCGATTTTACACATGAAGTAACTTTTTGTTTTAATTCATGAAGTTCAGATTGAAGACTGGAAATGATTTTAAGTAATTCCGTTACCTGTGTTTTTTGTGTGGTTCATGTATCGCAATGGAAGGTAGGTCCATGCTTATCATCACTTGTTGCCAGCAGTTGTGCATCAGCTCGGGAAAGTCCAGAGCAAACCGCGTGATAAATACGACGATATTTATCACAAATACAAATACTTTTTATCAAAGTTGATAAGTTTATCACACGTTCCACAATTTTTAAATAACGGCATTTGGCTAGTTTATTGTTGCACTAACAATAATGACGATAATTAAAATACAAGTTAAAGGAGTATTTGAAGCACAATTAAACGCGTGTAGTCACTTCGACCCGCAATAGTATTATTAAGTTAAGAAAGTCCAATAATTTTATTTTGGAGAATGCACACCAAACATTAATGTACCGGTGGTTTTGGTTTTGCATTTGTCCGATCAGAAATGGATTGTCTAATATGAAATAGTGCATATTATGACGATTTACAGCACCATTGGTTCTAAACATAGCCTCGTCAGATAAAACTATATAAAATAAAAAGTTTGGATTAATCTCAAGTTGAGCACTAATGCACTGGCAAAAGTCTTTAGAAGTCATCATTGCACAATTCTTGGTGTAATTCAGGATGATACTTGTATTTTCTAGATGTCCGATTGACAGTGACTTTTCACCTGATATTGCTATCTGACAACTACTGACGTGCGGGTGTGCTTTGATATGAAGCAGAATCTCAAATTATTTTTCTTGGTTACTAGTATTTCTATTCGCCACTTTGCGTTTTACATAATCCACACTGCCAGTAGACTCGAATCTGCCCATCAAATTGTTTTCATGGCTACTGCAATTAATCACAAGAAAAATATTGAAATAGAACCAAAATAACTCAAAAACAGTGAGAGATAGGTATAGGACATGTTTATGAACAATTGTGTGGTTTTTGATTCTCTTTAACACACCATAAATACATACAGGGTGTTCTATTTGTGAAATAATTTTAAAATGCGCACACTAGCCATATAATATAATAAATACATTTTATCGGCAACATTTACCCATAAAGCACCAGTTTACTTTACTCTATCGTTGACTCATTCGGTACCTAAACTGTATTCTTTCGGAAACTAAAACGTAAGCGGCTGAGTGGTGTTCTTTTTATAATGCAGTTTTCCAGATTTTACAGCGAGGCAAAGCGCTCACGAAAAAACTGACCAGCATTAACTGGTACGTATAGAACAATATCAAATATTGCAATTTTTCCATATTTCTCACTCATCAATTTGATTTACAAGTTACCTTAAATGAAAAACTCCCATCAAATATTTTTGTACCTTTTTGATATAATTCTTATGAGAACAAGAAATTTAATGTGTTAGATCTTATAGGTATAGGAATATATTTTGTTTATTATACTGACAAATTCAATTAGTAGAATACATTCATACATTAATGAAATGTATTAATAATAGATATTTTGCGTTTTTCAAAGACTGTAAAGAATTTAAATAAGAATTGTGCAACCAGGCAACATCTCTTTTGAATTTAAACTATTCATAATATTATCCCTTGCGAATAATACGCAACTTTGTTACTTATACGCGCTAGAGGTTACGGCTTTAATGTACCTTTCAAATCAGAGTGACTAAAACTTCTCGAAAAGATCAACGTGGGACGTAGCTTTATACATTTGGATTTCATCCAATATGTCAGCAATTGCGCTATTTACAATATTTCTAAATACACGTTTGTATGCATGTTTCCGGAAAAAGGTCATAATACGACATTTGAGCTTAAAACACTTTACGTTATAGATTTTCGTTTAGCTTTAAAACTATCAACCTAATAATAGAGCTCTGTTTATAGTAACACAAGATCGTAAAATTAAAAGCTAAAAACAATTGCTTATTAGCACTGTTATATTGTGCCATTATACATTTCTGAAAATACCCGCATTCTAACTATAGAATCGTTCTAATTACGCCAAGTACTATATCATAAATCAACCTTACTGTTGTGACAGTATATTAAAAAAACATCAAAACTGCATTTTACTTTTTTTTACATTTTTTGTGTAATTACCAAACAAATGGTGTTAATTGCAAATAATGCGATTGACACACATTTTATTTTTAACAAACTAAGGTGAACCCTCACAATCTTGCCAATGTTACTTATATCCATGATTTATGTACATGTCGCTTGGCGTCACCACGTAAGAAAAGGACGCGATTATAAGTCGTAGGTAAAGTTAAGTTCAAACTAAGTGGGTACCTAACACAATAATAAAATTAAATATTATACTTTTCTCTCTCAATATTACGTGAGTCAATATATTTGTTTAAGGTTATAGTTTATGGATTTCTTCTTTACTTTTTATTATAAACAGTTCAACTATTTACAACTTGTGTAGGGGATAACCGGTAAATAAATAACTTTATTCAATATATGCCAAATTTACAAAATTTTGGATTTAATACTTAATAAGGGTTTCAAATCTCAAGCTGCTAAATTATTTCCAACGAACATTACAATAAAGAAGTACTCGTACCGCTTGAATCTGTTATGCAGGTACACTATCTACTTTGCACGCGCTGTCCGTGGTAATACATTTTAAATAGCTAAGTTCTTTTGTAACATTTTTGTATCTGATAAAAGAGGGATATGTTCTCCAGTGTTTGTTATAAATCGCTTTAGTAGCTTTGCTACCTTTAAATAGGTACAACAATGCCACGGTTTTAAAACTAACTCATAGGTCGTGCGGTAAGCAAGGATTGTAATCCCCCCCCTTCAAGAAACAACTTGCAAAAAGATATGTTAGAAGTTAATAATTTCTGCAAGTACAAATTTCAGAATGAAAAAACATACCTCTATTAGTAATTCAAAAATAATATCGAATCCTTGATGGATATATACATGAATTTCTCAGACTTTTTAAAATAATTATGGGCGGAGATGTGTTAAAGAAATTAAGAAAATTCGGACAACACTCCACACTAAGGCACGAACAAAGAAAGAATTAATTAACTTCCTAGCTAACTGAACGGTACCAACTTAAAAATTGTAAGGTTGCATTCAGGTTCAGGTTAATTATGACAAAAATAAATTAAGGAAACGATAAAGCGAATTATAACACCTTCAGAGATATTCGGCTACAAAGTTATTAAAAATAATTTTTTATTTGACCACAAAAATACTTTGCTAGCGACAAACACTACTGTAACATGTTTATATATCTACAAAATTTATGTTGGTAAAATTCATAAATGTCTAAATAATAAGCTAATTTCTTTGACACATCGGTATACAAATTTCTTTTTCAACATTTCTTTTTTTGATAAAAGATTTTGTTATTATTTGGTTTAGTAGTTTCGGAGATATTTATCCACATAGTTTTCAAAAATACAACGTGTATACTACCTTTTTCAACATTTCGTGTTTAAAGAAGGGCAACTACAATATTTCTGAAATAGTCTTTTTTCACATTTTTATCTTCCTACAATAGGAACATATTTTCAAAATTTTATTATTAATTGGTTTGGTTGCTTTGTTACATTCGTTACTTACGCTGCACGATTTAATCAATCTTTCATTTCATCTGTGCTAGTTCATGGTGGCATAGGGTTGAGTTGGGTTGGGATGGGTTTCTTCTTCTTCGGAGTATTAGACCTTTTTGGTTGCTCCTGGTTTTTATTTTTTTTGGAAGTATTACCCGTCTACTTTTGTTATTTTTTTTATTTCTTTTTCTCCTAGTACCGGCTGAGTGCCGAAGGACTCACAGTAGGACTTTGGAGTCGGATTGTTCTTTCGTGGTTTGCTTGAGTAGTGTGCTTGGTGTGTGTCTCTGGTAGTATATATGTCGTGTTGTTCCACATTTAACTTTCTCTTATCTTTATTCTTATACTTGGGTTGAGTTTTCTTTGATCGCTTGGGGTTGGGTAAGATTTTGGGTTTTTACGGGTTTTCATATATAAATAGGGTTCGGATATACAAAACGGGGTTGGGTTTCAGGTCTTTAGGGTTTTTGGTCCTGAGTTTCTACTCGAATTTCTCACTCTTCTTTCCTCTTTCCTCCTACCTTTTTGGTTCCCTCTACCGAGGCTTCTATGTTACTAGGGGAGATGTTAATTCGTTACCTACGCTGCACGATTTAATCAATTTTTCGACCTGTAAAAATTAACTGTTTTACTAGTATTTTCTTAAATATACTATTTTTCTAAAAGTACTGCATTTGTATAATTTCGTATCTGTATTTTCTTGAATATATTTGCGTTTTCTCAAAGTAAATACATTTCTGTACTTTTTTGGTACAAATTATTTACGGTCACTCATACGTTACATTCAACTTTATTGTTTTGGAGTCACTCGTATATATTTGACATCCTGACTTTGCACTTCCTCTTCCGGTCTGGCTATCGACGAAGAATAGCCGTTTTGTTATGTTCCTAAAGAAAAATGAAAGTTTCTAGACTATATTTAGCCCATCGATGGTAAATCAGTTGTAATTTCATTTTTCTACATATGTACGAATAGCTATAAATATTTAGTACATTCGATCTTGTTCGGGTTTATAAGAAAATACAAACACAGGTGAGCTTTGCGATACGCTCTGTTCTTTTACACCACGTTTTAATTTTAACAGTCAACATATCTGTGATTCGATAACTAACGATTAAAATCAATTTGATCAAAGAAATCGATAAATAAATCTATTAACTAAATACGTAACCTCACAATGTAAGGACACGTGGATTCTGTATTTTAATCCGCATAGAAAGGGTGTAACGCCATATCTTAACTGTTGTTAGCTCTGTTTTATATTATTTTAGGGGAAGTCCTTGCTAACTGGCTTTTGAAACAGTTATCAGCTGTTCTCGAACTCATACCTGATTGAATTCATTTCTTAACGTTACTGTTAATACTCTTTGATTAACTACCTCTTTGAAGGTAAGACTTATATTCATGCTTTCGTTTTGGGTTTAATATATTTACTTGTAGAGGTACGTTTCGTACGGTGTACAAATGTGGATATAAGTACGCTGCGGTACGTTTCGTTACCCTGTACATATTGGAGTATATGCTGTCTTAGATATTGTACATATTTTGTATATAGCTATATGTTTTGCATACCTACATTTTGGCCTGTTAAGTGTGTTTTACTTATTACATACTAGCAAGGTACTTGATGTAGATTATGAGATGATGTTTGGAAGATATCTGAACTAATTGCCAAACACTACATATTGAATTGGATCTTATGACAGGATTCCAGAATCTAAAGCTAAGTTACTACATGTTTTGTGTAATCTTTGACTAATCCTAGAAGACTGTATAGACATATTTAAATGGTATTAATGAACCTTTAAGTGTATATTGCATAGATTTTCTTTCTCTTCTACATAAAGTTGCTCTGGGTAAATTCTTTTAAGTCAATGGTTACAATGCCAATTGGTAATTTACTAGGTTTTGTATGCATTCGGCTCGGCATATTTTAGATATAAACCATATAATCATTTCTGTTTTAAATGTGTTATTGCATATTTTTCATAGCAATGTGCTATTAGTGGAGTTGATCGGCCTATTTCCACAGTTTATGCTTTTTGAGCGCGACGTTTCGGAAGCGGGCTCTGCTTTCGTCATCAGACTTAGTCCTGAGGACTGTTTTCGCACTTGAGTCGAATTCATATGTTATATATGTGTATATATATATATATATATATATATATATATATATAACATATGAATTCGACTCAAGTGTTTGGCAATTATTTCAGATATCTTCCAAACATCATCTCATAATCTACATCAAGTACCTTGCTAGTTTGTAATAAGTAAAACACACTTAACAGGCCAAAATGTAGGTATGCAAAACATATAGCTATATACAAAATATGTACAACATCTAAGACAGCATATACTCCAATATGTACAGGGTAACGAAACGTACTGCAGCGTACTTATATCCACATTTGTACACCGTACGAAACGTACCTCTACAAGTAAATATATTAAACCCAAAACGAAAGCATGAATATAAGTTTTACCTTCAAAGAGGTAGTTAATCAAAGAGTATTAACAGTAACGTTAAGAAATGAATTCAATCAGGTATGAGTTCGAGAACAGCTGATAACTGTTTCAAAAGCCAGTTAGCAAAGACTTCGCCTAAAATAATATAAAACAGAGCTAACAACAGTTAAGATATGGCGGTACACCCTTTCTATGCGGATTAAAATACAGAATCCACGTGTTCTTACATTGTGAGGTTACGTATTTAGTTAATAGATTTATTTATCGATTTCTTTGATCAAATTGATTTTAATCGTTAGTTATCGAATCACAGATATGTTGACTGTTAAAATTAAAACGTGGTGTAAAAGAACAGAGCGTATCGCAAAGCTCACCTGTGTTTGTATTTTCTTATAAACCCGAACAAGATCGAATGTACTAAATATTTATAGCTATTCAGAAGATATGTAGAAAATGAAATTACAACTGATTTACCATCGATGGGCTAAATATAGTCTAGAAACTTTCATTTTTCTTTAGGAACATAACAAAACGGCTATTCTACGTCGATAGCCAGACCGGAAGAGGAAGTGCAAAGTCAGGATGTCAAATATATACCAGTGACTCCAAAACAATAAAGTTGAATGTAACGTATGAGTGACCGTAAATAATTTGTACCAAAATAGTACAGAAATGTATTTACTTTGAGAAAACGCAAATATATTCAAGAAAATACAGATACAAAATGATATAAATGCAGTACTTTTAGAAAAATAGTATATTTAAGCAAATACTAGTAAAACAGTTAATTTTTACAGGTCGAAAAATTGATTAAATCGTGCAGTGTAGGTTACGAATTAACATCTCCCCTAGTAACATAGAAGCCTCGGTAGAGGGAACCAAAAAGGTAGGAGGAAAGAGGAAAGAAGAGTGAGAAATTCGAGTAACCGCAAACCTCCGAACCTTTGTTTCGACCCATTATGAAACCCTAAACCAAAATCCTGATAACCCAACCCCACGATTATAGTATATCCAACCCAGTAACTAAGATAGAGTTATATTGGAAAACCGTAATAACTCCAGAGACATCACCCAACACTACTCAAGCAAACCGAAAGAACAATCCGACCAAGTCTATAACTGCACTAGCGTATAGAGAAAAGAAAGTTAAATTGGAATAACAGAATATAGATACTTCCAAAAGAACACACCAGAGCAACCAAAAGGCTAATACTAACGCTAAGGAAGCAAATCGGACTAAGATGAGGTGCATTTGGGAAGGGTGATTGTCCTTCGCCCTAGTACTGAGTAACAAGAATTGTGGTATACACGAAACCAAAGAGGCGCAAAGGACAGTACTCAGAGAGAAGATAATGAAACCCAGACCCACAAGAAAGGTCTATCCCACCTCAGCCGAACTTAAGGAGCAAGCGGCCTAAGGATGACTAAACTTCTGAAGAAGAAGAAACCCATCCCAACCCATACTCAATCCTATGCCACATTGGAACTAGCACGAGAAATGAAAGATTGGATTAAATCGTGCAGCAGTAAGTAACGAATGTAACAAAGCAACCAACCAATAATAAAAATTTTGAAAAGATGTATCCTACTTGTCAGCGAAGATAAAATGAGCCGCGACTGAGAATCCAAATCCAAAAGAAATATACCCATCCATACCATATAATATATGCCATATGATATAGAAATATATGAAAGACTTTTGTAGATTGCGCGAAGTACTTATTACAAGCACGTAACTCATTGCGCAGGTGTAAATTCGCTTAAAGTCTTCGCATTATTGGAAATCCATATGGGTTTCATATTTCTACACTAGCTTGGCTTATTGGATTTTCTGCTAGTCGATTATGTGGCTTAAACTTTGAGTTTCCCACGAGTTGTGTTCTCGTCCTTTTCCAGCTATCTGTATGTTATCCCTATTGGAATGCGGTGGGTCTTCGTTCCAGACATGTTCGGCGATTCTTGATCTTTCTGTTTCGCCCTTCCGGACGATGTTCTTATGTTCCTGAGTTCTCACTTTGAGTGGTCTACTGCTCTCTCCTATGTATGCTCTGCCGCATTCGCATGGTAGGTTGTATACACAATTCTTGGAATCCTGATCTTCATTGTATGGTTTGGTACTAACTATAACTGTGGACATACAGCGAAAATCATTGGATAACGTCTTCCTGGATCAGTTACCTAAACGATGCATCGTAGGTTTTACCGCAAATAAAGTCTTGAAAGAGATAATGTGTAAGGGTTATTGACTTTCGCATTAACTGTAACCCCGTTAGTGCGATTCTTACATATATGAAAGCACCGCATCGCTAAATTTTGCCTATATGATTAGATTTGATGCTTCTTAAAGAATTGCTGGACACTTTTCGCAATAAAGTCCTTGCCCTTATCCGTCTGTATACTTTGAGGTATCTTTTCTCATCTTTGAAAAATAACCGAAAATACATCGATTATAGAACATGTAGTTTTTCAGCTTCAGAGTCCGTGTCCACGCCATCTTGCTAAATACATTGATAACCGTCAGTATATAATTATACCAGTCGTTATATTTACTTTGATTTCTCATATCGCAAAGACCCGCCTGTCAACTCAAAAAAATTTTACCCACAATGTACCTGTTTCGAGTAAATTTCTCACTACAGGTTTATGTATAGTGCACGTTACTTGTTTCTGTAACCGCGCTCTAATATCTTCCCTAGGGGCCTGTTTTGTAAATCTAATTTCCTTTTTGATAGGGGGAATTTCTGCTAAGGCAGAGCTTGTATGTAAAATAGACTTCTGCGATGGTATGACAACCCCATTATCGGTAAAACCCGAAAATTTAAAAATAGTACTCTAATAAGCGGTCAGCATGCATGCTTAACCTGATTATAAAATCTAAAACCGTTTTTTTTTTTGACAGATGTATTTCTGATGAGACAGAACCTTTATGTTTGTAAAATAATATCGAGGCGAATTCTAGCTTAAAGAATAGGACACATCACAATATTAAATAACCTGTTTGCGCGAATATATATTTGGTTTTGGCTGTTGACGGTTTACACGAAGAGTTTGATAGACATTTTATTCTAAGTTAGTTAGTAATTTAATTTAATTATAACAGCTTCGCAATTGGATTGCATATCTCTAATTAATCTAGCCTGTGATGGCTACAAGCCCCAATATATACATGTACGTAAAATATGTATGGTGTTTATTATTATTGTTTACATCCAATTGCGAAATCGTACATTCACTTTTGTATAACAAATTAATTAACTGATTACGCAATATCCATTAACTGTTTTATTATCATTATATAGAATTAGCAGCGTATTTAAAAATTAATTGTATGTGTTAGATTTATCTTGATTAGCTTCTTTAATATCAAAAATAATCCAATTGTTTATTAGCTTTAAAAAATGGACCAAAATACGATCCCCATGTGGGCATATAAAAAAAATAATAAACACAGATTAAGATGCCCGCGAACAGATTCCCGTCTTACAAGACTAGGGCCCCTTATTATAATACAACCACCAATGCATAAATAAATTAGGTCACAATCTGTAGATGGGATTGAAAGAAATGTAATAATAATTTGAAGTCTCTTTTGATAAAAACAACCCTAATTAATAACAGATGAAATCTTTTTTCACTCAGAATACTGCATGCGCACGCATTTGCCTACCTTCCGAGGACTGAACTGCCAAAAGGGCTCTTAATACAACCAAATTAGGGTGAAAATTCCATCAGGGGGTTGAAAATGACCATCGGAAAGAAGCCATAAAAAGGAGTGAACTGCCAAAAAGGCACTTAATACAACCCAAGGGGCTCTAATTATGGTGAAAATAAGGGCTTTAATTAGGATGAAATTTTTATCAAGGAGTTGAAAAAGGCCTCCGAAAAGAAGCCACTTTACTCTATCGTTGACTCACGCGGTACATAGGAAAGATAATTACATTTTTATTATTGTATAATACTAGAACAAAATATTTATTTTAAATACAAGTGAGCAAAATCAGTTTTTACTCTGGAGCTTTAAGGAGTTACCATTGTCGAAGAGGCTATTGCTACACTAAACGACATGGCAAACTGCTCGGCAATAAATTATAAAAACTATCCGAATATGAAAGATTCAGTTTATGTCCAAAGCAATCGATCACGAAATCCCTGTTTAAACAATTTTTTGAGAAGTTTCGTAACAAACAATTTTCAACTCAATACAAAATCAACTTTATTTGTAAACGTTTTTAATGTCCCTTTCCTAAAATGGGATATGGCAGTAAACAATGTATCAACTGCACTACTAAATTTTACGTCAATTAGTACAGATCGTTAAGCATTTTTTTTCGAAATTATGCGCAATCGTTCTAACCAAAGGTTGGCTGGCAAATACAGACTACACCAGCTCTTTTATAGATAATCACGGCCATCTTGAAAACATTGCTAAATATTATCCCACCAAGTCAATATCAACTTCTCTTAAGGAGTTTAAATGTCACATGATATTATCGAGAAGAAAATATGAAACGGAATCAATTCAACCGAAAAATTCCCCATCTACGCTATTTTGAAATCTTTATTAAACATAATATCTTTCTGAAATGCCCAAATTCAATATTCAGATTCAGCCAATAAAATATTCAAAACTACACTCAACTTTTTATGAACACTTCACGAATACGCGAAATCTCTTGCCGCAAAATTCAATAGATTTCAATGCTATTGGCCCTTGATTATCCGTAGAATTTTCCTTATCAACCGTAGCTAATTTATACCAATAAAATAGAATTTAATTTAATTTAGCCGCTGACCACCGAGAAACTCCTTTAGTAGCGGAACAAGTGATAGTCGCTCGGTGAGAAGTGGATGATCCATTTGCTCCCAGCAAAAAGATGTGATAAGCTCTTGAGTTTGAACAGCAGAATGAGGTCGTGCATTGTCATAGAGTACTTTACTGTCACTCATATTGGGGCCATAAGCCTCACAAATTTGCTGATGAATATCAGCTGCTGAGACATTTCTTGCTGTCAAGAATCTAATCACAGACCACACTTCACAGTCGTTCAATTGTCTTAAACATTTTAACGCAGCGCACATTGTTAAAGGTTATGCTACAACTCCAAAATATATATTTCGTGCATGGACTCTCCTGGATTGACTTAACAATTTGCACTTCTAATAACTTTCTTAACTACCTTAACTACCTTTAAGTATCTTTGGTGATGTAGCATTTATGCATTTGTTTAAATCCTGGGCGTCATGAGTAAACATCCACAATTTACGATATTTCCAGCACATTTTAGGACAACCCTCGCACTAAAAAACTACCCAGTACATAGTTCATTACCTTAATAAACGACTGTTATAGAAATTGAATTTAATAATTTAAAATTTTTATTTACATTCTAATTAAAATATATATATATATATATATATATATATATATTAAAATTGAATTCACCCAGTGAAGCTAAACGCCCTCTTGGAGACGTCCCGTATAAAAAATTGTAATAGTGTTGTTAGTCACACATTATTTTGTGGGGTTTAATGCAAATCTGCATTTGATTCATCAATACAGGAAGTACTTCTCGTTTTGTACGTAACCGCAATGATCAACGAAATTAGGATATTTACTCGATGACTAACATTTTTCTTATTTTCGTAAACTTCAAAAATAAACTAATTCCAACAACACTTTAGTGTTTGACAACTGAATTAAATCTAATAATTTATAACTGTATAATTTCGTTCCCAATTTTTATTATCAAATAAATTACCAATTAGGGCAATTTTCCAGTAAAGACATTTATTGCATAAATTTGTCAAAGCAAATGTCTGCATTTTAAAAACCCGAATATTTTGAAAAAAAATTATCTGTCTGAATATATACGATTTACGCAATATAGTAAATTTATGCATGCGGTATAATGGAACTTTCTTATTGCCTAATAAAATATTTCTAAGTTAACTACCAAATCATTAGTTATCATTTTTTATACTCTAAAACAAGACAAGTCTAACATCTTTATTAATGAGCTGGTGTTAATCGCTTACAACAAGCTGCCTTCTTATATTTATAGTTTAAGTGTTTTCAATTTGACGATTTTTTAGCGTCAAAATAAATTTACGAATTCATTTCTCTTCTCTTAATTAAATATACCGTACAAAAAATTATTTACGTCATTTTAAGCGATTATTTTTTACTAAATTAGAAGCTGATGTGTCGACTTATTTCTGTTTTTTTCGAATTTCTATCTCTTGAGAAAAATACGGTTAACCCTTTCAGTCAGTGCGTCGTGAATTGAATATATTGATTTTGGAATCACATTAAAACCAGAAATGTACATTTTAATGCCATTTAACTATATTAACCATATGTTCTCAAAGACTGGCACTGTCAACGAACCACTATTATAAGTTCTGTTTGTTACACGATCAAACCGCGATGGAAAAAAGGAAAGGGCCACGTATTTCATTCCTTCCCCAAGGGGGAGAGTTTCATTCCCTCCCCAAGGGGGGGGGGCGAGCTTTCCGAGCTCCTTCAGCCACAACCATGGATTCCCAGCATACATACGTATATTACGTATATATGCATGGTGGGATTAAGGATGGGTGTGGTCAGGATAGGATCGGATGGAACAGAGGTAGGGTGCTGAGGGGGAAAATACTACCCCAGCATTAGCCTAAGTAGCCGCACGTGGTGTGCATATACGCACGCAGTAACCATCCCACTACATGTGTAGGAGGAAAACCTCCTGAAAAAACCTCATACAAGGTAGACGGTAACAGGAATCGAACCCATTACCTCCCGAATGCTAAGCAGATCGTGTCACCGCTGCTCTACCGGGTCGGTAAACCGCGATGGAGTATCGCTTATAAAAATAGGATATGAGCGGGTTCAAGATAAGACGTAAAATTGACGAAATTTGACTTCAAATAACTTATACTTACCCTAACACAAAGCTTAAAATCGGGGATAGCCACCACGATCTGAACTTATCTAGAAAATTATCCTAAGCTGAGATGTTAATCTCGCGAGATCGCGGAGCACAAGATACTCTGTGTATAATTTACTTTGAATGTAATAAATTACTTTAAGTACAGTCCAAAATATTATCAATCCTAAATTGAACTAATAACTATTTCACCTTTATTCAAACATATATGAACTAATATTTATAGTTACCAACAATAATACAAAATAAATAAATAAATAACACCCAATTTGAAAAGTAACAGTTAAATCTAGTAGTTTTAAACTGATGAATAAAAGTATAAACGAATTAACTGTTCTTTATCTTAAAATAAAACAGACCTAACGATCTGTGCGCAATTTAGAAATTATATTCTCTCAAATACTATTGTTTAGAATTTTATAATTAATTAAATAAACGTCTTCAAGAACGGTTCACCTTGGTTGGAGTCGAAACTTTTATTTCTATGAAAGACAACAATAAATAGATGGTGACTAATAACGTGATGATCAATAACAGTTCAATCAACAAACATACTAACAACAATTAAATGTTTGATAGATTGGTTTGTATCATTCATCATGTAACAAAGCTTTATTATACGGAATTTGCACCGCACTTGCATTCCACAATCGCATGCTCAGGCACAAAATCAAACGCAACCGCACGCCACTACAATCACAGATACGACATCTGCGATCTAACTGTTCACTTCACACCATCCCACGACGCACATCTACGACACACACTACCTCTGTTACAGTAAGAAAATTGTAGACCGTCCCTACACAGCGCCGATACCTCTCATTAGTAGCCTCTTACTACAAGCAGTTGACCTCTGCAGAAGGAAAATTGTTAGGTGGTCCTTGTATAGAACCGCTACCTCTTTGGTATTAGTCGCCTGTTATGACTAACCGCACACTAATTTTAAATACTTAACTTTTGTGAAAATTATACGATAGTTCGCAAATCATGCGACACAATAGGACTCAAAGCCACTCAGCTCAATACTGCATCACGTCAACAGTAAATGGCATCGTTCACTGAAATTATCCAAATGGCTAACAAATCCTAAATGATCACCCGCAAGTTCCAAAAACACAAAAATCTGACAAAATTGTTCAAAAACTATAAACAGTCAACACCAATGAATAAATTAATCAAAAAGTCTCAATATTCGAAAATCCAAATTTGATATCACCAACATTCACAAACATGCGGTATACTAAACGTCACGTCACGTTAAAATCGGCTCAAAGTCAAGATCTTACACTCACCATTACATCATACAACCAAAAATGTCTCAGACCCTAATACTCAAATACTAAATATTTCGTCATTAATAGAAAAAATAATGTGAGCAATGACTCATATACGCTACCCTAACCCTTGAAAAAAATACTGGAACTGTGGCAGGATCTGTAACAACCAAAATACACCCACGTACCACACAAAATTAAAAAAACACCGAACGCGTTTCAATAGCTACGCTATCATCATCTTCGGTCGACGATGGCGAATTAAAGAAAATATTATATATATATATATATATATATATATATATATATATATATATATATATATATATATATATATATATATATATACATCAGCGACTAACGCTCCGTTGCTTATCTGGTGAAAGTAAAAGTGAAAGTTATGAAATTTTAATGAGTTCTGAGGAGCCTAAAGGTCCTTAATCATCATTATTCATTAGAATTTGTTTATTTTTGAAGATCTCAACTTTCATAACAATCAAATTCGTGTTTATTACTAACATGTTTGATTAAGGATACCTTCTACTACATGATTTTTATCAAACATATGTATGATTCAGTGGTTTAAGGTTAATTAAAATTTATCATTAATTATTTATTTATTAATTTGGAACAAACTGATTATACACATTAGGTGCTATTCTGATTTTACACGTATTCTAGTATTTAGGTTTCGAATTAGATGCTTACGCAATATATAAGAATTCGTATTTCATTGTTATCGACTAGATCCTCTTCTGTAGAACAAATTAGTTATTAAAGTTAGGTGCTTTTTGGGTTGCTACTAAAATTAGTTATTATTTATTTATTTATTTGGAATGAATTGGTTAAAGAAATAAGGTGTTATTCCGATTTTACACGTTATTCCAGTATTTAAATTCCGAATTAAATGTGTTCTCTAAAACAAGTTAGTAGAACACGGACACCTTCCGCCGCCATCTTGGATTTTGACGTCACAAGACCGCCCACGTGGGGGACCGGTTTTTCCACCCTTATTTTTTACTCGCTTACGTGTAGGACGTATTTTTTCACCCCTATTTTTGCACATCCACGTGTGAGACCGTATCCTTTCTTTTCGAAGGCCCTTTTCAACCCTAATTATTTTTTACTTGCGCACGTGCGAGACCGTGTTTTCAACCCTTATTTTTTACACACTCACGTGTGAGACCGTATTTTGAAACCTTTCTTTTTTCATCCCTAATTAAAGTTTTTGATTTTTAATGGCATACGTGAAGGACCGTATTTATTACCCTTATTTTGAGATGGTGATCTTTTAATTATCCTAGGGAAATTCTTATCTGATAGCTTTAAGATGATTATGATCTTTAATTATTTTTATTAATTAATTATTTTTAGCCCCTGGGAAATGATGTATAAGATAGTTTATTTAATTTTGTGTTTTACTATTAACATTTATTAGAACTTGTTTATCAGATATTATTTAAAGAATTGATTAGATAATAATAATCACATACACATTGACTGTATTTCCCCATTTTATTTTATTAGCGTATTTTTTTGATCAAATGAGATTGTTATTACATTTATTTTAATGCCTATCTACAGGTTGTATTTAGGGTGGGCCTGGTCTAGGGTTAATCTTAGGGTTATTTGGTGGTATTAAGGTCCTTCTGGCTATATTAAGAACAGTGCCCCTGGAGGTTAGGCAAATGCACACGCATACAATGTTGGAAATTGCATAATTAATAAGATATTATTATTAAAATTATCGACCCTATTGCTTTAAAATGGCCACATGCTATTGGATGATCTTTTACCTAAAACGTTGTATTTCTAATAAGGAGGTTCTTGTGCGACACGTGTAGGGCTTCGCAACTTGTTCTCAGGCCTTCGCCCCCTGGCTGGAGATGGTGTGGGAACCTAACCTTATAAGACAAGTGTAGAGCTTAGCTCCTATCGTGGCCCCCTTGATGCAATTGTATGTTGTTCTAACTTAATCTTACAGCTGTAGGCCTTCGACCCGTCATACAAAATTGTATTCTAATAAGGAGGTTCTTGTAAGGTAGGACTTGTATCAGGGTCGGCGCCTTGGCCCCCTTGAGTAAAAATTGATTTTAGCGCCATCTAGTGGCGTATAGACTAATGAACATTTTCTGAAGATGATAATACACACCTCTCTCTTGCTCTATCTTGTTTCTTCCTCCCCCCTCTCTCTTTCTCACACACGCACAAACAAATCAATTAATTAATCAATCTCAAACAAATTACGTTCGATCATCAATCATCAATCAACCAGCCGAAATTATGTCTTGCAGTTTGCGGAAATCAGATTACAGATCAAACTGAATGCATTAAAGTCTAATTAAATATGACGTGAAATAATAAATAATTTCTACTCTAATGCAATGATGCTTTATGTATAGGCAGATCCTCTAAACAGTCACCATCTGTACATTAGGAACATCATATCTGATTTATCTGCATGTTTAATTACATACATACAAAACTATTTCATTGTAACGTGTTCATTAACAGCTGTAAAAACCCATTAAAAAGTAATAATTACTTATATATAACATAGAGTTAAATTAAAATTAACATGTTTTAAGAATATCAAACTGATATAATGGAAATAAAAGGCAAAAGGTTTTAATGGTTTATTATTATATACGCGAATTAACAATAACTATAAGTTTAAAATCCGTGCGTACCTGCTATTTTGTAGAGCTGATCTTATGACGTTAACCTGTGTAATAATATATTTAAAAATCTTTATCGGCATTTTGTTAGCAATATCAGGAATAATAAATATATATATATATATATATATATATATATATATATATATATATTAAAAATAATACGCTTACCTTTAGAAGTTTTTCCTTCCACGCTACCATATGTTAAACTGAGATTTTTTATACGTGTCTCACTAAAACACACTTTGTGAATGGATGAATACAAACACTCGATTACATACCTGTCATTAACTATTTTAGAAAGTAATACAGAAAAAACCTGAATTCGTATTTAACAAAACATGTACCTACAAAAAAATTACATTCAAAACACAAATATTTTAAAAATTTTGCTAACGCGGAAATTACTTTTTAAATAATTGAATCTTCAGGTAACGTAAAAAACTCATTAAACAGTGATTACACATTAAATACTTAAAATATATAACTTTTATACTACATCTATTATTACATAGAGATGGGATTATTCTTAAATTTAATTGATTTCGATAGAGCTCTGGAAATACTACAACCGTTCGAAATCTTGCTTCTTCTTCTCTCGATAACAAAAAAGCTATACTAGTGGTACATTAAGTAATTATAATAGCGGATACAGCTACAGTGCTAACGATTATTGATGTTTTTTTTCCTGCATGCATGAGATTTTTTGAATGAGACAGCCTCGCAGGTATCTCATGAGATCAAACGAGATTTTTTGAGATACAATCTCCTCATCGTCTGCACCTTGAACGATTATATTGTAACCTATAAAAGTAGCTAATAACCCTAATAGTTTATCAGACATTATTACATGGGCACGAGGTTTGCCCTAAATTAACTGGTTTCAACGCTGCTCTGGGAATGCTGCACACACTTAAAATCTTTAAGTTCGCTCGCAGAAGTTGTACCGTATTCATTTCCTTTAATTTTATCTGCAATCAGCGTCGAGACTGTAGTATGTTTTCTAATACATAAACAGAATCTTCAATACTGTGATGCGTGTAGTAGCAAAACACATTAGCTAGTTAGTTTCACCTCTATATTATCTTACATGCAAGCCTGACCTTATCATAAATACACCTGTCAAAAAAGCTAATTAAACATAACTCAACGGACTGGGCATAGCAGGCAGCGTTTCCAATTATAGCTTTTTAGCCACCACAATAGTGCCTACAACTACATACAATCGACTGGCACTGCTTTAGCACGAGGATCAAACGAAAAACACATGCACGCACGCACGCACGTACACACGCACGCATGCACGCAAGCTAGCACTGCTTTAGCATGAGGATCAAGCGAAAAATACGTATTCACGCACGCACGCACGTACACACTCACGCACGCACGCACGTAAGCTCGCACACATGCTCGCACGCACGCACGCACGTACACACGCACGCAAACTAGCACGCTCCCACGTACACACTCACGCACGCACGCACGTAAGCTCGCACGTACGCACGCATGCTCGCACGCACGCTCGCACGTACACACGCACGCAAGCTAGCACGCTCGCACGTACACACGCACGCACGCACGTAAGCTCGCACGTTCGCACGCACGCTCGCTCGCATGCAAACACGAGCGCACGCTAGCTCGCACGTACGCTCGCACGCACGCACGTACGCTCGCACGCACGCACGCATGCTTGCACGCACGTTTGCACGTACGCACGCTCGCACGTACGCACGCTCGCATGTACGTACGCTCACACGTAAGCACGCCCGCACGCACGTACATACGTTCGTAAACTTGCAAACATGAATCAAGACAGTAGAGCACTGTTAGGAAAAAAACAGGTTTATTAACAAAGTTGAAGGAAAGCTTAACGTTTGAATATATATTATTATTATAAACAAAAATACATCACTATCATTTAATAACATGCTTTATCGGTTTTCTTTTTCTTCTTGAACCGTGAGTCGTCGTCATCATCATCATGATTTAGAGATTTGCCCCTCCCCCCTACCTCATCGCTCTTCTATCTCCTCTGTGAACCATCACCATCATCTTGGATGTGAGATACACTCAGCTCAATCACGTCATCGCTTTCATCATTATCTTGAACGGTTATGTTGTAATAGTTTATTAACAAGTCAGTAAAATCTCTAATGTCCGCTGATGTTGGCTCATAAACAGGAGAATACATTATAGCAACTCGATGACAGTTGCACTTTAAAGAGCGAAACACACGAGAAACGAGTACGCAGCTAACCTTTGGTCTTGTGCGCAAACGTACTCGTCAATATTCGGGTAGAATCGGTCATCTTCGGGGATGTCTGAAGCCATCATCAGCGGACATTAGAGATTTTACTGACTTGTTAATAAACTATTACAACATAACCGTTCAAGATAATGATGAAAGCGATGACGTGATTGAGCTGAGTGTATCTCACATCCAAGATGATGGTGATGGTTCACAGAGGAGATAGAAGAGCGCTGAGGTAGGGGGGAGGGGCAAATCTCTAAATCATGATGATGATGACGACTCACGGTTCAAGAAGAAAAAGAAAACCGATAAAGCATGTTATTAAATGATAGTGATGTATTTTTGTTTATAATAATAATAATATATATTCAAACGTTAAGCTTTCCTTCAATTTTGTTAATAAACCTGTTTTTTTCCTAACAGTGCTCCGTCTTGATTCATGTTTACAAGTTTACGAACGTACGTACGTGGGTGCGGGCGTGCTTACGTGTGAGCGTACGTACATGCGAGCGTGCGTACGTGCGAGCGTGCGTACGTGCAAGCGTGCGTGCAAGCATGCGTGCGAGCGTACGTGCGAACTAGCGTGCGCTCGTGCGTGCGTGCGAGCGAGCGTGCGTGCGAACGTGCGAGCTTACGTGCGTGCGTGCGTGTGTACGTGCGAGCGTGCTAGCTTGCGTGCGTGTGTACGTGCGAGCGTGCGTGCGAGCATGCGTGCGTACGTGCGAGCTTACGTGCGTGCGTGCGTGAGTGTGTACGTGGGAGCGTGCTAGTTTGCGTGCGTGTGTACGTGCGTGTGTGCGAGCATGCGTGCGTACGTGCGAGCTTACGTGCGTGCGTGCCTGTGTACGTGCGTGCGTGCATACGTGTTTTTCGTTTGATCCTCGTGCTAAAGCAGTGCTAGCTTGCGTGCATGCGTACGTGTACGTGCGTGCGTGCACGTGTGTTTTTTCGTTTGATCCTCATGCTAAAGCAGTGCCAGTCGATTGTATGTAGTTGTAGGCACTATTGTGGTGGTTAAAAAGCTATAATTGGAAACGCTGCCTGCTATGCCCAGTCCGTTGAGTTATGTTTAATTAGCTTTTTTGACAGGTGTATTTATGATAAGGTCAGGCTTGCATGTAAGATAATATAGAGGTGAAACTAACTAGCTAATTTGTTTTGCTACTACACGCATCACAGTATTGAAGATTCTGTTTATGTATTAGAAAACATACTACAGTCTCGACGCTGATTGCAGATAAAATTGAAGGAAATGAATACGGTATAACTTCTGCGAGCGAAGTTAACGATTTTAAGTGTGTGCAGCATTCCCAGAGCAGCGTTGAAACCAGTTAATTTAGGGCAAACCTCGTGTCCATGTAATAATGTCTGATAAACTATTAGGGTTATTAGTTACTTTTATAGGTTACAATATAATCGTTCAAGGTGCAGACGATGAGGAGATTGTATCTCAAAAAATCTCATTTGATCTCA
Source organism: Vesta saturnalis (assembly GCA_036346205.1). Lineage (NCBI taxonomy): Eukaryota > Metazoa > Arthropoda > Insecta > Coleoptera > Lampyridae > Vesta > Vesta saturnalis. The sequence continues at coordinate 910,011 of JARFJB010001671.1, forward strand.
TGAGATGTGTATAGTTTTTCTTAAAAAATACCTGCGAGGCTGTCTCATTCAAAAAATCTCATGCATACAGAAAAAAAAACATCAATAATCGTTAGCACTGTAGCTGTATCCGCTATTATGCTTACTTAATGTACCACTAGTATAGCTTTTTTGATATCGAGAGAAGAAGAAGCAAGATTTCGAACGGTTGTAGTATTTCCAGAGCTCTATCGAAATCAATTAAATTTAAGAATAATCCCATCTCTATGTAATAGTATATGTAGTATAAAAGTTATATATTTTAAGTATTTAATGTGTAATCACAGTTTAATGAGTTTTTTTACGTTACTTGAAGATTCAATTATTTAAAAAGTAATTTCCGCGTTAGCAAAATTTTTAAAATATTTGTGTTTTGAATGTAAATTTTTTGTAGCTACATGTTTTGTTAAATACGAATTCAGGTTTTTTCTGTATTACTTTCTAAAATAGTTAATGACAGGTATGTAATCGAGTGTTTATATTCATCCATTCACAAAGTGTGTTTTAGTGAGACACGTTGTATAAAAAATCTCAGTTTAACATATGGTAGCGTGAAAGGAAAAACTTCTAAAGGTAAGCGTATTATTTTTAATATATATATATATATATATATATATATATATATATATATATATATATATATATATATTTTACCTGATATTGCTAACAAAAATGCCGATAAAGATTTTTAAATATATTATTACACAGGTTAACGTCATAAGATCAGCTCTACAAAATAGCAGGTACGCACGGATTTTAAACTTATAGTTATTGTTAATTCGCGTATATAATAATAAACTATTAAAACCTTTTGCCTTTTATTTCCATTATATCAGTTTGATATTCTTAAAACATGTTAATTTTAATTTAACTCTATGTTATATATAAGTAATTATTACTTTTTAATGGGTTTTTACAGCTGTTAATGAACACGTTACAATGAAATAGTTTTGTGTGTATGTAATTAAACATGCAAATAAATCAGATATGATGTTCCTAATGTACAGGTGGTGACTGTTTAGAGCATCTGCCTATACATAAAGCATCATTGCATTAGGGTAGAAATTATTTATTATTTCACGTCATATTTAATTAGACTTTAATGCATTCAGTTTGATCTGTAATCTGATTTCCGCAAACTGTAAGACATAATTTCGGCTGGTTGATTGATGATTGATGATCGAACGTAATTTGTTTGAGATTGATTAATTAATTGATTTGTTTGTGCGTGTGTGAGAAAGAGAGAGGGGGGAGGAAGAAACAAGATAGAGCAAGAGAGAGGTGTGTATTATCATCTTCAGAAAATGTTCATTAGTCTATACGCCACTAGATGGCGCTAAAATCAATTTTTACTCAAGGGGGCCAGGGCGCCGACCCTGATACAGGTCCTACCTTACAAGAACCTCCTTATTAGAATACAATTTTGTATCACGGGTCGAAGGCCTACAGCTGTAAGATTAAGTTAGAACAACATACAATTGCATCAAGGGGGCCACGATAGGAGCTAAGCTCTACACTTGTCTTATAAGGTTAGGTTCCCACACCATCTCCAGCCAGGGGGCGAAGGCCTGGGAACAAGTTGCGAAGCCCTACACGTGTCGCACAAGAACCTCCTTATTAGAAATACAACGTTTTAGGTAAAAGATCATCCAATAGCATGTAGCCATTTTAAAGCAATAGGGTCGATAATTTTAATAATAATATCTTATTAATTATGCAATTTCCAACATTGTATGCGTGTGCATTTGCCTAACCTCGAGGGGCACTGTTCTTAATATAGCCAGAAGGACCTTAATACCACCAAATAACCCTAAGATTAACCCTAGACTAGCCCCACTCTAAATACAACCTGTAGATAGGCATTAAAATAAATGTAATAACAATATCATTTGATCAAAAAAAATACGCTAATAAAATAAAATGGGGAAATACAGTCAATGTGTACGTGATTATTATTATTTAATCAATTCTTTAAATAATATCTGATAAACAAGTTCTAATAAATGTTAATAGTAAAACACAAAATTAAATAAACTATCTTTTACATCATTTCCCAGGGGCTAAAAATAATTAATTAATAAAAATAATTAAAGATCATAATCATCTTAAAGCTATCAGATTAAGAATTTCCCTAGGATAATTAATTAATAACAATAATTAAAAGATCACCATCTCAAAATAAGGGTAATAAATACGGTCCTTCACGTATGCCATTAAAAATCAAAAACTTTAATTAGGGATGAAAAAAGAAAGGTTTCAAAATACGGTCTCACACGTGAGTGTGTAAAAAATGAGGGTTGAAAACACGGTCTCGCACGTGCGCAAGTAAAAAATAATTAGGGTTGAAAAGGGCCTTCGAAAAGAAAGGATACGGTCTCACACGAGGATATATAAAAAATAATTAGGGGTTGAAAATGCGGTCTCACACGTGGATGTGCAAAAATAGGGGTGAAAAAACACGTCCTACACGTAAGCGAGTAAAAAATAAGGGTGGAAAAACCGGTCCCCCACGTGGGCGGTCTTGTGACGTCAAAATCCGAGATGGCGGCGGAAGGTGTCCGTGTTCTACTCAAATTAGTTAAAAAAATTATGTGCTTTTGGGTTAAAATTAAAATTAATTCATTATTTATTTATTTGGACTGAACTGGTTACACAAATTAGATGCTATTCCGATTTTAGACGTTATTCTGTTATTTAGGTTCTGAATTAAATGCTTTTGACACTCTTCTGTTATCGGTGAGATCTTCTCTAGAGCAAATTAGTCTTAGTAAATAAGATGGTATTTGGTTTCACTGAAAGATAGTCGAGTGATTTTACGCTGGACAAGAATTGGGACTTAGGTTATCATATGCGATAACCTCTAGAGGGAACTAGTGTAACAAGTCAGGTGATATTGAGGGTTGTGTTTTAAATTATTTATTATTTAGGACGTTATCAAAATATTTCGATTCCGAACTACACTAAATTTCAATTCGTCTTTAGTAGGGAGATCATTCTCCCGGTAAACTAGATGTTCTTTTGGATTGTAAAATAATTATCTGGTTTATTAGTTCTAAATTAAGTACTCTTAGGTATCAGAGACGAGGTCTATCTCTGAAGAGTAAACTAGTTGTAAATAATTAGGTGGTATTCTGTGATGCATCTAGTATTAAGTCGGTTTTTATACGTTACCAAAATATTTATATCCGGAAGTATACAGGATTAAGTGCTTAAAAAATTATTGGTTGTTTTGAGAAACAATCAAAATGATTGAATTAAGTGCTCTTGCGGTATAGAATTAATTAAACATTTGTGTATGGTAACGCCACCTAGTTACTTCTAAGTGCTCAATTTTATATAAATTATTGCGCGTATACAAAAATGTATATAAACTTTGTACAGGGTGGCCAACTAAGAATGCGAGGGACTGTATTTGGGAAACTAGCCATCGTAAAGGCTTGCGCAAAAAAAAGTTATTACTAAAACGGCCAATACAAAAACCTGGAAAATATTTTCAAGTTTCTGAAATGGCCGCTAGGGGTCGTAACTGCAATCTTGAATCAAAAAAGGTGATGTTTCTGTGAATTCTGCTGTATTAACCTAATAAAAAAATAACTGATCTTTGAAGTCGAGGATAATCTGAACTTTTTTTGTTTGGCACTTTTTGACGTATGTCTAAAAATAAAGTGGTGGAGGGTATTGAAAGGTTTCCTTAAATAATCCCCCGTATCTTCGAAACAGCTAAGCCGATTTTAACAAACTTGGTCGCGTTGAAAAGAAAAAAAAGTCATACCAATACATTTAATTTTTTTGCGAAAATTAACCGTTTCTGCGGAATGTCGAACAAAGCCCTCTAGCGACGACATGTGAAACTAACAAAACTTTAAATATTATAACATTTGTAGCCCATGAATAGCTCATTTCAACGCGCCCAAGTTTGTTAAAATCGGCTTAGCCGTTTCGAAGATACAGGGGTTATTTAAGGAAACCTTTCAATACCCCCCACCACTTTATTTTTAGACATACGTCAAAAAGTGCAAAACAAAAAAAGTTCAGATTATCCTCGACTTTAAAGATCAGTTATTTTTCTATTAGGTTAATATAGCAGAATTCACAAAAACATCACTTTTTTAGATTCAAGATTGCAGTTACGCCCCCTAGCGGCCATTTCAGAAACTTGAAAATATTTACAAGGTTTTTGTATTGGCCGTTTTAGTAAAACTTTTTTTTGCGCAAGCCTTTACGATGGATAGTTTCCCAGATACAGTACCTCGCATTCTTAGTTGGCCATCCTGTACACCAAAAAATTTAAACCTCTAAATATTTAAATAATTAAATAGAAAAGTGCTAAAAACTTTCTCTTTGGAAATTTTGTAGAATTTGTTTACCATTTACGTTTGGCAAATCTTAAATAAAAAACTGAATAGTTTTGAGTGATACCCTGGAATTAAATTAATATTTAATATGGCCGAAGGGACACTGTCAGCAGTGAAATAACTAAATCTGACAACTTTATCAAGATTGCTACTATTAGCCTTAAGCTAATGATTTAAACGTCACGTATAAATAGAAACAAGCCAATTATAGTGAGAAAAATATGCTACGAGTTTATCCATACGAAAATACGCCATTTCTGTTTGTTTTCATCTTAGATCTATAATTGTTACAAAAAATATTTGGCCCACGGATTTTATTTATAATTACAAACTACATCCGCCTACGTAATCTTAAAGTTAGAATTACTTATTTCTTTGTACGTAAAAATATTGCTATTGTAGAAATCTGAGTAAGAAAAGTGCTCTGAAGACGTCTACTATAGCATTTGTGAGTTTACTGAGTTTATCTTTGGGCAAAGTTATCGATTTTGTGGGACTGACAATGACATGACTATTACACATATAATCTAAATTTGAAATGATTCCTAATTTAAAAATTAAAGCTTGTTGCTCTAACTCATTTGTTTTAAAGCTCCTAATTCCAGATCTTCTCATTCATTTGCTGTTTTATTTGTCAGCTGTCGTTTGTCTTTGGCTATAATCATTGTCGTTTGTCTGTCGTCCATTTTCGTCATTTGTTTGTCATTTGTCTTTGATGTTTGTCTTTATTATTATTATTATTAACACTGGGGTGGTCCTTTCGAAGTCCCTTCACCGCGACCGTAGGTCTATTGTGCCCCCCAGGATTAGTATACCCCTCCAAAAGTCCCGTTTCGTTCATGAAGTACAGGATCTTCGAGGGGTCTATTTTCTTTACTTCTTTTTGTGTAATCTATTCCTTTCCAAGAAGAAGTTTTCGCACCATCGTGAAAGCTTCACAAAGACGGACGACGTGATAAGGTGTTTCCTACAGTGGTGCAGGTTTATCTGGATCGCCCTCACCATAAGTGAGTTTTCTGAGGTGCGCGAATTATCAGGATGCCGATGATTTACCGAGGTTCGCATCTTCTTCTATGAAGTTAGATCCATTAGGACAATCAGTGACTGTCATTTTGGGTCATTCCTCTCTACTATCCGCCAGTTGCCAGTGGCTAACCCGGCGTTCTGGATCTCGATCCTTTTTAGGATCTTTTCCGTTTCCTCTGCGGTCCCGGGATCCAGTTGTGCGTTGTCACAGGTTTTGGAAGGTGCTTTGCTTCGAAAAGTCGAAGCTTTGCGCCCTCCCAAAGGGATTACACCGCTAAGGAGCTCCCCCGCCACCTCATCGAGGTTTCGTCTATACATCTGATATGCAGCACTCCTCCTCGATGGTAACACTAAATCTAGGCGCTACGGGCCCCATGGGTCCCAGTTTTAATTTTCTTGGCAGATCCTTGCGAAGTACTGCCATCTGACCGGTGTAGCATTTGCGTCCCAGTCGTTTTGGGTGCTCGTTGCTTGAAGAGGGGGACTGAGAAATAGGCTGCTTAGAGGCCGCCTCCTTCGTCCTATCCTTAAGCTTCCTCCGGACTGCCCCGGACAGTGTTTTAAGTTGCCCAGTACGTGGCCTGTCGGAGGGTTAGGTGTTGTATTTTTGTTTGCTTCGTGTTCCATATGAGTTCCACGAGAAAGGGGGAAAAGATGCCGAGACACAAGGAGCCCGTATCTCCAAGCCCGCGAGCATGAACACATGCAAATTGCAGTTACATGATTTGTCGTCATGGCTGTTCTCACGGAGATCAAAACCCTGGCGGCGTCGTTTAGCCCCGTGCAGGCCCTTTGCCACAACACGACAGCTGGGCGGGTTCGTGAACTGGTCTGCGACACCGTTGGCTCAGTAAACATTTAAAGCCATGAGCGCATGCTTCGGTGTTGGCCTTGTATCACGTACGATCATTTACAAGGTCATATCCGCCACCTAGGGACGCGCCTAGTAGGTAACTCAACCTCTAGGTTGATGTTTGTCTTTGTTGTTTGTCATTATCATTTTCCTTAACCCCTGTCTGCCATTTGTTTTTGATTGTTTTTATTTATCTATGGATTGTCCTTGTCGTTTCTTTTTGTTTATTTGGCTTTGTCGTTGTTTTGAATCGTGATCGTTTATATGTGGTTCATCTTTGAGTTGACTGTCGTTTGCCTTTATCATTCGTCTTTATCTATTCGTGTGTTTTTCGTTTGTTCTTGTTTGTCGTTTGTTTTTGTCGTTTATCTTTGTTTACTTTTAACGCTTGTGTCTTGTTTGTCTTGACCTTTACCTTTGTTGTTTTTTTTTGTGATTTTCTTTTCTTTGTGGGTTGTCTGTGTTTTTGTTCGCCATTTGCTGTTCTTTATGTTGTTCACTTGCCTTTGTTGTTTGTTTTTGCCATTTGTCTCTCACGTGTTTGTAGCTTTTATCTTAGTCGTTTGTCTTTATACTTTACCTTTTTCGTTTGTTATTTTTTTCTCGTCTATCTTCACCGTCGTCTAAGCCGTTAGCTTGCCTTTGTGGGTGATTTTTTTGTTTCGTAGCCTGTTTGTTTCGATTGTTTTTTGTGATTTGTTTTTGTGTTTGTATTTGTCATTTGTCGTTTTTGTCCTTTATCCTTTTTTCTTTTGTCATTAAATTGTCTTTGTGTTTGTTGTTATCGTTCCTCTTTGTGCTTTGTCGTTTCTCTTTATTGGTTATTTTTGTTATTTGTCGTCACTTGTCTTTCATGTTTACCTTTGTCGTTTGTCTTTGTCGTTTTTCTTGACCTTTGTCTTTGTGGTTTATTTTTTTTTTGTGTTTTTGAGATTTGTCTTTGTCTTTGTGAGTTGTCGTTCATGTTTCTCATTTGTCGTTTGTTTTGTCCTTGATCTCTTTTACTTGTTTCTGTTGCTTGTCTACCATGTATTTTATCTTTGTCGATTGCCTTTGTCATTTACCTTTGTGTTGTATCGTTAGTTTGTTTTTGCTGTTTGTCAACCGTTTGTATTTCACTTGTTTATTGTTATCGATTGTATTTGGTTCGCCTTTGTGCTCTGTCCTTTGTCTTTGTGGTTTATCTTAATCGCTTATCTTTGTCATTTGTTCTTTACAGTTTGTCTTTCTTGTTTATTTTTGTTATTTATGTTTGTCGCTTGTCCTTGTAGTGTTTGTCGTTTATTTTTAACTTTTGTATATATCTGTCGTTTTTGTTCGTCGCTTACAGTTGTCGTTTGTTTCTCGTCTGTCTTTGTTGTTAATATCCATCGTTTGCCTTTACTTTTGTCTTTGTTGTTTGGTTTTATCATGTGTTTGTGATTTGTCTTTGTGGGTTGTTTTTCTCTGTTGTCATTCGTTCTTTGTCGTTTGTACTTTATTGTTGTTTACTTTTGTCGTTTGTCTTTATTATTATTTTTGTCATTTGTTTTGAATGTTTTTATCGTTTGGCTTTATATATCTGTCGTTTGCATTTGTTGTTTTATCTTTGTTTGTCTTTGCCGTTAACCTCTATCGTTTGCCTTTACCTTTGTTTTTGTTTGGTTTTATGGTTTTGTATTTATGATTTGCCTTTGTGGGTTGTTTTTCTCTTTGTTACTTATTCTTTGTCGTTTGTCTTTGTACTATACCGTGGTTTACTTTTGTCGTTTGTCTTTGTTGTCTTTGCCATTTGTTTTGTTTTTTTATGGTTAGTCCTTATCGTTTGTTTTTATCTTCGTCTTTGTCGTTCGTCTTTTTCACTTGTCTTTGCCGTTTTGTTTTTTCGGCTCTGTTATTTAGTTTTGCTCTTTATTTGTATCTTTTGTTTTTGTTGTTTTTGTGTACTATTTGCCTTTATGGTTTTCTATCGTGTGTTTTTGTCGTTTGTCATTGTCATTTAGCAGTCATTCGTCTTTTCCACTTATCTTTGTCGTTCACCTTTTATTTATCGTCGTTTGTGCTGTCTTTCGTTTGCTTTGGTTGTCTGTCTCAGCGTGTCTTTATTGACACTCGACATTTATCGTTTCTCATTTGTCAACTTTCTACTGTTGTTGTTTTTGTCAACTGTCTACTCTCGTATATACCATTTGGCTTTGTCTTTCTCATTTGCCTTTGCTTTTTCGTTTGGTTGTCATTTTTTGTAGTTCGCCCTCGTCGTTTGTCCTGTCGTTTGTCATTGTTTGCTTTTGTCTTTTTTATGGATTGTTTTTCTAGTTTGCGATTGACGTTTACTTTTGTCATTTTTTTGTCGTTTGTGTGTCGGCCCTCTTTATCAGTCTTTGCCTTTGTCATTTGTTTGTTATCTTGTGGTTTTTTTTCGCTTGTTTTGGTCGTTTGTCTTGTCATTTATCGTCTTTTGTGTTTTCCGATTGTCCTCGTCGTTTGTCTTGGATTTTTGACTAAGTGTTTGTCTTCGTTATTGGTTTTTGCGTTTTATTTGTCAGCTTCCTACTTTTGTTGCCTGTCACGCCTTTGTCTTTTATCTTACGTCATTTGTCAAATGTTGTTTGCCTGTGTCATTTGTCGTTTGTCTGAGGTTTACCCTTGTTTGTCTGTTGTTTGTCTTGTCCTGTTGTCATTTGTATTTGTCGCTAGTGATTGTCTAGTGATTGGCTAGTTTTTGTCGGTTGTCTTTGCCATTTAACTTTGTCGTATGTGTTTATTACTTGCCTCATCGCTTGTCTTCATTGTATGCCGTTGTTCGTTTTTCTCAACTTTCTACTGTCGTTTACCTTTGTTGTTTGTTATACTTGCTTGCGCTTGTCGTTTATCTTTGTGGTATTTGTCCTTGTAGGTTGTGCTTGTTTGTCATTAATCATTGGTGATTTGTCGTTTGTCATCTGTCAACTTTCTACTGTTGTTTATCTTTGTTGTTTGTCTTTGACATTTACTTTAGCCTTTAGAGTTTGTTTTTTGTCCATTCTCATTTGTCATCTACTGCATACTGTGGTCTGTATTTTAACATTAGTTATATGTCCTTTGTCTTCGTGTTTGTTGTTATTTATCGTTGTCTCTGTCCTTTCCATATCATTTGTTTTTGTCTTTAAAACAGTCCTGCGCATATTGCACATGGGCAATGCGTGTATAATTATTAAATTTGGGCGCAATGAGAATGATTTAAGTTACATAAAATTATCTTTAGTCCCGATTACTTTAACACTTCCGCAAATTTAGTTCGTAATTGGCCACGCCTACTTATGATTGTAAAATGGAATCTTGTATATTGTCTCCAAATTTTCAACTTTTCAGATTTTGAACATTATTCTCATTTATTATGATTGTGACTGTGACTATGTCTTTGTCTATAACTAACGATTACGATTAGGATTATGATTGTGACCATAATTGACTAACCTAGTATAATTGTGATTATGATTGCTATTATGCTTATGATTATTATAGTCATTGTGATTGTGATTCTGGTTGTGGTTGTGACTATGATTGTGATTATGATTGTGATTATGCTTGTGATTGTGATTATGATTATGATTGTGATTATGATTGTGATTGTGATTATGATTGTGATTATGATTGTGATTATGATTGTGATTATGATTGTGATTATGATTGTGATTATGATTGTGATTGTGATTATGATTGTGATTATGATTGTGATTGTGATTGTGATTGTGATTGTGATTGTGATTGTGATTGTGATTGTGATTGTGATTATGATTGTGATTATGATTGTGATTATGATTGTGATTATGATTGTGATTATGATTGTGATTATGATTGTGAGTATGATTGTGATTATGATTGTGATTATGATTGTGATTATGATTGAGTATGATTGTGATTATGATTGTGATTATGATTGTGCTTATGATTGTGCTTATGATTGTGATTATGATTGTGATTATGATTGTGATTATGATTGTGATTGTGATTGTGATTGTGATTGTGATTGTGATTGTGATTGTGATTGTGATTGTGATTGTGATTGTGATTGTTATTGTTATTGTGATTGTTATTGTGATTGTGATTGTGATTGTGATTGTGATTGTGATTGTGATTGTGATTGTGATTGTGATTGTGATTGTGATTGTGATTGTGATTGTGATTGTGATTGTGATTGTGATTGTGATTGTGATTATGATTGTGATAATTATTTTGGTTATGATTTTGGTTATGATTGTGATTATGATTGTCGTTATGATTGTGATTATGATTGTGATGATGAATGAGATCATGATTGTGATTATGGTTGTGATTATGACTTCGGTTATGATTTATTACGATTGTGGTTAAGATTGTGATTATGATTAACATTGATTGCGATTATGTTTATGATTATGATTGTGATTATGCTTGTGATCCTGATTGTGATTATGATTGTGTTTATGATTGTAATTATGATTGTGATCATGATTGTGGTTATGATTGTGAGTGTAATTATGGTCGTGATTGTAATCATGGTTGTGGTTATGATTGATTATGATGGTGATTATGATTGTGGTTACAAATACGGTTATCATTATCATTACGATTTTGCTTGAAATTACTCTTATGAATACACTTATTGTTAAGGTATGTTTGTGCTTAATTTTGATTAAGATCCATGATTTGATTTTGATTATGATGCTATTGCTCGAAGAATCAATAGTGAGTACTAAGTGTACTTGAGATTGATGGATTTGGTTCGTATATACTTCGAATATAATTCGTGAAAATCAAATAGAGCAACGATTATGTAATATGGTTCAAAAATCTCATTCATGATGTTAACTGTGTGAAGAGCGTTAGTGGTGTACTCTGTCTAATACAGCCAACTGGTCAGATAACAACAAATTTACAATTAAAGTGTATTCATGACATGTTAATGAAGTAAGTGTGTTAGAATTCCCGAAAAACACAGGTAACATTTTGCGCGTTGTAACTAGTCAAATTAAACCATGCTTACTTTTAATTAAGTTGAATCTGTTTTGCTGAGAAATTTACTGAAACTTGAAAATGTAAACGTTCATTATTGAAACTTATAATTACAAATACTTATTTTTGGGTTCTTAAATCGTGTATTTAAAGATAAATTATACAAAAGATTGATTCCACTAAGGGCTTATGCTTTTATAAAATTGCATTTTGAGGATGAGTATCGATATTTTCACTGAAAGGTGTCTCATAACATTTCACAATGTTTATTTACTGAACTATTATTAAATAACGCACTCTAAAAACTGATTGTAAGTGCTTTTTACGCAAATAGCAGAAAAGTGTTTTAAGTTTTACAAGGTCTTCCATATGTGAATACTCGTAAATTTTGTTGAATGAAAGTTTCAATTTTTTTCGAAGTGTTTTAAATTTTGACATATATATTTCATTATTACTAATATTAAACTGCCAATTAAATATGTATCACCTTTGTTACTCAAAAAAACAATATTCTTTTTTTAAATTTTCACGTCGTAATGGATGTTTATCAAAATTAAATGTTCTGTATCGGTTGATTTATGAAGGTGAATTTCTTTTCTAAAACTATTTCAGGTGTAAGTAGTGACACTAACATAAATGTAATTCTACATTTTGGAAGAGATTCAAATTTTTTCTAGTGGAAGTTACGGAGGCCAAATTTTTTATGCAAACTGAGAAATCGTTTTTTTGTTTTTTTTTTGCCAAATTTTTATTTTCTGTTTCCCGAAATTGTAACTATGCTGTAGGATATCACATTTCTTTGATAGTTAGGGATTTAGTAAATATATTCTTGCATCTTGAAGGAGTCCATGGTTTTATACTAGAAATTGTTCACTATCTATCCAATGTTTGCATGGGCATAAATAATGTCCTGATTGAGTGAACTACCAATAGCAATTGCTCTGGAACTGGATACATAGATACATTTGATCTAATCTAGTAGCAAAGGTTACAGAGGAGTCTTTAGACTGTAGGCAAACACCGTAATTTCCAAGTTATAAATCGAAAACATGAATACGGTGATCACACGAAAACACGAGCAGGTAAAGGCGTTGTTAGCACATTCAATAAAGGTTGAAAGTGTGCAGCGCACATGGAAGTTCCGTTTGCTCGGTTGTTCTGATGCAATCTATAAAGCACTAAAACGCACTAACGAAACACACTATATGTACTGACTCTATCATTAGCGCTTTCAATAACGGTTGGAAGTTAACACTCCATAAGGAGGTTCGTTTTCTTGAAAACTACCTGTCGTTCGGGTTCAGACTATAAATCACTAAGGGACGCGGACGATACTCTAGAGCAATTCGCATTGCACCTAGCTAGAAATCGTGAACATGAAATCCCAAATAGCGAATATAATGTAATTGAAATCTGCAAACCACGATAAGTTCATATTTTTTTTTTATGATTGTGGACCTGAACAGGCTAAATTTGGCCTATCGTGCTAAAGCACTCGGGAACACTTAGGAGGATGGATAGAGGGATAATGGATTGGCAATAGATGCCTATGAACAGCTACCTTAAATTTTCTCATATCATAAGTGAGAGGAAAACAGGAACTAGGGAGATCATTACAGAGTTTAGAAGCCGTGTAGAAAAATGTTGATTACGCCCGTTTGGTACGACAAGTGGAGATTTGTACTGCATACTGATGATGTGAATGAGCGAACCGAGTGTTTCTCGCAAAGATATCCCGAGATGGTATCAAGAAATATAATTCAGCAGCACACTAGCCGTTGTAATAACGATAATACAACGAAAGAACTGAAACCTTCTATGCTCAAGGGACTGAATGTGAGAAGTTAAGGACGGGTCATTTATAAGCCTAATCGCTCTCTATTGAATACGATCAACGATATCGAGAGCGTATTGGGGAGAACTAACCCAGTTGTGAGAATTATATTCCAGATGAGGCCGAATTTGGGCCTTATACAGCAGAAGGAGTTGTCCTGAGGTAAAGTACTGTTTAGATCTGTACAAAAAGCCTATTTTACGAGCAGCTGTTTTGGTAGCTGACAGAAGATGGTCAACCCATGAGAGATTTGAAGATACGGTTATACCCAACAGAGTAATAGAGTCTGAAAACTTAAGACTGAGCCATTCATACTTACAACAGGAAATAATCGATCTTTTTTGGCGGACACAAGGCAACACTGAGTTTTGTTAGCATTAAATTTAACTAGATTATTGCTTCCCCATTCGAGAATACGTTGAATGTCTTTGTTGATTGAATTTGCCATTTCAACTTTAATTTCTTGATTTGACATAGAAGGTGGATTATCACTATGAGTAGACTGAGATGAACTACAGTGAAGAGTGATATCGTCAGCAAAGCAATGGACGGGGTTAGTTGTTGAAGAAATAAGGTCATTTATGTACAGCAGAAAAGTGTGGGTGCTATAACGTATCCCTGTAGTACGCCCGCGTTAATGCTAACTTCTTTTGAAAAAAGCCATCAACTACGACACGTATTAACCTTTAGCAAGGAAACTAGAAGCTCAGTTGATGAGCATATCATTTAACCTAAACGAGGTGAGTTTGACAAGTAAACACTTATGCCAAACTTGGTCAAATGCCTTTGAGATATCTAAAGCGACTACAACTGTTTCACCGGACTGCTCTACTGTATTGTTCCAAACTTGTGTCACATATGAAAGAAGATCACCTGTAGAACGACTTTGCCTAAACCCATATTGGTGGCCACTAAGGAGTTTGTTAGTTTCAAGGAACGTGAGCAGTTGCTGATTGATGGCTTTTTCCGTGACTTTAGACAAAATGGAAGTGATGGCAATTGGTCGGTAGTTTGAGGGATCGGTTTTATCGCCTTTTTTGGGAATCGGTTGAACATTTGTTAACTTCCATGATGAAGGGAATTCCCCAGAAGATATAGAGATCGTATAGAGCTTATATAGGACTGGTACTAGTTTGGGGGAACATTTCTTTAAGACAATAGCTGGGATACCGTCTGGGCCAGTCGCCTTATTGAGATCAAGCCTACTGATGATCGATTCTAAGAGCTTGTACCGAAAATGAATTGGTTTCATAGCGTATGAAGAAGAGTTGACTAGGGGCACATCTTTTCCAGAATCATTGAGACACTAGTTTGATGCAAACAAATCCACAAAAACATTGGCTTTGTCTACAGAATCAACAACTACCGATCCGTCAATGGATGTCAGGGGGGGAAATGAAGATGTTCCAAGGTTTTTTCTAATGGCTTTAGCTAAAGACCAAAATTTACGACTGCCTAAAGGAGATTTAGCTAGTTCATTGCATTTTCATTGTTCGAACAACTTTTTAGTTTTAGTGATGACACTTTTGCAGATATTTCTAGCATCAATGTATTCTACATGACTGTCGACCGATTTATTAGATTTCCATTTAATGTAATATTTATTTTTTAAAAATATTGCATCAGCACAAGCCTTATCGGACCAGGGTTGGGAACGCGAATGACCTATACGGTACTGTTTTTTGGGAATGTATAACTCCAGTCCCACGAGGATGACTTCAGATACTGAAAGAGCGATGTCCCAAGGAGAAGACGACTTAAAACAATATTCACTCCATGGAAAGGTTGCAACGAAATACCGAAAATCACTCCATCGAGCTGACTTAAAACACCGCAAGGGTCTATCGGTTTTGCGAGCAACAGTGAAATTAGGTACAGTAGAAATTATTTCTATTAGACAGTGGTCAGAAAGACCTAAAGGCGAAAGAACGTAAGTTTTATAAACAAGAGGGTTTGATGTAAGCAAGAGATCTAGAAGATGTGGAATATGGTTAGGGTTATCAGGGATTCTTGTGGGTTCAAAAATCATTTGTGTGAGATCACATGAAATAGCAAATGTTTCTGCACTATGACCAGAGGGATTTGCAGTAGATGAACACTGAAGCCAATTAGAGTTATGAACATTGAAATCGCTTACAATTGAGATATCGCAAGATGGAAACTGAGACAGGAGATAGTCAACTTTCATACTGAGGTATTCGAAGAAGTCTTGAAAGTTACTGTCATTAGGAGACCTATAAATGCAACAGTATAATTTCACAAAATTAGGACCAGAATGTTTAAACCAAATCACGTCAAAATTTTTATTTTCTAAGGAAGAAACCCTCTTGGAAGCAATTCTGTCCTTGCTGCAGGCACATACGCCTCCTTTATATCGAAAGTTAGAGTGAAGGTGGTATTGAGGAAGTTGCAAGTCGGGTGACTCGGAGCTTTCAGAGGAGACTTGTGTTTCAGATAAAAACAAAATATCAGGTTGTAATTGTTCAAGATGTTGGTGAATAGCATTAAGATTAGACCTGATACCACGGATGTTGCAGTAGTGAATCAGAAAGTTGATACTTTCGATGACCGAGGTCGCTTGGGCCTGCCCTCCCGGGCATCCGAATGGCGCAGGATTTTACATCCGGAAGCTGTAGGTAACCGGCAGCCCTTACCGAGCTCAGAAAATCGAAGACCCAATATTAAGGAGCCCATGGTAAGGGTGGTGGTACCTCCCCGGCTGGCATGCCTACCACCTGCAAAATAAAATACAAAGACAAAGAGCGTCATAAACTCCATTACGCTCAAAATCATAAATCAAGATAATGAAAACAAACGAACAAGCATCTGCTAAGTTACCAAAGTCGAAAATGCGTATTGGCCCCTGTGACGAAGGGAACATATGCGAAGTGTTATAAAATTGAACACGGTGAATGGACATAATAGCGGAAACATGAAATTGCTATAATCTAATGACCGCAATTGTAAAATCGTCTAGAGCGAAAACGTTGAATACCAAACGCCCGTAATGGTGAATACGTGATATTGTAAAAATGCGTAAATACATGCGAAAACACAGTGGCGAACATGCGAAAAGTAACATCGCTAATACCGAACACGTGATATCGCGTAAAAACATGAGAAAAGCGAAACCATAAATACAATCCCAAAGACGAAATAGTGAACAAGGTATATAATTAAACGCGATCAGGCGGAAGTGAGAAAAACGAAAACATAAAAATGCTACCACACACCACAGAAACAGGTTACGGTACTAAAATGCAGACATACCAAATAGCAAACAATAGTAGTATAAAAACGCGAAAAGTCAAAACATGCGGAAATCAAAAACACCAACATGAAGGGAAACACGTGATAACGCGACCAGGCGAACGGGAAGAATTAAAAAAATTGAAAATGCAAAGAATCGAAAACGCGAATAGGCGAAGGGTTGAAGGCGAAACTACGAAATGCAAAAACAAGACATCGCTTACATCAAAATCGGTTAACAAAACAATACAGAAACTCGAAAGGGCAAATATGTAAAAACTGAAAGCCATAAAATGCGAGATATTCAATATCGCTTAAATGGAAAGATCAGAGTGTGAAATGGTGAACATGCAAAATAGCCAAATACTAGAATTTGGCAAATGAGCAAAACCCAAATACCATTAAATTTTATATGTAATCATTGTAAACGCAAACCTACAAGAAGTCAAACATTGTGCTAACGAACACGCCAAGAAAGTGCGTAACCGCGAGCACACTTGTAAAGCTAACAGGTGAATCGAGATAGCGAAAATTTCAAACTAAAAAATTGCGGAAAATGAATACGTTCAATTGTCTAAATCAAAAGCGCGAACACAAGAAAATGTGTAGGCAAGGGTGAAAAGGCGTTGAAAGGAAATAACCCCATAGGGATATCTTTACGAGCAGGCGAAGGCCCTAAAAGACGAAATTTTGGAAAACAAGCATAAAGTCAAAAACAGGAAATAGGCAATAGGAAAAAAACAAAGAAAGGCAAAAGCATGAAAATCGATAATGAAAATTTGCAAAAAGTTCAAAAGCGATCACATGGAAAGAGGAAATGGTCAATAGCGAGCAAAAAATTTCGCGTAACTCAAAAATGCGAACAGCGAAGAGTTAGTTTTACTTGAGCATGTGAAAACTTTGTAGACAATGAAAAAATTTGTTGGGCCTTAAACACTTTTTGGCAATTGACCTAGGCCAAACTGAACAATTTTGGGACTTAGGAAATAGGTACGCGATTTTGGCAAATAGGTTCCTCAGGTTCTCCACAAACAGGTAGCTGTTTCTTAAGTCCCAATAATGTTTACTTTGGTTAAATGCCAACTTAAGTTTCCATACCCAAAGAAATTTTCCCACAGCGTACAAAACTTTCCCATGCTCAAACAGTGCTAATACTACTCGTATTTGCAAAGGTGAAACTGGTTAAAAGACAAACATTGAGATAGCAAAAATGAAAATATAAAATCGAAAAATACGAACACTTGCAACTTTCATTGAACGAAAGAGCCTACACAAAAATATGTGAAAAGCGAACACCCACAAGGTATTAGTCGAAAGCCCAAAAGGGCAGTACGTGAAACGGTAAAAACGCTAATAGTATACACGTAAAATTACATAAATGTGAACGGGAACAAGATATAATGTGTAAATGCGAACAGGATATTGGTAGTAAATAACAACTGATGTGTTAATAAAAACGCGCGCAACGATAGTATACGCAACAATAAAATCGCAATCATTATATAAGATAAAGGTTAATAGGAAAAAATCGAGATAGGCAAAACGAGAATACGAAATTGCGATAAGCTAAGTGTGAACATACGCTTAAAGAGCGTACCAACAAGCATATGCATAAAGATGGGCGAACATAATGAAAACACGAAGCTACTAAGTGAGAAAACTGTTAAAAACGGGAATAAGTGATGGGAAAAACTTAAGAAACACAGAATGTGTTATGTGTTGTGTTATGTATTATGTGTTATGTGTTATGTGGTGTTATGTGTTGTGTTATTTATGTTAGTGTTATGTGTTATGTGTTATGTGTTATGTGTTATGTGTTATGTATTATGTTATTATTATGTTATATGTTATATGTTATGTTATGTTATATGTATATGTTATTGTTATGTATTATTGTTATTTTATGTGTTATGTGTTATTTTATATGTTATTGTTATGTGTTATGTGTTTATGTGTTATGTTTATGTGTTATGTTATATGTTATAGTGTTATGTTTATTATTATGTGTTATGTGTTATGTGTTATTGTTTATGTGTTATGTGTTATTGTGTTTGTGTTATGTGTTTGTGTTTGTTTGTGTTATGTGTTGTGTGTTTGTGTTTGTGTTTGTGTTGTGTTGTGTTGTTGTGTGTTGTGTGTTGTGTGTTGTGTGTTGTCGTGTGCGTGTGTCGTTGTGCGTTGTGCGTTGTGGTTGTGGTTGTGTGTTGTAGTGATGTTGTTGTGTTGGTGTTGTGTTGCGTTGCGCTTTGCGCTGTGCGTTGTGCGTTGTGTGTTGTGTGTTATGTGCTATGTGAGTTATGTCCTGTGTTAGGTGTTACGCGATACGGGTTACGTGTTGCGTAAAGTATGGAGCGAGGTGTGACGTGTGTTGTGCGTTGGTCGATATGCGTTCTGCTATAGGGTTGTGTGTTGTGTTACGTGTTGACTGATGTGCTACGTGTTGTGTTATGTATTGTGTCTTGCGTTATGTGTTATGAGTTGTGTTGTATATTACGTGTTACATGGTACATGTTACGTGTTATGCGTTTTGATCTGCATGTTAACCTCTTACGTGTTGTTTTAGGTGTTGCGTATTACGTTCACGCGTTACGGGTTGCGTGTTAGGTGCTATGTGTTGTATGTTGTATGTCGGGCGTCGTATTACGTCTTACGTGTTATGAAAAATGCAATATATAAAGCGCTAAAGCACACTGACCCTTATTATGTGCACTGGTTCATCGTGATTCTAGTAAATGTCAGATTACACACAAAAGCGTTTCGTTTTCTTGGAAACATCGGGTCTTGCTGTTTCATTATATAAAGTACTAAAGGCATTATCGGAAGACTAATAATTTCGCTAATTTTTCCAATAAGAAGATGAAGTCTGCGCTACACTAGGGGAGTATCGAAGAACAAGCGATCCGTGCAGGACAGGTTGTTAGCGCTTTCATAAACCGTGCTAGTTTCAGATACCTCAGAATCCACACAAATATAAACGTAAACAGTGCCAATGTTCCTACTATGTATAAAGATTACAAGATGAAAATTACAATTTGTTAAAAAAGTACAAATGTCGTCTGTGTATACCTTACTTCGTATGAAGCCGCCTCACTAGTTTAAACTACATATATATGACTGCAGATTACAATTTGTAAATCTAATTTAATTACGTGTTTCATATCAAACTTCACCACTTATTACAAGTTGCAAACTATAAATTACAAGCCATTGAAGAAACATTAAATGGGGACCATTCTGGTCCCGTTTAATGAAGAAAACTTACAATATACACGTGATGATTTATCATTACTATATATTTGCGGAATTAGAAAGGTTTCAAGTTTTGACGTTTAGTTTTCGTCATTTAGAGTTAGAGCAAGGTTGCACGTGAGCTTTTTATGGATTGGCCATTATGAATAAACACGGATTATTTTATAATAGTTGAAATTTTTACCATTCAATATGTTAAATAACACTATTTGGGAAACATGGTGTGAATATTTATTATTAATCGCAAGTTTTCAGACAGTTACTCTGTAATATGGAAATGACAAATATTGACAAGGTAACATTAAAATGACAAATATTAACAAGGTAACTAGAGAATTAAAATTAAATCACTATTGTAAAAGTTTCAGTTCTTGAAAATAGACATCGAGATATCGGACCGTTCATATCCATTATCCCTGTTCAAGTTGAAAGGCTATTTCAGAATTTCAATAACTTCTCGGATCTTCCTTGTATACCAATTCCTATCGTTTAGCCAGAATTCTTGTGTTTTCAAATTTTATATTATGCAAAGTGCTTAAGGCATGTTGAGCAATTGCTGATTTATTTAAACGGATTATTTTGAAGAGTAATTTAGAAAACTGTGGTATAAGTAATAAATATTGATTAATATTATAAAATAAAATAAACACATAAATTCAGATTAATATCTTATAACATGTGTACCAATATCTTTCAGCACTTTCCATTTTTTTTAATTATCTACAAAATGTATGTGTAAAAATATTATAATTATATAATATTAACTATTTAGGGTGGTTACCTCATTTATAATATACAACCTTCAGTTTGACCTACATCAATCAAAATATAAGTTAGGTAAGAGAACCCCCCCGTTATGTTACCCTTTTCTTTTTATATTGGTACCCTTGACAGCTGGTGTTTACATGTGCATTTGTATTTAGGGTTTTAATCTCTTTTTTAGCAGTTTGATCAGTTGAATACCGTATTAAAATTGTGTGCGCAATAAAAAAGTATAGAGATACGTTTTTCATTTGAATAATGTAGCCTTGAGTTTTTAATGTCTGTGTTAGTTGTCCATTTGTAAGTGTTTGCTTATTACATTTTTTCTTTCAGGTATGTGAACGTGGAATGTTTTTCTCAATTTGGCCTATAGTTAATGTAAGTTTTTAGTTAATACAATTTCCATTTTCCTGTCATAGCAATACTAATCTGATCCATAATAAGCTAATAACGTTAAAATTTTTTTAATTCAATACGCTGCATGTTTTCTGGGACATTTAAGAGTTATAAGATTTTCCTACATAAATTCTGTTTGTATTTAAAAAAAAAAGGTGTATACGTACTTTAATTCTATGAATATATATATATATATATATATATATATATATATATATATATATATATATATATATATATATATATAGACAACTAACTTCTGAATGGAGTAGAGAGCATTTAATTTAGCTAAAATGTTTTTTTAGTCGTACCTAGGAATTTTTACACTCCTGTGAGAATGAATTTTGATTATATCTTTAAGAGGATTGAATTTATTCAAAGTAAAGGTCTTATCACCACGAAACTTTCACGTTTTTATAATAATGCACCTTGATTATTAAAATTTTTAATGAGCATTTATAGCGTTTGACTTATCTTAAATGGATTGCTGTTCATATTGAAATGAATCGTCTATACAGGGTGTGGCGCGAAGAGTTTTGATTAAAAGTAATGGCGGATACAGTTATGTTAAAAATCTGAAATTACGAAGCTGTAGGTTTTGAATGACGCTGAGTTCAAATATAATATTGTCCTGAATGTGGCACTTCCGGTTATACCGGAAGTAGACGTCAACTTTGTTATTTTAAATGGAACCTAATATTTTTTATTTTATTTTCGAATTCTACATGAAATTCTAGATAAAATCTGTGCACAATGTCCTATATCAAATATGAAGTATTTTCGAGATATTTCAATTTTTTTTTAAATTTTGAAAAAATCCTAGTCCACATTGAATAACGATGTCTCCATTAATAAGAAAGCTAGTGACGTGAAATTGTAACCAATAAACAACAAGTGCTTGCCCGTTAACTCCATATATCCATATCATTGATATTTCATACAGGGTGTTTTAAACTTAGCCGACAACATGCACAATTTAAATCATTTGCATCAGTTGCTTACTTTAAATACACGGTGTATTTTATTACATTTTCCGCTGTATTTTTTTAAGCTAATTCGTTCGGTATCAGTATTCCCTATACCTAAATCCAACTACTTTTGAGGTATTTCATTATCTTAGTTAAAACATAACAACACGTAATTATTTCAACATTAGTAAAGGGTAGGCTATGATTTCCATTATTTAAGGTGATATTTTGTTATTTTTTCGTAAGTTAATAATTCTGAAAAGTAACCAATATCCTGAAAGGATTATTAATTGTGGATACCATTAAAAACGTTGACTAGGTATTTTCTATTAATTTAATTAGATAACTTACAAACAAAAATAACTAAATGTAATATTAAACAAATAAAACTTTATAATAAGTGTTGAAAATTAGCACCATCTACTTCTAAACATTTATGAATCCTTTTCATTAAGTTATGTCTTGTAATTCTGGAAATATGGTCGAGTGTTAGAGAATTAAAAGCAAGTAAGACTCTCTGCATCATATCTTCCTTTGTCGTAACAGGTTTGGAAAATACCTGATTTTTAATGTAACCCCAAGTACCAAAATCTAGAGGAGCCAAATCAGGAGAGCGAGCTGATTGGCAATCCATCTATCATCAAACATGTCGAAAAGATGCTGAGCAACAGGCCCAAAGTTATGAGGAGGTCCTCCATCTTGCTGATACCAAGCTGAAGCCATTTCTTAAAGTATGTAACGCCGGTCGTATGGCTTCTTCGAAAATGTGGCAATATCTTGTACCATTTAAACTTTCATCATAAAATTTTAATGCTAAAATTTTATCGTCGTTTATTGCACAAAAAACATGAAAACTCCTACTATCTTGGAAATAATGTTCTCTACTAACATATGGATTTTCATTAGACCAAAAATGGGAATTATGTCGATTAAATAATCCATTTTTACTAAACTTTGCTTCATCACACCATATAACTTGTTTTATGAAGTTTTCATCCTCTTGGGTATTCATTAAAAACCATTCACAGAATTCTACCCTTCGAGGAAGATCACCTAATTGTAAGTGTTGCACCAAATGATATGAAAATGGTTTCCATTTGTGTTTTTTTTAAATGCGATGAATTGTTCTCGTCGAAAAAGTAAGATCTCTCTCACAATCTTGAATGGAGGTATTTGGAGAGGCCGTAAAATAACCCAAAACATTAATTTCGTTTATGTCACTGTCCACTAGTGGTTTATTTTTATTAAGTTTTGTCTTAAATTGACCAAACTGACGGCAGTTTTTAAGCAATCTTCTTACAATATCAACAGTTGCATTTGGTCGATTTGGATATCTTTCTGCAAAAACACGGCAAGTCCGTTCAACAATTCTATTACACTCGCCGTAAACAATAATAAGATTTAAAAAATCATCATTAGTAAATCCTACATTTGCCATTATTTACTATGAAATACAAACTGGTAAAGAAAACTGCCAAAACAACATAAACAATTAACGTTCTAACTATCAAATCTTTGACAGCCATGGCCTATCCTTTACTAATGTTGAAATAATTAAGTGTTTTTATGTTTTAACTAAGATAATGAAATATCTCAAAAGTGGTTGAATTTAGTATAGGGAATACTGATACCAAACGAATTGGCTTAAAAAATACAGCGGAAAATATAATAAAATACAGGTTGTTCTATTTAAAGTAAGCAACTTATAAATGATTTAAATTGTGCATGTTGGCCTGTTTGAAATATCAATGAGATGGATATATGGAGTTAACGGGTAAGCGCTTGTTGTTTATTGGTTATAATTTCACGTCACTAGCTTCGTTATTAATGGATATCGTTATTCAATGTGGACTAGGATTTTTTCAAAATTTAAAAAAAAAATCGAAATGTTTCGAAAAAGTTTGTGTGGTGTTTGCAACACTGATTGATTATTAAATTCACTGCTGAGTATTTAATTTATTCTAATTTCTAAATAAATATTTTGTTTGTATTAAAACCATGCATAATATGACTGCGAGGTTATCATATACAGGGTGCGGCATTAGTGCGTCGAAGTACGGTATATCCGTTATTAATGGAGATATCAAAAAAGTTATTTACAAAAATTATAGGCAACTTCAAAGTTCACATTATAGAATTATTTTTGTAGTTACAGGGTGTTACATATTACCAGAGTGAACCAAACATGCTTTTTTTTATTTCAAATTTAGATTAAGCTCATCTCCCCCATACTTCCAATATAGGGTTTCATTACGTTATACAGCGTATTTCAAAAGTTATGGTCAATTGTACACGAAAATGATTCTCATTTGAATGTCCTGTATACCCTAGACAAAACAACCTAACAATAATTTTTTTCAGGCATAACTTTCTGACATTAGTACAGTGTTATGAGAAAGTGCTGTTTCTTTATTATTGCACAAATTGAATATAGAACGAGCCAAAACTCGAACACATGATTTTGTCAATTTTTTTCAAATGAATCAATCACCCTGTATTTTATTTTAAAATATGAAAATACACTTTATGTTCTTTCATTTTTATTAAGCACACCCTATAGCTAAAATTGTTAATTTCTGAGATATTTTCAATTTAATAACAGAAAGATTTTTTTTTTTAATTTCTGTTATAACAACTTAGCCGTGAACAAATAAAAGTGTGACAAATTATTATAAAAAATTCAAAAAACATCGGTTTTTAAGACAAAATTCTTATAAAACTAATTAATTTCATAATAAATGTTTAAAATGTCCACCGAAAACATCATTACAGCATTGCAGTCGATCTTCAAATTCTCGACTGATATTTCTTAACATTTCTACATTAATACTCGGGAATGCTTCTCGTATTCTATTCTTCATATCATCTTGTGTGGTTGGAGGTATTTGATACACACGGTTATTATTCGACAAGTAATCCTCATCTTATAGCAACTCATAGTCAAACTAGGTGCTCTTTGAATGTTTGGGGTGGTATAGTTGGATATCATGTAATTGGACCATATTTTGTCGATGGAACAGTGAATGGTCAGGTTTATTTGGACTTTTTAGAAAATCATTTATCATTACTGTTAGCAAACGTTCCTGTTAACATTCGTCAAAGAATGTGGTTGTTGCATGATGGAGCTCCAGTACATTACACTGGATTAATTCATAATAATCTTAATACCCATTTTTCTGGAAGATCGGTGGGAAAAGGAGGCCAAATGCATAACCAGCTCGTTCACCAGAGTTAAGTAAAATTAACTTCTTCAAGTGGGGTTGTGTGAAAACCGTGTGTATCCAATACGAGAAGCATTCCAGAGTATTAATGTAGAAATGTTAAGAAATGTCAGTCGAGAATTTGAAGATCGACTGCAATGCTGTATTGATGTTTTCGGTGGACATTTTGAACATTTATTATGAAATTAATTAAATTTATAAGAATTTTGTCTTAATAACCGATGTTTTTTTTAATTTTTTGTAATAATTTGTCACACTTTTGTTTGTGATTAAATTGAAAATATCTCAGAAATTAACGACTTTAGCTATAGGGAGTGCTTAATAAAAATGAAAGAACATAACGTGTATTTTTACTTTTTAAAATAAAATACAGGGTGATTTCATTTGAAAAAATTGTCAAAATCATGTGTTCGAGTTTTGGCTCGCTCTAAATTCAATTAGTGCAATAATAAAGAACTGTACCAATCTCAAAAAGTTATGCCTGGAAAAAATTACTGTTAGGTTGTTCTGTCTAGGGTATACAGGACGTTGAAATGAAAATGATTTTCGTGTACAATTGACTATAACTTTGGAAGTACCCTGTATAACGTAATGAAACCCTATATTGGAAGTATGGGGGAGATGAGCTTAACCTAAATTTGAAATAATATATAGGGTGTTCTATTTAAAAAAAAGTATGTTTGGTTCACCTTGGCAATAAACACCCTGTAAATACGAAAATAATTTTATAATGTGAAGTTTGAAGTTGTCTATAATTTTTGTAAATAACTTTTTTTGATATCTCTTTTAATAACTGATATATCGTACTTCGACGCACTAATGTCGCACCCTGTATATTAGAATTTTCATAATTAATTTATCAATTTACTTTCTACATCAATTGTGTTGAAGTTTATTAGTATTGGAAGAGTTCGGTGCTTTGCAAAATTGTGTGGAGTATGAATTTTCACGTACACTTGGTTATTAACCTATTTACCTTTTTTGTTGATACTGTATAAAATAGATGTATAATGAGTTCGGGAAGTGCTTCCGAAATAGTCTTCCGTGTATAATGTGTTTGCAAAACTGTGTTTCAGTTTTATTATTTTTATTAAATTAATTTCTATTAAATTCTCAGTTAAGCGTTTCAGTGCATTTAACTTACCCTAAACAAAATTCTGTTTAAATAGATACATTGTCTTATGAACACGAATTTTCGCATTTCTGCGAAAATGCACTTTAATTATTAAATTCTTGATTAAGTATTTAAGAACGTTTAATTTATTCTAAACATAATTGTTGTTTGGTGAAATTATCTTATGGATACAATTTACCATATTTTCACCAAAGTAAACCGCGATTATTAATGTAAACAGTTATGCCTTAAGGAGTATTTATTTAATTGTGCCAGAACAAAACTTTATTAGTATTGGGAAAATTTACTGGTATAAAATTGTGTAACAATAACAAAGTTGGGTGTTTAGGTTGTTGTTAATAATCTCACCCATAATATTACTTATACTTCTAATAATAAATAGAAGATTTTGTGCCTTCAGCTCAGTCGGTGATTAAACGGGCCATGTTTTTAAAATTTGATTTGCTTTAATTAGAAAATGTGTGTGAGGTTAGATATGTTCGCTTTACAAAAAAAAAGTGTAACTTCAACCTGTAAATAAATGTTAAAATACCTCGGACGGCAACTTATTTTATAGAAAACAAGTAAACCATAAATGTAATAAATGTAAAATTGGAAACAATAACAAGGTTTACTATAAAAATCTTTAACTCAGGTTATAAAGTAGCAAATCTAAATACTAATGTTAGTAAATCTGAATTAACTTAAAAATACCTTATAAACTAATGATTAGAAATGAAATACCTGTAGTACTTTTAAATTTTGGTTGTCACTGATATACTGTTACTGTTAACAAAATGCTGACGCTTTCAAATTTGGTTGTGCAATTAATCTTAAAATGGAAATATAACAGGGTTTTGATATTCGTTGATCTCAAATAACTAAATTCCTGTAAAAAATAGCTAAACTTGGTTGATTTAAACTGGTTAATGTACCATTTATTTATAATTTTTCTAGTATGAAATTAGGTAAAAGGAAAATTTAACGTTATAAAAAAAAAAGAAAAATAAAAGTGCCTAAAAAAGGGTAAATATATCAAACAATGAAAAATAGATTTAATTAACTCTTACCGTAAAAATATACGACACTTTTGATAAAAATATTCAATACCAAATATGGATGTTTCTTGCTTTCATTATCGTACAACAACGACCTCAAAAAGATGTCTGCGCACGAACTCAATGTGCAAACGAAATGCGCGTACAAGCTCCACTTTAAAATATCTAAATGCATGCTTTCCAGCCACTAAGGTATGCAATTCAGATGACACAAAAATGGACGAAGTTGCCTAAATTATTGCAAATTTCAACACAACTTAAAAGGTTTGCTGTGTTTGTGTATGTATGTCTTAAAATATGAATATGGATGAGCATTCCAAATGTTTTTTTACTAATAGTATTCCTGAACAGGATAAGATTTGCCTAACGTGCTAAAGCATTCAGGAACACTGCGAGGGGTATGGATATATTAGGCTGCTGAATGAAAGTTCGGAGAAAAACAGGAACTGGTTAGTGCATTCCACAATTTTGTGGCCATGTGGAATAATGTACATTGCGCCCGTTTAGTGTGACAAGGTAGAATTTTGAGTGCATAATTATGGTGTGAATGGGTAAACCGAGTGTTCCTAGCGAAATTTACCTGCGAAGGTGTTAAGGAGTGTATTTCGGAGGCGATAGAACTAGGAAAGAACCGAAACTATTCTTCTATGCTCAAGATGCTGTAGGCCAGAAGTTAGAGACGGGTCATTTGTATGTGTTATAGCTCTTTTTTAGATGCGGTTTACCATTAAGGGCGTATTGGGAAGCACTGACGCAGAGGTCGTAATTGTATTCCAGATGAGGTCGAATTTGTTGTGATGTTTTGCTGGCTGATAAAAGGTGGTCAACCCATGACAGCTTCGATGATACGAACATCCCTAACGTAGAAATGGAGAAAACATGAGATCTAGGCCGTTCATATTTATAGCAGGAAATGATCGTTCTTTCTTGGCGTTCAGAAGGCAACACTGGGTTGTGTCGGCGTTGAACGTGAGTAGGTTATTCTTTGCCCATTCAAGGACACGTTCTAAGTCACTGTTGATTAAGGCTGCCATTTTCTTTTTAACGTCCTGACTAGACTTGTTGGGGGAAAACTGAGAGGAATTACAATGTAGAATGCTGTCGTCTGCAAATCAATGGATCTGGTTAGTTGTTGAGGAAATGAGCTCATTTATGTATAGCAGAAAAAGTGTGGGGGCTATCACTAATCTTTGGACTACGCCCGCGTTAATAGTAGTTTCTTTCGAAAAGAAGCCAAAGACGACAACGCGTATATGTCTTTTGTCAAGAAAGCTGGAGATCCAATTAATGTTCGTATCGGATAAGCCGAATAACGTGTACTTGGCAAATAGACCCTTGTGCCAAACCTGGTCAAAAGCCTTTGAAATATCTAAAGCAACTATGACTGTTTCACCGGACCTTTCTAATGTGTTATTCCAAAGTTGGGTGATATAAAAGAAGATCACACGTTGAACGACTCCGAACCCATGCTGGTGGTCGTTTAGGTTGAACTCGAGGAACGAAATTAGTTGGTAGTTGATGGTTTTTTCCATGATTTTCTATAGAATGGAACTGATAGTTATTGATCGATAGTTTGAGGGATAGGTTTTATCGCTCTTTTTAGGATTAGGTTGGATATTTACCAACTTCCACGATGAGGCAAACTCTTCAGGTGACATGGCGATCGAAAAGAGTTTGGACAATATAGGTACTAGCTCGAGCATTTTTAATGCCGGTAGCTGGAATACCGTCAGGGCCAGTCGCCTTGTTTGAGTCAAATTTGTTGACAATTGATTCTGGGAGCTTGTACCGAAAGCGTATGGGGGAGTCTAGGACACAACATCCACTGGTCACAACGCCCACCGCCTTCTAAACCGCCATCTTGGTCACAACGCCCACTTTCAAATTTGGTCATAACGCCCACTATGGTCATAACGCCCACTGCATACTATTCCACGCTGGTCACAATGTCCACCTTTAAATTTGGTCACAACCTCCACCGACGCTTTCTGCTCTTATCGCCCATCGACGTTGGGCGTAACGTCCATTTTTCTTTTTCCGGTCACAACGCCCACCTTAAATTTGGTCACAACCTCCACCAACATGTACTGGTCATATCGTACACCGACGTTGACCGTAACATCTACATTTCTTTTCCGGGCACAACCGGATCATTAGATCAACTTGGTCACAACGTCCATCAATGCTCCCGGGCTACATCGTCCGCTGAACAATTGCAGAGGTGCCTAAGACGAATTGCTTTTTAGCTCTCCTATCTCAAAAAACCTAAAAAATGATAGTAATGAAAGTTTCAGCGAATCACATTGTTCATAATTTAAACATACTTTTGACTATACAGTGTGTCCCATTTATTATAGGCATTTGTTACTTTTTTTGCATTTTTGAATTCCCTATTGAGTTTAAGGGTGACCTTAATAAGGATTAATTTTCAAAAAAGATATGATTGTGGCTTCCAACAAAAATTTCAATATCTCCGAAACGAAACAGTGTGCGGAGATGCGGTTAAAAGAACACCATGCGTTATCTTTTCTCAGAACGTCGAAGGATTTCGTTTGAAAACTCATGGATTAAGTATTTTAAACACATCAATCGTGGATAACTTATCTTTTTAAATAGAACGGTATACTAATTTTGCCATCATGCGATGCAAATTTTCATTATCTTTAAATTTTGCTACGGTATGTTTGCGCCTGGTTCCGATTTAATAAATATTTACGACTAGGGCTGGCCTGTTTTATTAGGGCCTACGAGGAAAAACGTGCGCTGGGGCCCCACCACAAATAGTAACTTTCAATCGCACTATTCCATTTCTCAATAAAACAAACGTACATTGATACGTATTTTTTGATTACCCAATTAAACAAACACAAGGTTTCTTTTCAGAGCAATGATACCAACATTTTAACTTAAAAAAACAAATGTCACTCATTAAAGCACATTTTTAGAACGATGTGTAAAGGCGTTTATTATATTATCATTGTCTATCCGATTACCGATGTCACTTTCCACGTCCATGAGGAGTAATGCTCCAAGTATGTCTTGTGATATAGTGGAACTAACTCTAGTTTTTATTAGTTTTAATAGTGAAAAATTGGCTTCACATTTCACAGATAATATCAACAAAAATGTATAAGCTTTATAGTATACATTAAAGAACGCTGAAGGATGCATACTAAATCTTTTAAGAGTAAAGAAGTAATAAACGAAACAACCTGGACATTGAGACGACTCTAATTTATTTTGATAGGTTAAGTCTACTGCATCATGAATTTCAACAAGGCGGAAAAAGAGCCTCATTTTGACACTAAATTGTCGATATTTAAGAACTCGGCTATAACTGAAATTATTTTTATTTGTATGTTCTCTTGAATTTGTTAATATCTTTCAACTGAACTTTATTATTATATGTCACTTGACATGTGATACATAATGCTACAAGCCGGCTTCCATTTTTTTCCAGCAATTTTTATCTTCCCTTTTTAGCTGGCTTAAACAGAAAAGATTCGCAGAACTGAAAGTAATGCTTTAGGTTCGGGTTATCTTTGCTCACCTGGTAATTTTACCTAAACGTTAATTGTTAATTTAATAGTAACTTGACAACTCAAGTATTTGTAGATCAATACAAGTTTGGATACTGTCTCTTTCATCCACCATTCCATTATTCTACTATTACGATGAAGTACATATATTAATAACTGTCTAAAATAAAATAAAAGCCGAAACTACGTTTGGGAAAACATCGCTTACCGTAACGATCTACACCACCTAAATCTCAGGCACAGTGGGCTTATTTCCATATCACCACGTAGGACGAACCTATATAAGCGATCGTTCCAATTTAATGTAACTACTTTATGGAATAGTATATCACAAGAATTGAGATCTCTTGGATTGAACCCATTCCGTAAAGCGGTAACGCATACATTTCTAAACCACTAAAACAAATAAATATATAAATAGAACAAGACTGCAATATTGCCAACTCACCCTCAAATTTTTATTGGCAATTTATTTTTATTGGCAATTTAATAACATCTATTCATAGTCTATTTTCATCATGCAACGACATATACAAATAAATACCCAATATTTCTGCAAACAGAAGTTAAGTAGAAGAGCAGAGCCGTTTGGTGCACTGCACTTCGCCTCTCAACCAATGCCATGACGATGTTATGTGATAGATTAAATAAGGGCATTTATTATTATTATTATCATTATAAAAGGATTTTATTCGCGAACAGATTTGTTTCCGTATAGCATAGCATTCCTTTGTTAAGTATGCACAAGTTAAACGTCTATATAAGAACAAAATTTGCATTGTATATTGTAGATCGGAAGGAGGTTGTGACCAGAGTGGAGGTTGTAACCAAATTTAAAGGTGGGCGTTGTGACCGGAAAAAGAAAAATGGACGTTACGACCAACCAGAACGCGTCAGTGGAGGTTGTGACCAAATTTAAAAGTGGACGTTGTGACCAGCGTGGCACAGTATGCGATGAGGGTTATGACCAAAATGGTCGTTATGGCCAAATTTAAAAGTGGGCGTTGTGACCAAGATGGCGGTTTAGAAGGCGGTGGGCGTTGTGACCTGTGGACGTTATTTGGGCAACGGCACAATTTTACCAGAATCATTGAGATATGAATTTTATGCAAAGTAATTGATAAAGAGGTTGGCTTTGTCTGCAGGACCAGCTACTACAGCTCCGTCACGAGACCTCATGGGAGGAAAAGAAGATGTTCTAAAGTTTTTACTGATGGCTTTAGCTAATGACTAAAATTTACGACCACTCAAAGGATATAAGGCTGATCCTTTGCATTTACGTTCTTCAAACATCTTTTTAGCCTTGGTGATGATGCTTTTGCAACTATGCCTTGCGGCAATATAGTCGGCGTGATTTTCGACAGATTTATTTGATTTCCATTTGGTATAGGGTTTATGCTTTTGCGATAATGCAAAAATAATAAACCAGTTTGGAACGGACATGACCTGCACGATTATGTTTTTTGGGAATGTATAACTCCATACGCGTCAAGATAATTTTAGTTATTGAAAGAGCAATGTGAAGGAGGACCGCTTAAAGCAATACTCACGCCAGGGGAAGGTTGCAAAAAAATCTCGCAGTTCGCTGATTTAAAACACCACATAGTCCTATCTGTTTTTCGAGTAACAGTGGGATTCGGTGCAGAGGAAGTTATTTCGATTAGGCAGTGGACTAATTGACCAAGTCGGGAAAGGATTCTAGTTCTATAGAAAAGTGGGTTAGTTGTAATGAATAAGTCCAGGAGATGTGGAATATGGTTAGGGTTGTCTGGTGGGTTCGGAAATCATTTGTATGAGATCACAGGATACAGCAAATGCTTCTGCACTATGACCTGCGGGATTAGTGGTAGATGAAAATTGAAGCCAATTGGAGTTGTAGACATTAAAATCTCCCAGAATTGAGATATCGTAAAATGGAAACGGTAATAATGCACGTGATTTTGTAAAATTTAAATTGAAGCATTTCGTAGCTATTAACTTTACTCATTAAAATTGAGTTTGGATTAAAACATAAATATAAATCTTCAGCAAAAATTGACTTAATCAATTTTAAATTTGAAATTGAAATCGTTGAGAACATTTAAATTTGCGTATATAAAATTGTGTATGTGTTAAAATATGCATATATATATATATATATATATATATATATATATATATATATATATATATATATATATATATATATGTTGCCCCGTAATCTATTGCGCAGGTGTATTGTGTTTAAACTCTTCGTGCTTTATTGGGATCCATATGGGTCATTTCTATACTAGCTTAGCTTATTGGATTTTCTGCCAGCGCGATGTATATGGCTTCTTTGAATTTCCGGCCACCATGCCTTCGTTCTAGACATGTTCGCCGAATCTTGACCTTTGGGCCGCGCTTGCGGATATTGTTATGTTCTTGAGTTCTTACTTTGAGTGGTATACTGCTCTCTTCTATGTATGCTCTGCTGAATTCGCATGGTAGGTTGAATACACAATTCTTGGAATTCTGGTATTCATTGTGTGGTTTGGTTTTAGTTAGTATTCCCCTGAGCGTTCTGATCGATTTGAAGGCAGTGCGTATCTTATATTTGCTGCCTATCCTTCGTATTTTGTCTGAGGTACCTTGTATATATCGTATTATCGCTGTATATTTAGGTTCTCCTTTCTCAGTTACCCTTTCCCTGTTTAGGTTAGGTGTTAGATCGGGGTAGCCATTTTATTTGAGTGTTCTAGCGATATTTACTTTATCCTTATTCAGGTCTTCTGCTTCAGAAAGATCAAGAAACCGGAACATGTGTGGAACGAAGACCACCGCATCCAATGGGATAACATACATACAATGGCAAATATTGGATTACTCAGTGGCTCAGCGGTAATGTCAGACTAGTAAGTGAAAGGTACCAAGTTCGAATCTCAGAGTAGTCAAGTGCTCGGGAAAAAATTATATAACACATGAATTCGACTCAAGTGCGACTAAGCCTGACGCCGGAAGCAGAGTCCCCTTCCGAAACATCGCGCTCCAAAAGCAAAAACTGTGGAAATAGGCCGATCAACTCAACTAACATGAAATCACAGTTACAAAACACTTATAATACAGAAATAATGAAAGTTGTATAAAAAAGATTTTGAAACGTCTAAAGCACTGAATCCTGCATGAATAGGTTTATTTAAATATACTTCTAGCTTATTAATTTGAGTGATAAGCATATTATTCTTAAATATTGTGCAACTATGAAAATTTGGTTTTGATGTGTAAGGACGAGAATCATAGCGACCATCCCATTTCGTTACTAAACGTATATTCTTATATTTACGTACATTTTCCATCAGTTTACCAAACAGACTGTAATCAATAATTTATAAAAAATTCTGTCAAATTCGATTTCAATAATCTTTTAATTTTGGAGTTTGAATCAGGTACGGGTGCCAGTGGTAGATCACTCATGCAATTGTATGGGATAGTCTAAATCGCAGTCGATTATATAACAAGTTTCTGAATCACCAGGATGGTTTATTAAATCCAAAGTTTCAAAATTATCTTCATCCACAAAAGAAAAGTCACCAAATGGTAAAAATTCTGACATGGCGGCTCCATATGTTATTTACATCGTAGTCTATTAAATAGACACTTTCAGGAGTGGGATCAAAGTTGTCTTCCATGTACTTGTTGTTAGGTTTAGAATATCGTTTAGAACATTGTGCTATGCCACCGCTAATTCCTCTTTCAATGAACATTAGCGTATCAATGTCTAGAAATAGTTTTAACTTTACTTGCGTAATTTTAAGCATAGCATCGAATTCTAAACCGTACAATAGTGCAGAGGATCAAGTTTTTAAGTACTTAAGCAAGTTTGCCGAAAATTTTCGAAAATGTCAGCTGAAAGTAGAACATCGGTTTTTAGATGCAAATCGGAGTATTCGCCCAGCGATTTAATATTAAATTTGTTCCAATCGTTGACTACATGCGCAAAACTCGCATCATTGATTCCTTGATTATTAAGGTGACTGTAAAATTGTTCCTTGGAAGGGAGGCTGGTCACACTTAATTTATCCAAAGTATCAATATACTCATGGGTAATCACACCTTTGCGAACTAGTATGAAATGTGAATCATTACCTGATAAATTATGAAATACTACAGGTAGAGTATGAGAGTCTTTAGGTTACATTTATGATCCCCGAAATGCTCCAGTAAAATGGTTATGGTCTTTAACTTTTACATCATAATCAGAAAATGATTTCCCGCAAATGTGACAAACCGTGACGGTTTCAAAGTGTTCAACCTGAGTGAGACTTGAAGTATCCATAGGAATTATTTTATTGATTATTGACCCAATGTGCCACACTTGGAAGCGCTTTAACAAGCCCTTGAATGCAATCATTTCCTCTACAAAACCTAAATCGAGATAAACTAAGATACTTTCTAAATCCACATAAATTATAAATGGTACCTTTTCCTGGAAAGCGAAATTTTTGAACTTCAAAATCATTTCTGCTGCGTTTGGAAGCCTAGCAGAGCATCGATTAAGTTGATGACTGTGATTGATATGTTTTGGTAGAAGGTGATCTGAAGAACAATGGTTTAAGCATCGGCAACAAATAAATTTTTTGTATTAGTAAGATCTGCAGTAAAACCAGCGGCATGATAATTAGTAGAAAATACTAATAGATTTATAGAATGCCTGTCACTATTTTGATTTTCACTTAATACAAATGGTAATACCTTTTCCCTTAAAAAATTATCAAATTGATGGAGTTATTTAGTTTTTTTTAACGTCTAGTTGAATGTGGAAGTGAATTGAATCATAATTTAAAACAACTCTTAAATGAGGATAACTGTAAACTCTGTCCGTATTGTGTTGCACGGGATATACCGAATCAACAGCCCTCAGGAAGCAATACTTATCATTTTTAACATTTACTACCGCATGCTTTACTGTTATGAAGTAAGGAACTTTAACGTAAGTTGAAAGACCATCGCTAAAAGGGAGCATAGCATATTCACCTTTAAATGTAAAACTTTATATAATACCCAACCAGAATACTTTTCAGAAAGTTCTAATTTTGTAATTTATAATAAACGTTTCGTTATACTACTCACGTAAGTTGGTTGGAACATCAATGACATAATATTTTATGGCCAAAATTTTCAAGTCAATGTTATAATGATTTATTTTTCTAAACGTCTTTCGCTAAATTTAAATTTTACTTTTTCGTTGTATTTTTTTTACACTTATTAGTTAAGTACATATCAAATTAACAATTTGTATTGACACTCAATGCTGACATATAGCTTCTTTTACTAGATCCTTCGTAAATTTGCAGTACCTCTCTTTGCTAGTCATTTTAAAAATAAAGGCGTCCTTGTTATTATTTACACATAAAGCATGTAAAAAATTAAACACTGAAGACTAAAAATTACACGTGCTTTATTTTTGTTGTCTTTAATGCGTTGCTAACCTGAAGCTTCTTCATTTTCCTATTCATTTCGAACAACTCGAAGTCTAGTTTTAATTCTAGAATTTTTCTTACTAGTTCCTCCAGCCTCTTCCTTGTCTTTTCTATACTTAATATATTCATTTCGAACAACTTAAATGTAGTTTTAATTCTTGACTTTTGTTACGAATTCGTCCAGTCTCTTCCTTCTCTCACCTATACTTAATATTCTTTCTTTAATTTCACGTCGTGTCATGTGTACTACTTTTGCCATGTTTGTTAATAACAATTTACCATTTACTGAATCAAGCGCATCCAGCAAGCCTTTTATTATGAATCTGTATCCTTGAAACCACTAACCTTGAAAAAAACGTGCACAAGCATGCAACTTAAAAATAATTGAACCATTTTTAGTTTACACAAGTATTCGTATTTGGGATTTATAGCTAAGACAGAAACCTACATATTGAGCTAATTTTATCAAATACAAGAACCATTTAACCTTGATCCACGTTTTAGCATTGACAACAACCTATCCTTCAAATGAGTTTCCAAGGTCACCACCAGAGAGCTGGTGACCTTGCACTGAGCCAGAACCGGCCCTATATGACTACTGCAATAAAAGAGCACTTATTTTTGGTTTAAAAATTATTAATTTTATTATATACACAAATAAAAAGTTTACCTCGAGTAGGATTTGAACCTACGACCTGTACTTTGCTAGAGTACCGCGCTAACCAACTGCGCCACAATCGATGTAAATTTTGTCTTTATGTATGTGGAACTGATGTCAATTCTAAATATAATGATATTACAATCAAATTACTTATATTAATGGAATGTGAGCCTGCAATATCGCAAGGATTCACACATACCAAAGCAACTTGACTAATAATAAATTATTAACTTATTTGTTTATAACAAAAACTTATAATTATTTTTAGTTTGTTTAAAAAAAAAATTGTTAACTTTTCGATTTCTCTCATATGCTGATGAATAAACGGGGGCACTTAAAATTCCTAATTTTGGGTGTTTCGGCGTCGATGTAGATCAATATTCTTTTTCTGCGTTTATTCTTCCTGAAATAAGAAGTGAACGAAAGCAATAAAGAAGAACATATGTTTGTCGTTTGTTTAATTTCTCTTGAATGCTAAACACCCCAAATTAAGCTTTTTAGCTCCTCATGTTTATGTACGAGAGTAAACGAAAAATTTTAATGTAGAAGAGACGTTGAAAAATGCTCCTGAAGTATATCGTCCGTTAAACACCCCAAATTTTATTTACTCATTGTTTCATGCATAATTAACACTAGTAGTAAAATTTCTTAATACTACACAACTGTTCCAATTTTGATGAATTAAGTTAGAAGTTAGAAACAAAGAGGTGCAAATGAAGAATAATTATAAACAAGTTTTACACTTTTAAAAGAGCTGATGTAGGTGCTATAGTGTGTACAACCTTCCCCCACCTTAAATTGCGAATATCTTACCAGATGTGCCGCTAAAAACAGTAGTACTTTCTCAACGAACGGATACAAACAAGGAACAATGAATGGACTTTCTCTACTGGCGTGGGGGTGCAACATGCGCTGAGTCTGCACTCTCCCTCCCCCAACCTTACATATTTAATCACTTTCTAGCTTTTATAGTACAAACGAAAACGTTAGAACAACTACTTACAAAGTACAAACAAATGATGTCATTCTAATGTATTAATTAATTAGGGCGTGGACAGGACTTAAAATAACTAAAAATTAATAACAATAGCAGAGAATTAAAAACTTACATGAAACATTAAAATCATAAAATATAAAAAATTTTAGAGGCATATAGTAGATTTTTGAATTAATAAGTGTATGGGGAAGGTGTTGAATTATTTATTAGTTTTAAAGTATTGTTTGAGCAAAATTGCTACTGCACATTATATTGTTATGGACTATTTAGTCAACAAAAGAAAATATAGGTAAAGACGATGGTGGCACACAAGCAGAGATGTATGTAGTGGCCGCGTCTTACATTTGGACTTGGAATTTCAATCGGACCAACAGATTTTGAGTTGTTAATAAACTTGGTTGAACCAAAAATAGGACGAAAAGATACTAGATCGAGGTGGGCTATTTCGGTTGAAGAAAGGTATCAGTAACGATTCGTTATCTGGAGACTGGAAATTCATTCACTAGCCTGCAATACCTTTTCAAAATTTCTAAGCAATCGATTAGTGCAATAGTTCCAGAAAAGTGTGCCAAGGTCTCGTAGAGGGATTGAGCGAGAATATCAAGGTAAATAATATTCTAAAAAATCTAATTGAAAATGAAGTAATTTAATTCTATAATTAAATTAATAATTATAATTTAATATGTGGTTATGTCTTGTAAATCAGTTGGTGATGGCGATGGAAGTGGAACTCTGGCAAGTAATATACAGACGATGAACGAATGTTGACACTTTCCTGGGGAGTATGCATAAAACACAGACGTTTGTGAATGTTGGGAGTGTTGTTGAGTTGGTGTAAAATATTTATAATAACTATTGCTAGGAATACTAGGACTAAGGTATGAAGAATTGTGGAGGATTATTAACAAGAAGTTTGTTGTAGCACCCCCTGTCCGCTTTAAATAAAATAGTCATAATTTCTTCTTATACTGCAGTTGGTGTAGTTAAGACTTCCACCAAGCTCGAATTCTGTGGGTTCCTGTCTTTGTGCCGCCTTTGTTAAAATTGAAAACGCTGCATCAAGCTTTTCGTTATCGCCACGTCCTCTTTGTAGAGGGCACCATTCGTCGAAGAGTAGAACCATTTTTGTGCCTACTTGTTCCTGAAGATGGTTCCTCAATTTCCTCATTTGCTTTAGAGATTTCCCTTGTATTAAGATTGTCATTTTCTGCATCATCCTCGTCGCTTTCATTTCAATTTGAAAATCAATTGGTATACATAAATGGGCAATGAACTACTTCGAAGGGATTGTTAAAAATGGCAAGAAAATTTAATGACAATTGGAGCTTTCCACGTTGTTTCGCGCACACGTTATAAATACAGAAAGCGATTTTTTTAAATTATGTGGAATTACCATATTTCTTTTTGCATTAGTGAATGCTAATTACAACTTTTTGTACGTTGATGTTGAGGACAGGGAATTATTTGAGATGGTTGCATATTCAAAAGTTACACGCTGTACAAGAAATTAAAAAAAAAATGGTTTGGCTCTGCCACAAGCAAAACCTTTAGAAGGCAGAGAGCGAGAAGTTGGTTATTTCTTTATTGGCGATGAAGCATTGGCTCTAAGTTACACTTTACTGAAACCGTTTTGGGGATTTCATCCCAAAAGGTTCGTTACAAAGACTATTTAATTACAGATTATCTCGCGCGCCAAGATTTGTAGACAATGCATTTGGCATTGTGTCGGCTATTTTTAAAGTGCTTCGCAAGCTCATGTTGCTAGAACCTGAAAAAGCTGAGGTAATGGCGGTAGTACATTTACATAATTTTTAGGAAAGCTTCACTTTCTGTTCTTTATATACGCCTAACGGAACATGTGACACTGAAGTAGACGACGGGAGAGATAGAATAAATGTATGGAGCTGTGATTAATCAACCTGTCTTCATTCTTTCCTCTTAGAAGTATTCCCAGAACCACCCACTGACGTTAAAATACTTCGAGGGGAAATGGCAATATTTTTCCAAAATGAAGGACGTATTGCATGGCGAGACAATTATGCATAAATTGTAACGAATCTTTTACGTTCTTCGTTCATTTAGTTGTAAAATATAAGAAAAAAGGGTTTTTGATAATTAATGATTTCTAAGTTCGTGGTAGGCAACTTAATTTGCATTTTGGTGTAACTTAAGTTGCATATTTTCCCAAAGGTTTATACTTCCATATCGTGGAATTGTTTTCTGCACATATTTCTCGCGCATCGCTACATCACCTGATACCGTGAGCGTCCTTTTTAGCATTGCTGATGTACGTGACACGCTCCCTCGTTTGATACTGCACGCGTCCGGTGTTTGTAAAACGTTGTAACAACTTTTGAAAGGCTGTTTCTCGGGGAAGTCTTCGTTCAGGATACCGTACCGCATAAATCCTTGACGCCAATAACGCATTTCTTTGGCATTCTCCAAGAATGAAAGTCATGTCGATCAACTCTGCGTAGGACAACAACATTTTAATGGAAATATCTTGTAGAAACACTTAAACTGATACACAAGACAGCAAGGCACAACAGAACCTCGAGAAACTGACGTTTCTCATCAGTTGTTTAAAACAATTGACAAACGTTTTCCAAAGCACCGCGGCAATGTGCAATAAAAACTGAAATTAGATAAACACGTGACTATCTCGAAAACTATCACTCCAAAATATCGATAATGTTACATCATGGAAAGGAAATTTAATTTCCTATCCGCTGATGTAAGAAAATATGGGTGGTTCCATTTAAAAAAATCAAGTTATCCATGTTTGAAAAAAAATATTTTCGGAGCGATATAAATTATTGAATTCAAAAAGAAAAATTTTTGGCAATGAATGAGAATGCTGCGGTACCCTTTTCGGAAGTAAAAAACGAAAGCCACATCTCTCTACCGGTATCCGTCTTCGAGATATTGAAAGTTTTCGGAGGCACTGCAAACGTCATTTTTTCTACAAAATGTCAAATAACTCAGAAGCAATGCGACGTAGACCCATAGTATGGTTATTAAAGAGACCTTTAAATTCAATGAGGAATTCAAAAATATAATAATATATAGGTTGTTCTATTTAAAATAACGAAGTTGGCATTAGATTCCGGTAACACCGGAAGTCCGCCATTTCTGAAAATAATTTTAAAACGTGTAGTTTATGACTGTGGACAACTTTTATATAAGACATTTTTTCGTATTTATAATAGTAAGGGAGTTATGGAGCAATCCCGCTTAAGTGGGCCACCCTGTATATATATATATATATATATATATATATATATATATATATATATCTCAAAACCGTGGACAATTTTAATACTCATCTCGTTCATTTGTTATGCTCAAAGTCGAGAAAAAGGTATCGCTTCCGCGGCTAGAACTAAATGCCGCACTCTTACTTGCGCATTTAGGTCAAAAGGTGATAACTCACTCTAAATTGAGCTTTCAAAAAGACTATTGGTGGTCTGATTCAGTAATAGTTCTTTCATGGATTAATAAAACCTCGGGAACTTGGAAATCGTTTGTCGCAAATCGAGTTTCTAAAATCCAAGCATTAAGCAATGTTCTCGACTGGCATCACGTCAACTCCAAAAGCAATCCAGCTGATATCATATCTCGTGGCTGCTTGCCTAATAGTTTAAAAAACTGTCCAATGTGGTTTCATGGACCTACGTGGTTGTCAGAAAATACCGAAAATTATCCTAAACAAACTTGGAAACCAGTACAAATTTAGAAATGGCAAAACCTAAACAGGCGTTTCTTTCGTGTCCTTCGGACTCTTTAATAAATAAATACTCATCCTATATGAAACTTATTAGAGTTTACGCATACCGTCTATGTTTCGTATATAACTATCGACACCCAAGCAACAGAACCACAAGCACGTTATCTAGTGACGAGATAGAATCATCTACTTTATCATTAGTAAAATTCGTTCAAATGTACTCGTTTGTTAAAGAAATCCATTTTTTAACAAACCATAAAATGATTCCAAAAAATAGCACCCTGACACCATTTCTTGACGATCAATAGACTGCGCAATGCCAATGTATCGTACAATCAAAAACACCCCATTTTACTTCCACACGATAGTAATTTTACAGCCCTTTTGGTTCAACGTGAACACATTTGATTGCTTCACGCTGGCGTGTAATCCACTATTGCTCCCATCAGGACAAAATTTTGGCCGTTGGCGCTGAAAGGTCTAGTAAGAAAACTCATTTTTAATTGTATTAATTGTAAAAAAACAGCTCCAACACACATTAAGTATCTAATGGGAGATTTACCGTTGCATCGGGTTACACCTTCTAGAGTCTTTGAAAATTGTGGGGTGGACTACTGTGGTCCCTTTTGTGCTACAGATTTTCGACGACATGGAAAAGTATATCATAAAGTGTATATTGCTACATTTGTTTGTCTTGCTACTTGTGCTGTTCACTTAGAACTAGTTACGGATTTATCGACTGCTGCATTCATGGCAACCTTTAAAAGATTTATAGCGCGACGTGGAATTTTCACAAATATGCTGGGTGTGGTGCGAAGAGTTTTGATTAAAAGTAATGGCGGATACAGTTATGTTAAAAATCTGAAATTACGAAGCTGTAGGTTTTGGATGACGCTGAGTTCAAATATAATATTGTCCTGAATGTGACACTTCCGGTTATACCGGAAGTAGACGTCAACTTTGTTATTTTAAATGGAACCTAATATTCTTTATTCTATTTTCGAATTCTACATGAAATTCTAGATAAAATTTGTGCACAATGTCCTATAC
This sequence comes from Vesta saturnalis, assembly GCA_036346205.1. Taxonomy (NCBI): domain Eukaryota; kingdom Metazoa; phylum Arthropoda; class Insecta; order Coleoptera; family Lampyridae; genus Vesta; species Vesta saturnalis. The sequence continues at coordinate 952,479 of JARFJB010001671.1, forward strand.
CAAAAATGATGTATTTTCGAGATATTTCGATTTTTTTTTCAATTTTGAAAAAATCCTAGTCCACATTGAATAAGGATATCTCCATTAATAACGAAGCTAGTGACGTGAAATTGCAACCAATAAACAACAAGCGCTTGCCCGTTAAATCCATGTATCCATCTCATTGATACTTCATACAGGGTGTTTTAAACTTAGCCGCCAACATGCACAATTTAAATCATTTATAAGTTGCTTAATTTAGATAGAACACCCTGTATTTTATTACATTTTCCGCTGTATTTTTTTAAGTCAATTCGTTTGGTGTCAGTATTCCCTATACCTAAATCCAACCACTTTTGAGATATTTCATTATCTTAGTTAAAACATAACACTTAATTATTTCAACATTAGTAAAGGGCTGTCAAAGATTTCATAGTTAGAACGTTAATTGTTTATGTTGTTTTGACAGTTTTCTTTACCAGTTTGTATTTCCTAGTAAATAATGCAAATGTAGGATTTACTAATGATGATTTTTTAAATCTTATTATTATTTACGGCGAGTGTAATAGAATTGTTGAACGGACTTGCCGTGTTTTTGCAGAAAAATATCCAAATCGACCAAATGCAACTGGTGATATTGTAAGAAGATTGCTTAAAAGCTGCCGTCAGTTTGGTCAATTTAAGACAAAAATGAATAAAAATAAACCACTAGTGGACAGTGACATAAACGAAATTAATGTTTTGGGTTATTTTACGGTCTCTCCAATTGCCTCCATTAGAGATTGTGAGAGAGATCTTACTTTATCGACGAGAACAATTCATCGCATTTTAAAAAAACACAAATGGAAACCATTTTCATATCATTTGGTGCAACACTTACAATTAGGTGATCTTCCTCGAAGGGTAGAATTCTGTGAATGGTTTTTAATGAATACCCAAGAGGATGAAAACTTCATAAAACAAGTTATATGGTGTGATGAAGCAAAGTTTAGTAAAAATGGATTATTTAATCGACATAATTCCCATTTTTGGTCTAATGAAAATCCATATGTTAGTAGAGAACGTTATTTCCAAGATAGTTGGAGTTTTAATGGTTTTTTGTGCAATAAAAGACGATAAAATTTTATGATGAAAATTTAAATGGTACAAGATATTGCCACATTTTAGAAGCAGCCATACGACCGGCGTTACATACTTTAAGAAATGGAGAGGCGGCTACAGCTTGGTATCAGCAAGATGGAGCACCTCCTCATAACTTTGGGTCTGTTGCTCAGCATCTTTTCGGCATGTTTGATGATAGATGGATTGCCAATCAGGGTCCGTTTCGTTGGCCAGCTCGCTCTCCTGATTTGGCTCCTCTAGATTTTGGTATTTGGGGTTACATTAAAAATCAGGTATTTTCCAAACCTGTTACGACAAAGGGAGATATGATGCAGAGAGTCTTACTTGATTTTAATTCTCTAACACCCGACCATATTTCCAGAATTACAAGATATTACTTAATGAAAAGGATTCATAAATGTTTAGTAGTAGATGGTGCTAATTTTGAACACTTATTATAAAACTTTATTTGTTTAATATTACATTTAGTTATTTTTGTTTGTAAGTTATCTAATTAAATTAATACAAAATACCTAGTCAACGTTTTTAATGATATCCACAATAAATAATCCTTTCAGGTTATTGGTTACTTTTCAGAATTAATAACTTATGAAAAAATAACGAAACATCACCTTAAATAATGGAAATCATGGCCTACCCTTTACTAATGTTGAAATAATTAAGTGTTGTTATGTTTTAACTAAGATAATGAAATATCTCAAAAGTGGTTGGATTTAGGTATAGGGAATACTGATACCAAACGAATTGGATTAAAAAAATACAGCGGAAAATGTAATAAAATATAGGGTGCTCTATTTAAAGTAAGCAACTTATAAATGATTTAAATTATGCATGTTATCGGCTAAGTTTAAAACACCCCGTATGAAATATCAATGATATGGATATATGGAGTTAATGGACAAGCGCTTGTTGTTTATTGGTTACAATTTCACGTCACTAGCTTCGTTCTTAATGGAGATATCGGTATTCAATGTGGACTAGGACTTTTTTCAAAATTTAAAAAAAAATCGAAATATCTCGAAAATACTTCATCAAAAATAGTAGGTTCCATTTAAAATAACAACGTTGACGTCTACTTCCGATATAACCGGAAGTGCCACATTCAGGACAATATTATATTTGAACTCAACGTCATCCAAAACCTACAGCTTCGTAATTTCAGATTTTTAACATAACTGTATCCGCCATTACTTTTAATCAAAACTCTTCGCGCCACACCCTGTATATTCCGACAATGGAAGCAAATTTGTCGGAGCTAATCGTGAGATGCAGGATTTAGTGAAATCAAATGAATTTAACAATAATTGTCAAATTTTATTGACCTGGCATTTTATACCCCCAGAACACCGCATTTTGCGGGTTATGGGAACGATCAGTACGATCAATTAAACATCACCTCAAACGAGTGATTGGTAGTTATAGTTTCACGTATGATAAGATGAACACATTGTTGGCTCAGATCGAGGCAGTACTTAATTCCCGACCCATCTCGCCTTTATCCAACGACTCAAACGATTTGCAAGCAGTTAGTTACTCCTGGACATTTCTTGATTAGTCGATCACTCACAACGCTACCTAACTCTGTCGTAATAGAAAAACCAATCAACTTGTTGAATCGTTGGCAACACATCCAATATATGCTGTCTCATTGTTGGAGAAGATGGCAGAGTGTCTACTTACACACTCTACAACAACGCAACAAGTGGTGCACATCGGATCCGAACGTTCACATCGGTTCGCTAGTATTAATAAAGGACTCAAGCCTACTACCATCCATGTGGAAAATGGGCCGTATCGTTTAACTTTATCCTGGTTCCGACCAAACTGTGAGAGCTGTGTCGGTGCGAACACCTGACGGCGTTATTAAACGCTCAGTGAAAAATTTATCATTATTATTAGAAGACACAGTGAAGTGAATAGCATAGAAATAGTATGAATTGTCAGTTTTAGTTAGTTTATTGTTTGTTTTGTTTCGATAAGCTGAAGCTTTTCAACGGAGGCTGCTTGTTAAATCTTAGTGCAGATACGCCACTGTCAGAATGTAGAAGGGCAGGGGTGCATTTTGCTATCCAGGGGCATAGAAGTTTAAATTTAGTATAGATAAAATGTAGTAAATCTAATAAAATGGTTGTTTAAATCAGTGTAATAATTCTAACACTAGTTACAACTGGGTTACTAAAGTGCGTCAGTTCTGTCTTACATACAGTAATGAAAGCTTCTGAGTAAAAGGAAAAAGTGGCTGTTTAAGTAAAGATGATCTTAATAGTGTGATTAGAAAACTAAGTGATACTCTAAAATAACAAGATAATAATGCATTATAATGTACGAGATACAGTGATATTTATTTGAAAGTGAAAAGTGACAATTTAAACTGCTGCGAACAATATCTATGCTCTAGAACGTCGATTATAAATAAAAGGGTCATTGGCCAAATTAGACTTTCATATAAAAATTGTTTACGATTTTACGTATCAGGAGTGGCACACAACATCAGCACCAACAAATATTGCACTATCTGTAACATGCATGTGAACGAAGATTTATATCATTTGTACGTTGAATGCCCAATTTATAAACCTATTCGAAACAAATTCTTTAAAAACTCCAACTTACTGAATGAAAATAATTTTACAAATTTATTCATTATAACAGAAAAATCAATTAACTCAGTTTTTAATTATATAATAGAAATGTTAAAATTAAGATCCTTTATATTAAACGAATAATGTTTTTAAATCATTTAGTTGAATTGTATAGAAATATAAATACTTTTGTTGTGCTCTATAATAAGATATGCAAAAATTAATCTTGTACATAACTTTATTGTAATTTAATGTTTTGTTTTTTAGTAAGTTATTTGTTGTAATCGTCAACTGAACTTCTTGTAATGAAACACTTAAGTTTCTATGTACAATAAAGATAATAAAACAAAAAATACTGTCTGATCGGGAACGATCGGTTCTAAATCTGGTGCAGAACTTACCAAGATATTGAACCGTTCCCAGACTTTTGATTAACCCTGTATACGCAAAGTATAGCTTAAATATATTGCTTGATGCGTACAAAATTCTGCATTTTATGATTAAAATTTTATAATTGTCTCTTAAGCTGAAGCATTTATTTATCCTTTATGTGTATAATTTTTGTGACAGATTCATTATGAAATGTTGATGCATTTAAATGAATTTAAAAATCTTTGTGTCATAATACTGTTCGTATCAGAAATTGTTGTGTTAGAATTTTACAATTTCTTTATTTTAAACTTGAATAAAAAAGCTGTACTTAACATGGGTTTGTCGATGCATTGAATATAAATAACTTCCTTCATGCATACTAACGAAATAAATGTACTCAAAACAATTGAATAAGGAGAATAATGAGAGATGGCAGTATTTGATGCACTGAATAATTAGAATAAGTCATTTCTGTATTATTATTAAAAAATTAATTATACCTATACAGGGCGTTAAAAAAGCGTACATTTTTTTGCAGCCAATTTTCATTCAATTTGCTTTAATAATGAAAATTTGAATGGATTCATCAAAAACGATATAGAGTGTAGTAGCTGAAATTTTCTTTCGATCAATAATTTTCAGTAAAAAGGCGAAAAATCTAATCGGCTTTTTTCTTGAGCACGCAACTCGATAGGAATGTGTATATCGCGTTGTTGGCTTCACGTACTGACGTCGTATTTAGGGGGGATTAAGTTTAGTGCTCGTCCTGGCCTCGTCAAGCAGTCCACTTCGAGTGTCCATCTCCGGTAGTGTGTTCTTTTCGATAATTTTCAAACACTCCGTAGCATTTTTTTTTTTGGATTACGAATTACTTAGTGACTGTGATGTAATGTGTTTGTGTTGTTTACTTTATTGGAACAGCCAGTGATTTTATTTTTTTTGAGGTAAGTTGAACAAGTTATTATTGTTAGGGTAGTATATAATTGTTATTACTATACTCTCCCTCCCGTTATTTTTTGCGCACTGTAGATTACGGATATACGCTCAGCTGAGCTTACAATTTGTATACTTGAATTTTAAGTTCACACGTTATATGAATTTCAAAATTAAAGCAAAGGTGTACACGTTTTATCTTTGACCCTCGCACTTTTCTAAGATATTATTTGTAAATATTTAAATTACAAACAAAATTAATATCCGATTAAATTACCTTTTCGGTTATCAAATTTTATCCTTGAACGTTTTAAACTCAACAGAATTTTCTCTCGTTATCAATCACGTTCAAATATTTACAATTGATTAATTCCCAAAGTCTAATGATTGTCTGCTATCATTATACGTTATCGGAAATCTCAAAATGTCAATAACTATTGAGTGTTGTGTTATAACTGTTATATGTAGATCGAAATGTTACGACGGTCATCTATGGCATTTTGCCATATGATCGACATAATTACTTAAAATTTGTTTTGATTTCCCGCAATTACTCTAAATTCCAGATTGTTACGCAAGTATAGTCATAATATAAGATTATGTATACAAGTACAATCTGAGATTGATACAACTGGAATGTCAACTTAACTGATATCTGCAATTATCTAAGTAATCGTTAATTTAACTTTAGAAGATTTAAATAATTATTGTAATTGCTGTAATATAATCTTAGACTACATTTTATAAGTGAGTAATATTCAAGATTAAAATCAATTTTACAGCAGTAACATTCCAAATCTTTCATTTTAACTTAAGGTCCGAGTTTTGTTTAAATCTAGTTGAATGCAGTATTAATTACTAAAATTTTGTAAGAATGTCTTCAATTCCGAGACTTTTCCGGACCTGGTAAAACAATTTTTTTACTAACCTTTTCTATAAAGTGAAGATTAAAATTATTAATTGATCCATATCATTTACATATAATTATCTGAATAATTTATATTTGTTTTATAATTTCAATTTTTCAATCATTGTTTTATAACGCTTAAGGAAAACACAGATTGTTTAGTATGTAATTACCGCACTTAATTAACTGAATACTTTTAATCAGTTTTCGAATTATCGGTTCGTTACTTAAAAAACATTAAATTTTTAATTATAAACCCTAATTAGCATTTAATTAATTGAATAATTTTATCTTTGTTCTCTAATTACTTATCAATTCGCGAAATTTGGTCTATAGCTTCTAAAACATTCACTTTACCATTTAGTGTATTTAATTACTTATCTGATACCTTGTCTCTCCTACTATTATTTGTCTGTTAAAACCATTTCTAATGCAAGCAGACCATGCTACATAAAAAAACATTTAATTTTTAATTATTGCATTTAATTACAGTTTGATTACCTGAGTACTTTTATGTCAGTTCTATTATTATCATCTTTCTAACCATTGTTTTCTGTCTTCCTAAATCTAACAGACTTAAAAAACGGAGGTTTAATGCGTAATTAGTACATTTAATTATTGCGGTTAGTTGTCTGAATACATTTAAGTTTGTGGCATAATAAATTAGTTTTCGCACGATTTTGCATTTTTTTCTAACAGAACATCTTAAACATAAGAGCGTTTAAAATTTTTTAGTGCATTTAATTATCTGAATATTTTGTACTATCATTTTGTAACCTATTCTAAAGAGAACAGCACTTAATTTTTAAATAATGCACTTACTTAACTTTTGTTTAGCAATTTTTTCTATAAGTTGCAGTACCTATGACTTAAAAACGAGTGCATAATTCAGAATTAGTACATTTAATTAGCAAGTAATTATCTGAATACTTTTATGTCTAATTATTTATCAATTTATTAACCATTGTGCTGCACTTTTTTCTAAAATTACTAGTACATTCTACTTAAAGAATGTATTCGATGTTTAGTGCCATTAATTAGCATCTAATTAGTACTTTTTTTCTACCAGTTTTGTTATCTTTCTAAAAGTAACAGAACATGTTACTTAAACACAATGGCATAGTGCATTTAATTATCTGAAAACTTTTGTGTGTGGTTTATAATTATTTATCAATTTTTGACCATTAGTTTGTAAATTTAAAACCAGGCAATAGTACATGTCCCTTGAGTAAACGTTTAAGTTTTAATTAATGGATTTAATTATTGTGTAATTATCTATATACTTTTTCCTTACAATTATTTATTAATTTTTGGGGTAATGTTCTGTAACCTTCTTAAACTAACAGAACACAAAGGAGCATTAAATGTTTAATTAATGCCTTAAATAATGCTGTTTTATGTATTTTATAATTTTTTATCAATTTACCATTGTTTTATAGCATAGTTTTAATTAGTTTATTTGATTGGCATTTAATTATTATACTTTTCTTTCGGCTCTTATTTATTCTCTATACTAACCGATCTACTGAAGTTCTGGTAACCCGATCTGTTCAGCATTCGGAAGGTATTGGGTGTTATAGTTTGCACTGTATGAGTTTTTTCAGGGTGTTTTCCTCATACACATATAGTGACATGGTTACTGTGTATACTGCGGCTATTTGGGCGAATGGTGATGGTAGTATCTTTTCCCTTTCCTCCCCGTCAGAACCCTATCTCCGCTCCTTCCGATCCTATCCTGGCCACACCTACCCTTAATACCACCACACATACTATCCTGGCCACACCTACCCATACTATTACCACACATACATACTTAATGTATGTATCTTGGGAATCCATAATTGTAGCTAAAGGAGCTTGGAAAGCAACCGCCCTCCCCCTTGGGAATGGAATGAAATACGTGTCCTTTTCCTTTTTTTCTGTGTAACAAATTTATTAATTTTTGAACCGCTGTATTGCCAATTTTTACTAAATCTAGCTACCATTATAACAAAGATGATTAGTGTATTTAATTACCACGATATTTTTATCTCTATTTTATAATTTCCAATATTTATACCATTGTTTTGTAACAAAAAACTAATATGAAAGCTAACGGAAAAAATATAAAATTTTTGATTAACATTTAATTATCTGGGTAGATTTATACCTGTCCTATAAGTGTTTATGAAGCTTTGAACAATCGTTTTCCTAAATTTTTGTAAAGTTAAGAGAATATATGGCTTAAACGTGGCTTTAAGTTTTAATTCGTGCATTTCATAGTAGAACATGTTCCGTTAAATCAAAGCAAATAATTTTTGTTTAGCACTTTTAATTAGGATTCATTTATCTAAACATTTCTATGTTTACTCTATTGATTTGTAAACAATTGATTTGCTATTTTCTAAATTTCGAGAACTTGCGATTTTTATAAATAGAATACATTTTTAAGCAATTCATTTAATTAACATTTAATTTTCTGTACACTGTTATGTCTATTCTATACCTATTTTGTCAAATTTCGATCCATTATTTTTCTAATTTTTACTAAAACATGCAGAAAAGAGCATTGTATTCTTAATTAGTCATCTTAATCAGCATTTAATTATCTGTCTACTTTTGACTTTTTTATCATTAATTTATCAATTTTTGGACCATTGCATTACTAATTTTTTGTAAAGCTAGGAGAACATGCACTTTTAAAACGAACGGTTTAAATTTGTAAGTAATGTATTTAATTACGGGTGTGATGTTAGCACCCCGACAAAGAGTTCCAATAGTTCTGTTTAGAGTTCTAGCTTCCTTTTAAAGAGTTTAGAAGTACTTTATAAAAAATAAAAAAAGTTCTGCCATTAACGGTTCCAAATTGAAAAATTTCTATTTTGAAACTATTGGAACTCTTCAAAATATTTGTCGTCGATACTTTTTAAGCTATGCAATTTTTTAAAGTCGAATAATTCTATAAATATTAATCGAATCGCTTTCGATCATTAGAATTTCTTTCAGAACTTTTCGAATACTATCCAAATCTGCTGCGAGGACTATTAGAACTCTTTAAAATATTTTTTGTTAACATTTTCTTTTTTTAAGTAAAAGGGCTGTAACTTTTTCATTTCTGATTATAATTTTTTTTAAATTAGCTATAACTCTCAGGAGTGAATAAAAGAACATAAAAAGTTGATTGGAACTATTGCATGTCAAAATTGAATTTTCAAAAATTTTTAATTCTTTTTTTAATTTCAAAAAAAAAAAATTGTCATATCAGGAACTCTAGAACTTTACAAAATATAGTAATTTTCGATGTGAAGTTAATGAGCGGAACTCTTTTTTTTATAAAGTACTTCTAAACTCTTTAAAAGGAAGCTAGAACTCTAATCAGAACTATTGGATCTCTTTGTCGGGATGCTAACTTAACACGCGTTATTTAATCAACCCGAGAATCAAAAAGGGGATAAAATTAAAAAACCGCAAATTAACTTAATTCCAGTGCGAATTGAACTGAAAATTAATTTGAAACCTTAAAAACAACGTATTAGCTAGATTGATTTAGAAAATCGCGAATAAAATCCACAAACTGAGAATTACTTTTAATTAAACCGACAATTTGATTACCATCGCGAATTAGTTACATTCTTAAAAACTGAAAATTAACTTAATGAATCCCACGAATACTATCACGTCCACTTTATAATTATTATTTATCAATTTACTAACCCATGCTGTATACCTTTTTCTAAAGCTACTAATATGTTACTTAAGAATGTATTCGATGTTTAATTAGTGCTTTTAACTAGCATTTAATTGTATTAGTACTTGCATGTCTATTTCTAAAGCTAGCAGAATATCTTATTTAAAAACAGTGGCGTTCATGTTTTAATTATTGTATTTAATTAGCATTTAGTAATCTGAATACTCTTATATTTACTTTATAATGTTAACGTGTTTACCATTAGTTTGTAATTTTTTTAAACCTAGCAGCAAAGTGCGTGTTACTTAAGAAAGCATTTAATTAGTGCATTTAATTTTTGTTTAATTATTTACATAGTTTTGTCTTTTATAATTATTTATGAATTTTCGAACCATTATTCTATATCGTTTATTGCTGCAGTACATGTTATAAAATAAACACTTTACAGAAGTGTTAAATTACAAGATGCAAATTCATATCTATAACAATCTAAAACTATCAGGACATAAAAAAGAGCATTTATTGTTTAATTAGGCATTTAATTATTTTTTGCGTACTGAAGATTACATATATACATATATATATATATATATATATATATATATATATATATATATATATATATATATATATATATATATACAGGGTGTCCGGTGAGGAACTGTACAAACTGAAATGGTATTTTCCTTGGGTCAATTTAAGTAAAAAAAGTCCCATAAACATAGGTCTGATTCGCAATAGTTACCCAGATACAAGCGTTTAAAGTTTATAAATGATCACATATTTTTTCAAAAGTAATTATTATTAGTCAACTGGAAAAACAAAACCGAAACAATCTGTCATTTATTCGTTTGTGTTCTAATAATGACAAAGTGGATTGTAGTAAATTAAGTGTAATTTAAATTTAAAATGCCTTTTCAATTTTCTAACGAAGAGTATTCTGACATCATTTATATTCATGGATTTTGTGATGGAAATGCGAGAACTGCTGTTAGGGAATATGAACGAAGATTTCCCAACAGGAGGATTCCAAATCACCAAACCTTTTCTTCTGTGTTTCAACGCGTTCGAACTTATGGTTCATTTCCATCAGTTTCAATAAGATCTGATCGTGCTGTGGAGTTAAATGTGAATGAGCAAGAAAACATTCTACAGATGGTTGATCGGAGTCCAGGGTTGAGTGTTAGAAGAATTTCTTCTCGAACGGGAGTCCCCCGTATGTCAGTATGGCAAACATTACATGATGGGCTTTTGTATCCCTATCATACACAAAACGTTCAGCACCTTGAACCTGGAGATTTTGCTTTACGGCTGAATTTCTGCCAGTGGCTACAAAAAATCCACAACTAGTTCCATTCATTTAAATTACACTTAATTTACTACAATCCACTTTGTCATTATTAGAACACAAACGAATAAATGACAGATTGTTTCGGTTTTGTTTTTCCAGTTGACTAATAATAATTACTTTTGAAAAAATATGTGATCATTTATAAACTTGAAACGCTTGTATCTGGGTAACTATTGCGAATCAGACCTATGTTTATGGGACTTTTTTTACTTAAATTGACCCAAGGAACATACCATTTCAGTTTGTACAGTTCCTCACCGCACACCCTGTATATATATATATATATATATATATATATATATATATATATATATGTGTGTTAGTCAAATCTCGAGCCATTATTCTTGTAATTTTTCCTAAAGCAAACTAACATTTTATTTTTAGTTATTCAATTTAATGATCATTAAGTTTTAAGCACCCGAGTGCTGTTATGCCCATAAGTGTGGCTAAATACTATTACTCCACATAATTGTGAGCTTTCTAGTTTTTATAACTAATTGGTTTAAAAATTATTATTAATTTTATTAAACACATAAATAAAAAGTTTACCTCGAGTAGGATTCGAACCTACGACCTGTACTTTGCTACAGTACCGCGCTAACCACCTGCACCATCAAGATTCAAGCCCCAATCGATGTAAATTTTGTCTTTATGATTGTAATCTCATTATATTTAGAATTTACATCAGTTCTACATACATAAAGACAACGTTTACATCGATTGAGGCTTGAACTTTGATGGCGCGATACTCTAGCAAAGTAGGTTCGAATCGTACTCGAGGTAAACTTTTTATTTTTGTATTTAATAAAATTAATAATAATTTTTAATTACATATTTACCTTTGAATTTATTCGTTCATAACAAAAATTAACTAATTGGTTTATTTCCTTTTGGAAAATCGTGAATTAGATAGGGAATAAGGTCCAAAAATTACCAATTCAACCCACAATTAATTTAATTATTACCGCGAATTAATTTAATCTTAAAAACTGAGATTTAATTTAATTAACTTTGAAAACCGCAAATCAAACCCTACCAATACCTTTATGTTTGGTTTATAATTACTTATCGATTTACTAACAATAATAATAATCTTTATTGTGTTAAAAACGTATTCAAGCACATACACTCGTCGGTTTAAAAACAAAGATAACTATAAAATATAAAAATAGATCAAAAAAAATAAGTATAATACTAACAAATTAACTAATTAACTAACATGACATACCACTAATTGACAAACTAATTTAATGCACTTTTTTCCGGTCAATACATGCTTCAACAAATTTATCCACCGAGTAAAATGCATGGTGTATTAGAAATTTTTTTATATTTAGTTTAAATACAGTAATCGGTTGACATTTAAAATTATCCGGTAGGCAATTGTATAGCTTTTGTGATTGGTATAAAATACCTTTCTGAGATTTTGACAACCTACAAAAATTGACTCGAAAATTTTCTCTTTGCCTCGTGTCATATTCATGTATTTCCGATTGCCGCAACATTAAAGATATATTTTTCTTTGCATAACATAACGCTTCCAAAATATATAAACAGGGAAACGTAGGAATTTTCAAATTTACAAATTCATGGCGACACTCTTCATTAAATTGAAGATTAGCTAATACTCTAATGACCTTGCGTTGTAATTTAAATATTCTATGCCAATTCGAACTGCACCCCCACACTAGAATAGCGTAAAGAAGTGTACTTTGAACTAGAGCAAAATAAGAAGATTTCATTATGTTTGTTGAAGCATTATTTTGTAATTTTCTAAACAAAAAGATGAATTTATTCATTTTTTTTGCAACAATATCACAGTGCCTATCAAAATTTAAACGTGAATCAATCACACAACCCAAAAGAGATATTTCTTTTGAAATTAAGTCCGTTTTGCCTATTCTCAATGACAGAGGCAAGACTACTGTTTTTGCTGTATTTAGTTTTAACTCCCTCCAGAGCTTTAAAAATAGCGATTTCGTAATTTGAGCTAGTTGAAATTATAGGGGCGTCATCCGCATACATAATGCAATTAAGTTCCGCGGGCATTGACGCTGGCATGTCATTACTATATATTAAAAATAACAAAGGACCCAAGATAGATCCTTGTGGAACACCACTTTTAATGTGTAACTTCTCGGACAAGACGTTATTAAAGAGAACGCACTGATACCTATCACATAAAAAAGATGATATTAAAGAAGCGCTTAGAACGCTAAAGTTATAAATCGAGGTTAATTTGTTTACTAATATTTTTGTGAAACACAGTCAAACGCCTTAGAAAAGTCCACAAAACCAGCTAACCATTCTTTTGAACCTTTTTCTAAAGTTACCAGTACATGTTCTTAAAGAATGTAAGGTTCCTGCGGCAAATAAGGCCCATTTAAGAAAAAAATACTTTATTTACCAAAAAAGTCAAAGAACAAGATTATCCTAATTCGAATTATCGTGAATTAAACTAAAAGTACATTTGCAGTCTAAAATGTATGGGAAACTTTTAATATATTTCCAAAAAAAAAGTTGCGAATGGGCTTTATTACTCGAACATTCGGTTAATAAAGTCCCCAAGAAAAATCGTAAATCAAATTCTTCGCAAAACTTACTCACAACGTACACGGATAAAGTCATCTTTACTGTCTTTTGTGAAACCAATACATATGTCGTGGCACCAAGTGCCACAAATAACACAGCTCCGCATAGCTAATTGTTCTAGTTTGTTAAACACAAAGCAATACCAAGAGTCACCTTCTGGGAGGTTACCCTTTGGGCATTTTCTCACTAACTCATTCGATGATGATGGTTGTTTCTTTATTCCTTTTTTGGACACTATAGCTTTGGATTTAGAACTTGTTGAGAGAACAGGTCACCAACTGAATCTTGTAATTGAGAGATTTTTTTAGAGTCTTGCTTCCTTTCAATTTAAACAGTTCCAAGCGTAGGGAACAATTATTTAAAAGATTCATCGAGACATTCAGTTTCTGCTTCTGTCTGTGTCCTATCATTAATCTTGACAGGTGTTTCAGAAGAGTTTTTGATCCTATTAGGAACTTCTTGCTGTATAATATTCTTTATCATACTAAGGGGAATGTTATCTACAGAGTCGTCTGATTCAGGATCGTTAGATTGTACATCATTAACATTATTAGGCTGACTGTTACAGTTAATAAGCTGAATATCGTTTTCATTATTAGCGTTATTCTGATCAATTTGCGCAGCGTCAGGGCGTTCAGTTGGTAATTAGGGGGAGAATCTGTATTAGGAATTACAGCAGCATCAAGGAGATATAAGCCTGTCGCTCGATAGCCGTTAATAATGTTTGAGGGTGTCATGCAATTGGGCCAAAATTCAGAAAGAATTTTGCAAAAACGAGATCAGTTTAAGCGACGGTCTGGATTTGCTTTCAAAACCTGAGGACTTCCCAATGATGTTTCAAAAGACCGATACACCGCTTTGATTGGAGTTGGTGCGCGGTGTTAGAAGCCAACCAAAACAGCTTTATATCTAACTCATCTGCAACCTCGGTTATGGAGGTATCCAAGTGACAAGCAGCTCCATCCAAAACTGTCAAGATACCCTTGTAACGGCGTAGGTGCCTAAGAGAGCAATCAAACGGTTACTGGCGATGCTACCTTTTTCGGCCACTATTTCCTAGTGCATTACAGTACTCAGCAATGGTCACGTGTTTGTGGGTGTTCAGGAGCAACCAAGTGGACATTCGTGGTACCTTTTTGGCTAATAACTTGCTGTTGATGTTATTCGGCATCAATTTTCGTTCACATTGACAAGGTTCTGTGGATTTTGATCCAGATTCATTTGATAAAAAATTTATTTAATTTTTGGGCACGTGCTGGGTTCATCAGTTCTGCCTTGCGTCTTGACAAATTGAGTTGCGCTTGAAAAAACCATAAAGCCAGTCCTTACCAGCGACCCTTTTGGCACCATCAAACCGGTGTGGAATGTTATTTTCAACGCAGAATTTGTATGCAGAGAGACGTACCAACAATGGTGTTAGGGGCATTCCATTTCGCACAGACACAGTATTCTCTCAGAAAATTATTTTTTTTGATCGGGAGTTAATATGCTGGATCGTCCAACTTTTTTATCTAGAACGCCAGATTTTAGGTGGTTTCTAATAGTTCCCCCAGGTATATTATAACGCTGATCAGCTTCTCTTTGCGACAATTCATTACCTCCCACTGCGTTAATTGCAGCTTGAAGTTGTTCTACAGTCCAATTTGCTCGCTTCATCACTTTTGGTGGCATTTGGGGAAACTAAAAAAAATTGTTTTACAACGTCGTTTAATAAGGTCCGCCTTTTAATGGATCTTATTAGCCGAAAGTTTGTGGGCTTTATTTGCCGAAATACTTCCTAGTTATAAAAAAATTAAAAACTTCGAGTGCCTCTTACCTGTTTGTTATTGTTTTCACAGCAAAATACAGTCCATACAATGTAGAACACAAGGCACTATGTTCTAGAGTTTATTGTTTTGAAACAAACGAATGATTTACGAAAATATTCTAAGTAAATTTTAATAGTCTGACATTTACACAGTGCTCCGTTCGGATTGCAACTGATGTTGTAAACGGTATTCAGATGTCGTAGTATTGTAATGGTCTGTGACCTTGGACAAGTAGTTAGTAGCAACTTGATGTTGCCGGATTTTGAGAAAGAGGCGTATGTTTTCAATTAGGCTACTGGGCCTTATTAGCCGTCGGGCCTTATTTGCCGCAGGTACCTTATTCGATGTTTACTTAGTCCTTTTAGTTAGCATTTAAGTATTTTAGTGCTTGTATTAAAATACTTTTCTTTTGTGACCTTTTTAATGGTGTATTTGTGTATTGTACTTAAGTTTCAACATCTTTAACAATTTTCAAAGATATTATTACTACTAACGAAGATAACTGTAAGTGTTATCGAAACACCATTTCTATTAGTGCTTGTAGGTGTATTTTATAAGTAATTATTCATCAATTTTCGTACCAGTTATGTAACTTTTTAAAGCTACCAGAACATTTTGTTTAAAAACAATGGCGTTCCATTTTTAATTAGTGCTTTTAATTATCATTTACTTATTTGATCTGGTAGCGTAGTGGTGACACGACCTGCTTAGCATTCGGGAGGTAATGGGTTCGATTCCCGTTACCGTCTACCTTGTATGAGGTTTTTTAAGGGGGCTTTCCTCATACACATGTAGCGATATGGTCACTGCATATATGTACACCATGTGCGGCTACTTAGGCGAATGCTGGGGTAGTATTTTTCCCCTCAGAACCCTAACTCAGTTCCTTCCGATCCTATCCTTAATCCCACCATGCATATATACGTATTGTATGTATGTATGTTGGAATGCATGATTGTCGCTGAAGGAGCGAAAGCTCGAGCAGCCCGCCCTCCCCTTTGGGGAGGGAATGAAATACGTGACCCTTTCCTTTTTTTCCGAATTAGCCTAATTGGTTTGAAAGCCGTGGATTAAACCTCGAATTATTTTAATTAAACCGACAATTTTATTACCACCTCGAATTTGTTTTATTATGGAAACCTAAAATTAATTCAATAGACTTTGAAAACCGCGAATCAAACTAGAATGTGCGAATTAATTTAATTACTCCGACGAATCAAATCACATATTAATTGAATTAACTTTGAAAACAACGAAATAGTGTAATTAAACAGAATTTAATTGTCCAACGGCCTGACCTATAAATCCTCGAATTAAACTGCGAATATAATAACATTACGATTTAATTTCTTCTTCGAAACAAAGAAACTTTGACCTTGAAAAATACCGAATTAAGTCACCTATCAAATTTAACAGCCTTGAATTAATTTAATTACCAGCGCGAATTAACTTAATTGACCTTGAAACTGCGAATTAATGCAAGTAGTCTTCAAAACCAGGAATTTACAGATAATCAAATCGAATAAATACAAAATCTGCGAATTAATTTTTATTTAATCGTGAATTAGTTTATTTATCCACGCAAATCAATTTAATTGACCTTGATAAACGCCAATTAAACAGCGAATCAATTGCAAAAATCACGAATTAATTTTTATTTTACTGCGAATTAGTTTAATTGGCCTTCAAAACCATGAATTAAACATCGAATTAGATCCAAAAACAAGTTATAATTAAACTGTAACTCCCTTTAATTGACCTTCAAAATTGCGAATTAAACAGAGAATTAAATCAAAAATCGCGAAATAATTTAGTTGTCTACGCGGATTAATTTAAATTGATCTTGAAAATCGCGATTTAATTAACTAGAAATTAAACAGAAAATAAAATTGAATCAAACGCAAAAACTCCGAATTAATTTTAATTAACCTGTGAAGTAATTTAATTATCGCTGCGAATCAAATAAAAAATTACGAAATAATCTAATTCACCTCCAGAATTTATTTAACTGACCTTATCAAGTCCAAAATACACTAATTAGTTTTAATTAAACCGCGAATTAATTTAATACAATTGCAAATAAGTTTAATTGGCTTTAAAAACCCCAAATTAAACAGCGAATAAAATCAGAAAACTGCAAATTAATTTAATTGATCTTGTAATCCTTTAGTCGAACCACGAATTAATTTATTTGATCTTTAAAAGAGCGAATCATACCGTGAATTAATTTAATTTAACCCAGTTTAATTGACCTTAAATTGGTCTTGAATACCACGAATTAAAGAAATTGGCAGATTTCTACTGTTCATGTTTATTTATTCACATTCAATTGCGAAGGGAGCTTTTTGTTAACCTCGGCTACTATGTTGTAAGTACGTACACTATTTTTTTTTGTCTGTAACTGCAAGGTTATTAGCCACTCGGTACGCTACTTATATTCTATCCATTTTTATTATATTCTATATTTTCTGGAAAATTCCTATTTCTTTAAGATACTGTATTAGTAATTTCTTTGTCGATTTTAAGGTCTATTTGCATTTCGCTCTTAATTCCTAGCCTTGTTCTGATGTTTTTAGCTCTCTACAGCACTCAAGGACGTGTTGAATGGTAAGCTTTTCGTTACAATACGTAGGTACATGTTGGTTGCGGTTTATTATTTAATAAGTGTGTGTTAACTGCGTTTGTCTTATTCTTACTCTAGTAAGCACTACACTCTCCTTTCTTGTCATTTGGGGATAACTTTTTCTTTCTTTAGGTCTTGGTATATGCAGCTTTAAAAGCCTGTTTTCTGCAGTCCATTCGTTTTCCCTTTCCTTCCAGACCCGGTTTTTTATTTCGTTTTCGTTTGCTTCCGGTGGATAACCCAACTGAAGCTGCTGTAGTATGTCTTGGTAACAATTGTACTTTGTTTTTTTGACGTTTTTTCACTTTCACTAATAAAAAGTATATGATTTATAAAGTGGTTTGGAAGGTTTCTTATTTTTATTACATATTTTAGTACCAGACATATGTTTCTTAATTTTAGTGGCAACATCGCTGATTCTATATGTATGCTACTTATCGGACTGGTTTGATAAGCCCCATTCGCACATCGTATACACAAGTTTTGTATTACGTCTAGGGGTTTGAGAGAGGAATATGCAGCGGATCCATAAGCTGTAGATCCGTAGTCAAATAGGCTTATAATTAATGCTTTATAAACCATTATCAGAACTTCTCTAACTGCGCCCTATTTAGAATTGGATAGAAACTTGATAATGTTTAACCTTTTTTGGGCTTTAGTTACGATATTTTCTACATGCGCTTTCCATGTTAGTGTGTGGCCAAATGTTACTTTTAAGAATATATGATTTGTGACACATTTGATTTTATTTTCCTTTATAAGTAGGTTTGGAGGACGATGCGGGTGTCTTAGTTTACAAAAATGCATGCATACCGTTTTTTTTTTCGGAGAGAAACGAAATCCTACATTCTCCGCTTCTTATATGGCTAAATCATCCACATACATACATCGCCCTATTCTAGAATGCAGTGATTTTGTCAATTCGTTTATTGCAATAATAAACAAGGTTACGCTGATGACTCTTGGGGAATGCCATTTTCAAGTCGATGTTTAGAGGATAGATGATTATCAACTTTAACCTGGAAATGTCTTTGGGTTAAGAAGGAATTCATAAAATTAAACATTTTTCCTCGTATGCCCTAACGATGGATCTTTTCTAGTACCCCATAGCGCCATACTGTGTCACACGTTTTTTGCAGATCAACAAACACTACAGTGCTATGTTCTCTTTGGTTAAAAGTTTCTTGCACTGCTGTTGAGAGAAGCTCTTCTCTAACCTGCTTGGTATTTGTTAATAAATTTGTTGTTTTCTAAGTGCTCTATTAGTCTTTTATTGACCATTCTTTCTAATGTTTTGCTCATACAGCTGGTGAGTGATATGGAACGATAGCTAGATGCATTTAGTTTATCCTTGTTGAATTTTAGGATAGGGAATATAATGGATGTTTTCCTTCTGCCCATATTTTGTTAAACACGTAAAGAAGATCTACAATTGCAGTATGAGGCAAATTTTTTAGCATTGAGTATGTGATTTTCTCAATACCGGGGGAAGTTATCTTTTGAATATCTCAACGCTTCTTCTAATTCCTCTTTTGTAAATTTTGAATTGTAGTCACTTTCCGTTTATTCAGTAGAATTTAAGCAAATTTCTCTACTATGCATTGTTTCCTTGAATTTTGCGGTATATTGGTTGGAGCTACTAACTTTCTCGAAATATTTTGCTAGTTTTTCGGATACGTCCGTCAGCTCTGTAATAAGCTTTCCATTTTCTTCTAGAATGAGTGAGGCTTTATTTGAGTTTTTCCCTGACACTGACTTGATTTTATTCCAAATTTCCGTGTTCATTATTTTGGCATTCATTTCTGTCACGTACTTTTGCCAGGATTTCCTTTTACTGTCTAGTGTTAGGCGATGTGCTACTGCTCTTAACTTTTTAAATTTTATTACATTTTTTATAGTTGGACATTTGCTAAATATTTGAAGGTCCTTTTTTCTATTTTTTATCGTATTTGCAATTTCCACATTCCACCAAGGAACCGCACGTTTTTGTTGGGTTGCCTTGCTGTGTGGTATTGATTTTTCTGCTGCTTCTGTAGTGTATATTATCTACTAAACAGTTTGTTTCTTGGTTCTTATTTATGGGAGTAATGTTTGCTTTAAATTTTTCCCAGTCTGCCTGTTTTAACAACAATTTACTTGTAGGAACACGTTCATTTTTTCTTTTGTCAATAAAAATAGTTAAAGGAAAATGGTCACTTCCGCAAAGGTGGGGTATTTGATCCCAGGTATAATTAATCGCTAGCCGTGATGAGCAAAAGCTTAGATCAATCACAGCTGTTTGACTTAGTGTTAAAGTGCGTGGGTTTTCCATTGTTTAGGATTACCATGTTTGTTTCATCCAGGAGTGCTTCTATTTCCTTTCCACGAGAGTCTTTGTAGAACCCCACAGCGGGCTGTGGGAATTAAAATACCCCAGAAAAATGAATGGCTTTGGTAACTGATTTATCAGCTATTTTAATTCATTCTTTGTTCAATTACCGTCTGATAGGTAGATGTTGCATAGTGTAATATTTATTGGATACCGTATATTGACTGCGACTACTTGGATGTTTGTTTTTAAATTTAGTGCACTGAACAAACGGCTATTATGTAAAAACATGGCGACTCCTCCTTTCGCTCTGCTAGGGTATGAAACTTCGAATCGAACATAGTCATAATTTATAAGTTTATACTCATCGGTGTTTTTGAAATGCGTTTCTTGCAAGCTAATCGCTATTGGACCTTCTTTGCTTATGAGCAGTTTAAGTTTGTCCGAACGTTTAATGCATCCATTGATATTTCATTGTAGGAATTTGAATGTAAAGTGTTAAAATTGTATAAATAAATAATAAATAAATATAAATACTATATGACAACGGACAAATTTACATGTACAGGGTGGCCAACTAAGAATGCGAGGTACTGTATCTGGGAAACTATCCATAGTAGAGGCTTGCACAAAAAAAAGTTATTACTAAAACGGCCAATACAAAAACCTGGAAAATATTTTCAATTTTCTGAAATGGCTGCAATCTTGAATCTAAAAAAGTAATGTTTCTGTGAATTCTGCTATATTAACCTAATAAAAAAATAACTGATCTTTAAAGTCGAGGATAATCTGAACTTTTTTTGTTTGGCACTTTTTGACGTATGTCTAAGAATAAAGTGGTGGGGGGGTATTCAAAGGTTTCCTTAAATAACCCCTGTATCTTCGAAAGGGCTAAGCCGATTTGAACAAACTTGGGCGCGCATAATGGGCTATTCTTGGGCTACAAATGTTATAATATTTGAAGTTTTGTTAGTTTCACATGTCGTCGCTAGAGGGCTTTGTTCGGCATTCCGACAGAAACGGTTAATTTTCGCAAAAAAATTAAATGCATTGGTATGACTTTTTTTTCATGAACAAGTAGCCAAATGATGCCTAAACAAGCTCGCGAAAACCACATCTCGATATCTTTTTCCTAACGTAAAATATCCGCCAAAGAAAGCTTTATACGAAAATCTCTTAAATTTTTATTTTTTTTAACTATATTTTTCTGGAATTGTTTCTATTATGTAAATTTTTCTTAATATCTTATTTGTATTTTCTCTTCTTTTGAAGGGACTTATTTCTTTGTGTTGGATCATTTTTTTGTAAATAGTGAATCGTGTTGCCAAAAACGTTAGCGTTGTAGTGAAGGTGTCCCTCACGAAGGTCATCCGTGTAACACACTGTGTAACGAATACGATAGCACGAATGCCAAACTAGAAATTACAACAATTACAGTTCCTCAATTTTGTTGAAACCAAAAGAGTAGGTCAGAATGAGCACGATTATTGTAAAATATTTTAGGCCAATTTTTTTGAATGAATCTTGAACTAGAAATAAGACAGAGTTCAAGTACCGTTAATTTTCAGTATAACAACAAATCTATAATTATAATACAATTATTACACAATGTTTAATAAGAGTAAAATCTCATTCGCTCAGTCTTAAAAACTTGTTAAATATCGAGACTTTTTTACATCATTCGTAAGATCAAGATTTATGAGGATGTTAACAATTTATGAGATCGTTAAAACATGTTAAACATACACACGTATATTTGAATTTTAAGATTTGTGAAATACTGAAAGGTATTTTTATATATAAATAGTAGGTGGAGAAGAGTGAGAGGAGAGGTGATAAAAATCATTCATTATCATACATTCGTACATTACAATAATATGATTTAAACACTTCAACAAAGCGGTGTAATATTTCGATTATTATCATAACATGGTCGTTATTACTCATTCTTACAGTGAACATGAACGAGTTTAAATGAGCTATAAAATGTTGATAATCCACTATTGATATTGTTGTTTTCTTTGTTACTGTTACAAATCATTGTTATTGTTGTGTAATAAAATGTTATAAAGGAGAAACAGTCTTGTATTGAGATGTTTATGTTATGTTTGTAAATATTTCAACACACGACTTGTGCTGATTGACGCACTCTTTTTAGTTCGTGGCCGCAAAAAATTTTCTATCTAAACCAGAGGTTCTTAAACTGTGGACTAACAAAAAAATATCGCTGCTCCAAGCCGATTTCAGGTTTCATCCATTCGTGATATTATACACTTATTTAGTGCAATTACGAATATATACTAATACCATTACGGGACAAGCTAATAAAATCCTGCCCCACCCTATTTCAATTTTACTAGTAATACGTACGTTCATAATCAGTAACAGACGTAAGGCGAATTAGAGTTAAAAGAGAAGGAGTGTGGATGGATACACCAAACCACATTGTCACATTTTGGAAAGACACTCTACCCAAGACCATTAAGGCGGCTATGTACCCCCTAAAAGTCAGGCCGTATATACCAGCACCGCTCAGGTGCTATAATTGTCAATTGTTTGGGCATACCGCACCGGTATGCAAAAATCAAAAGATATGCGTGTGCGGTAAACCCTCACACGAGGGCACAATGTGCGAAAACCCAAAGCAATGCTCCAATTGCAAGAGTGACCATTTAGCTATTTGGAAAGAAGATGTCCTGAATTCAAAAAGGAATCCAAAATCAAAGAAATAATGGTTAAAGTAACTTACCCGCAGGCCAAGCAGATGGAGGGATCAGCAGTTACCAGTCAGGCAACCTTCGCCCAAGTAACAGCTACCTGCGATGAATAGCATAATTCCAGAAATTAAAAAGATAATTAAAGAAGAAATAACTTTACTTAATAAAAATACAATGAGTCCAGAAATAGTAATAGAAATTGGAAAAATAATAAAAGAAGAATTAAGTACATTACGCAATGCTCCATCTACATCGTCTATCATAACAGACGCGGAAGGAATGGATGCGCATTTTCGAGGAGAAAAAAGAAAACTGAGCCCTAGTTGCTCATCACCCTCTGTGTGTGACGAGGGTATAAACCCCATCTCAAAGTTTGTAACCCAGCCACCCGAAAGGAAAAGAGAAAGTTCGGTGGACCTAGAAGCAAAGCTAGGAAGGATAGTGCTAGTCAAAGCAAGTAGTGATATTCAAACTGTGATATTTTTAATTGTTAGATTAGTCTGTGATATATTTGTGTTTGTCTTCCAATATACAGGGTGGCCAACTAAGAATGTGAGGTAGCAGAGCAAAACCTCAAAAATAGATTCAATAAAGTGCTTTTTATGGGGTAATTTCTTGCTGGAAAAAAAATTTTTGTACTTTTTTCGTTTCGCCGGAAATCAAAAATCAAAATCGCTCTGCTAACTTAACATAAAGCTAGAAGAGCACTAATTATGTTATCACTATTCTTAAATAAAATTATACGATAATTATGTGCTTTTCGAATATTCTAGACCCGCACTCCTAAATTGTAAATTCAGGCTGGATTTCATCCCCCCTGAGGTAGCTCTATAAAAAAAAATTGGAAATACTCTCCTAAGTGGATTCACAATAACCTAAAATTAAGTGCTTATGTGCTTTATCGCCAATCTAATGAAAATCCGTATATTTGTCAGAATACCATGCCTACGCATTCCAATTCACCCGTGAATTAAATTTTCAACAAATTTCGGCAAATTCATCGGATTAATTGGCACTACATTTAAGTGCTATTTATGTTCTTTACGAAATAAGTTTTGCAATTGACAAATTCACACAATGAACACCCGACAAATGAAAGCTATCTCACACGCTTTGACTTAAGTTACAGAACATTTACGTGCTATTTATGTGCTTCGTGATTAGTGTAATAATAAACAGTTTAAAGGGGAATTGCTCTTCAAAGGGTAAATTTCATTTTTTTCGGACTACATACGTAAATTCTTCAAGCACAGAATTCACTACTGGGCTTTTCGTGAAGCACATAAATAGCACTTAAACGCTGTGTAAATTATTTTGTTTTATTCACCAAAACAGCCGAGCTGTATTCAAAGAGTACTTTTCAATTTTTCTGACTACATACGTGAGTTGTTCGAGTACAAAATTCAGTACGGGACTACTCGCGAAGCAAATAAATAGCACTAAAATGTTGTGTGCGTTATTCCACACCTCTAAAATGTTTTCATCGTTTACAGTCGCAGGGACCATCTTTATACTTGAATGAGGGCTATTGTTGTAAGCAGTCACCAGTTTTTTTAATACATCGATATACCTGTAGGAATTTTTGTAAGTGAAATAACGCCACATCCTTTTTTTCAATGTTTCATTAAATCTTTCAACTACAGATGCTTTTACATCAGTGTTATTTGTTACATAGAAATTGATATTTTGTTTCTTGAAAAAGTTTTGTACACTTCCCGCCACAAACTCTTTGCCTTTATCCGTCTGTAGATTTTCCGGGGTATTATCACTTTCCTTAAAAATATCCGCGAATGCTTCAATTACAGATGCAGCTGTCTTCGTTTTAAGTGCTCTCGCCCAGGCCCTCTTGCTGAACACATCAATTACCGTTAGTATGTAGTTGTATCCACTATTGTGTTTACTTAAATTTCGCATATCACAAAGATCCGCTTGCCACAATTAGTAAAGGTTAGTCACAATATATTTATTTTGTGGAAACTTTTTTCTGATAGGTTTATGCATCGTATAAACTTCTTGCGCTTGGAGCCAATTTTTCACTTCACCATATTTTTTATCTTTTACAACATTAGCTAAAGGTGTTATACCCGCAAACCCCGCCGGATGAGAGGGTCATAGTATACAGCATCCATATTATGTTCGCCACGAATCCCAATCTAGTGAAATTCCTCTTCTTTGAGAGGTTCTTCTCGGTGTTTCCCGCGATTCACTGTCAGCATCGTAATTCTCAGCTGTGAGGGTCCGTTGAATGTAGGGTATACAGTAACATAACGTCTTCGCGCATTTCCGATAAACTCTCGTGGTATATTTATCTCTTTAATGTACGTCGCAAACTGGCGCCAACCGTGTGGGTTTGTCGCTTTCTTACCGTCTCGTGAATCAGATCGTTAATGTTGGAATGTGGTATGATCTCTCCGTTTATTGTTACAGTACTCCTTTTATCCCAAAATACATCACTGCTCGTATTCAGTATACGTAGGAAAGCCTCTCCTTTTCTCTTATATGAAGGTGGAAGTGTTGATACTATTTCGTTGTCCGCCAAACCTTTGCGTTGCGGCGATTCTCTACTATCATCATCAGCATTACCCCTGATTGTTATGCTAGCGGGTTGTAATTGATTGGAAAAGTGCAGATATCTTTAAAGAACTTGATTGTCATGATCAGTCATTTTGGTTTTTAAAACTTTATCCATATCGTTACCTAGCTGCGTTAAAATGTTGTTTTGTGTGACATCTGGTGCCTGTAATCGCTGTATAAAGTCCAGCGGTAGAATAATCATCTTCTTCATGTTGTTGTTGTCCATGGTTATTGAAATAGATTACCCAGAATTCCACCGAGTAATGGTCCTAACAAGAGTGGTATAAATGCACCGCCTTTCTGTACAAGAAACTGTTTCTTATTTTTTATAGATTCACCTCTCCGTGCCAAGCGTCTTAAAGTCTGCTTATGCTGAGAGAGTCGCTGCTTCTGATCATCAGACAGAGGTACACGACCTTTTAAAATGTTATGTGCACACTCGCAAATACATTCCACCTGCCTACTATCCAGACATTTCAATAAAGCGTCACGTTGACTTTTACTTAATCTGGCTAATGCACGCAGGATATCGGTGTTTTCGCTTAAAACGTCAACCATCATAAATGATGTAATCTTTATGACTGTGAGGCTTAAACCCTTTTTTCGCTATATATACCTGGCAAATACCCCGAGGCCCGAATATGTTTGTTCTATATCGCACCACATCCGGTGTATTCTGTTTTAAATCGAATAATAAATATTCGTGTGGGTTTCAAATGGTACGCTGCCTCTAAAAATTTCGGGTTGTCCGGTGAAATCTGTCTTGCTAAATGCTGTATCTCAGCTCTATCACGCGAGTTTTTAAATAAAATTATGTAGTGTGCATTGAGAGAAATATCCCGCTGTCCGCGCCCTTGATGAAATATGTTTTGAGTTAAGAAAAACACACTTAGGTTTCTGAACCGTTAGTTAGATCAATTATTATTAAGACCGGTTTTTCGTCGTTAAACTGCTCCATATCAGGTAAACCCTTTTGAAATTCCACATATAGGTCTTTGAACAACGGCTGCCACTCGCTGTAAAACCAGATAATTTTTTCAAAAGCTGTATCACAGGCAGTTTCGATATTTTTTAGGAAATCTACAATGATATACGATTTCCCACAACCAGATGGCCCCGCTACTATTGCCAAAAAGGGGTGCTTAAACTGATCCTCCATCTTGGATCGCTAAACGATACTGAAGCATCTCTGTCATCATCTTCGTGTAAATACCAAGTGATATGCGACACCGTTATATTTTACTTTTTAATTAAGCGTTACGTAATACCTACTGTTATTGCTTCCTTTTAATTGTTTTATAAAAATTTATGATTATTAGCATTTATTATTAAACAAAGTATGCTACTCAATATTGGTATTATATAATTACACCAACTGTAATTAACTCTATGTTATATTTTAATGAGGATTTTATAATGAATTCGTTTTCTATAAAACAATTTTGTGTGTATGTACAGCATATAATATTTTATTTACATTCCAAAAATTACTTTTACTCGACAACCAGTTTTATTTCAATTAAGCATAAGTGGTATTAGTGTGCCTATACATGCAGTAGAAAACGGTAGTTATAACCTTTATTTATTTATTTAGTTGCACAGATTTAATTACAGCTAGTGCAAACAACATATCTTTTTTAAAAATATTAAGTGTTTGGATACCGAGGACCACAATTTTACCGAGAGGATGGTGATTAAAGATATTTCAAAGGTAAGCAACCAGTTTTAATATTCGTTTAGAAAACAATATTCTGATTACTGTGTTGTCGTGTAATTAACTTTAAATAATTTTTTGCATTGCGTGTTGAGACTAATTGGATTTAATTAGAATACAACCCCAATGTATAAATAAATTTTCGTATAGGTAAAAGATCACAATCTGTAGATAGAAATTAAAAGAATTACAATTATACAATCTCATTTGATAAAATAAAAATGGGTCCTAATACATATTAATAAACACAGCTTAAATAAAAATCTTTTTCAATGAGAACACGTGCAATTCCCTAACCTCCAGGGGTTGTACTGCTCTTAATATTACCAAAAGGACCTTAATTAGGGTTGAAAAAGGCCCCCCGAAAAGAAGCCGTCACCCAGCCCCAGCCCCCAAATCCAAGACCAACGCCTGGACCAACTCTAAGTCCAAGACCAACCCCAAGCCCAAGACCAAACGCTAAATACACCCCTCACGTGAGCAAGTACAAAAAGACATGGCTGTCAAAAAGGCTCTTAGTACAACAAAAAGGGTTGAAAATTCCATCAAGGGCTGAAAAACGCCTCCGAAAAGAAACCATAAAATAAGGCTGAAACTTGATAAAAGACGAATACGTGTCGTAGTTGATGGCTTTTTTTCAAAAGAAGTTAGCATTAACGTGGGCGTACCACAGGGATCCGTTATAGCGCCTACACTTTTTCTGCTGCACATAAATGACCTTATTTCTTCAACAACTAACCCCATGCATTGCTTTGCTGACGATAGCACTCTTCACTGTAGTTCATCTCAATCTACTCTTAGTGATAATCCACCTTCTATGTCAAATCAAGAAATTAAAGTTGAAATGGCAAATTTAATTAACAAAGACATTCAACGTATTCTCGAATGGGGAAGCAATAATCTAGTTAAATTTAATGCTAACAAAACTCAGTGTCCGCCAAAAAAGATCGATCATTTCCTGTTGTAAGTATGAATGGCTCAGTTCTTAAGTTTTCAGACTCCATTACTTTGTTGGGTACGACTGTATCTTCAAATCTCTCATGGGTTGACCATCTTCTGTCAGCTACCAAAATAGCTGCTGGTAAAATAGGCGTTTTGTACAGATCTAAGCAGTACTTTCTCCTTCTGCTGTAGCAGGCCCAAATTCGGCCTCATCTGGAATATAATTCTCACCTCTGGGTTAGTGGTCCCCAATACGCTCTAGATATCGTTGATCGTATTCAAAAGAGAGCGATTAGGCTTATAAATGACCCGTCCTTAACTTCTCGCATACAGTCCCTTGAGCATAGAAGGATGGTTTCAGTTCTTTCTTTGTATTATCGTTATTACAACGGCTATTGTGCTGCTGAATTATATTCTTTGATACCATCTCGTGCTATCTTTGCGAGAAATACTCGGTTCGCTCATTCACATCATCAGTATGCAGTACAAATCTCCATTTGTCGCACCAAACGGGCGCAATCCACATTTTTCTATATGGCTTCTAAACTCTGGAATGATCTCCCTAGTTCCGGTTTTCCTCTCACTTATGATATGAGAAAATTTAAGGTAGCTGTTCATAGGCATCTATTGGCAATTCATTATCCCTCTATCCATCCTCCTAAGCGTTCCTGAGTGCTTTAGCTCGATAGGCCTAATTTAGCCTGTTCAGATCCACAATCATAAAAAAAATAAAATAAAAGTAAGGGTGAAAAATACGGTCTCCCACGTGGCAGGCCCTGTGTCGTTAAAATCCAAGATGGCGGTAGGTACCGGGGTTCTACTTTCGCGAATTAAATAAAATTTATTTAGTTACAATGAAAGAAATCCGAGTTCACATTAATCCATTTATTATAGGACACTATTTTTTGAGCATAGTATCTCGATAAATAGAAGCATTCAGGTTTGGTTAGTAAGTTCATCACGAATCAGGTAAATATCATCAAAATACTGTAAGTCATTTAATTTAATTCCCTTAAGCAATGGGGTGTAGCCTTCATTGGGTACTTTTTTATTTCCTTTGGATTACGTACGTGAATTCTTCGAATACAAAATTCATTATTGGGCTATGCGATAAATGGCACAAAAATGTTGTGTAAGCTATTTTATTTAATTCGCAAAAGCAGCTGAGTTACCTAAGAAAATGAAGACTATCATACACAGACAACGGATCCGCTTTGACGAATAAAATAAAATGACACACAACGTTTTTGTGCTATTTATGTGCGTCTCTAACAATCCAGTAATGAATGTTGTACTCGACGAACTCACGTCTGTTATCCGAAAAAAAAAATGAAATTTACCCTTTGGAGGATAACTCCTCTTCGGTCTATTCCTTACTGGATTGTTCATAAAGCACACAAATAGTACAAAAAGTTTTGTGCGTTATTTTATTTTTTTTCGTCGAATCAGCGGATAGTTTTCATTTTCTTGGGACTACATACGTGAATTTTTTAGCACAAAATTAATTACTGGATCATTCAATAAGCACATAAATAGCACTTAATTGCTATATAAGCCACTTTCATCGATTGGCTAAATTGGCCTCATTTTTATGAAAGGGTAGCTTTCATTTGTCGGGTGTTCATTGTGTGAATTTGTCAATTGCAAAATGTATTACTTATTTTTTCGTGAAGGACCTAAATAGCACTTAAATGTAGTGCCAATCAATCCGATGAATTTGCTGAAATTTGTTGAAAATTTAATTCACGGGTGAATTGGAATGCGTAGGAATGGTATTCTGACAAATATACGGATTTCATTAGATTGGCGATAAAGCACTTAATTTTAGGTTGTTGTGAATCCACTTTGGAGAGTATCTTCAATATTTTTTTATAGAGCTACCTCAGGGGGGATGAAATCCAGCCTGAATTTACAATTTAGGAGTATTTAAAAACGCGACATTTGCAAGTGCATTAATGTGGTGGAAGGAAATGACGCCTTTATAACAATGACGTGCAGTTTTTAAAACAGCCGATTACAGTGAGCGAACACAAACAGTCGCGATAAGTAGGCGAACAGAAAGGGCCGCATAAAAAGAAGCTATCAGAATTCGCAGTCTAAGCGACATTGTATAGTAACGCTGTCCTATAAAGCGTTAAAATTACAAATAAGAATTAATTAAGGGTGATAGGGAAGAAGTAGAAAATTACCTTCCTTATTAAAATAATAAAAAGTGACGTAATAAGTGAAGATAACGCGTTTTATATGTCTCAGAACCGTAATCAATTGCATTTAAATAGTGAACAGTAAATATAATAGACAGTAATCGGCCCAAATTGGGAAATCGAAGTATAAAGGACAATAACTCGAATTTATTCATGTAAAAAGGGAGCATTCGCGATTTGTAAATCGTTTGCATTTTGTTGCGCAGGCTATTGGTAGTTAAAACTGAACGATTAAGTAAAAACTGTATAGTGTAAATATATCGAACAATTATTTACTATAATCATTAACTGATGGAAGAAAATTAGAAGCGTATTCAACTACACAAGAGTATAAGAAAAGATAAGGACAACAATAGAGAAGCGGTTCCAGGGTGCCGGTATGTGACATAATCGGAAGAGCAGGCTCTAATTCATCCGAGGCCCCCTTATCATCGGTCACGGAAACGCCAACATTACATCATAAGTTTTGCAATGAAAATAAGTAAGAACCTTTTTTGTTTGTGTTCATAAATAAAACTTTTTTGTGTGTTTGATTTCTCGAAACTTTACATTTGACTGTCACAATTAAACGAAAACAATCGTTTAATTCTGATAAGGATTTTATTGGTTATATGTTAGTTTTAAGAAGGTTATTATAGATGTAGGTTTGATTTTATACATATATTTGTAAACAGCATATTGATGCATTTTCGTTCAGATTTGGAATTTAATTAAATGAGTATAACGTTTGATTTACTTTTATTGCTAAAGATAATATCACAAGCTTAACAAATTATTGAATATATAAATGCAGAAAGAGGTTAACTCAATAGGAATCCAGATAAATAACTAAATCAAAATGAGCATAATTTTGGGCAATGATAACAGAAATCGTTTCTTTATATTAACTTGAGCTAGCAAGCAAAGTAAAAATTAACTAGTAAATGATATCTTTATAAATTGAACCCATTCAGTTTTAATAAAATGTAATAAAAAATAATCATCTCAGGTATTAAATTTTATTCAGAAATGTTGGAATTATAAAAGAGTTTAAAAGAACTCAAATCTTATTCTTTTAAGCGGGTAAATAAACAAAAGTAGTATGTAAAGGTATTACGCCCGTTGCACGGAGTTGTTACGTTGGTGAGCGTTGCAGCGACCCCAGTAATGGAGATGCTGGATTGGCCGGTGACGGCAATGCTTCTGTTACAGGCAGCGATGCAACCTGTTGGACGGATTCTGAAGATGTAATGACCCGACTCTTGAAAAGTCAGGTGAACGTACTCTTTAGATCAAACGTACTCTTCAAGCCACGCCAGGGGACTCGAAGCGCAATGTGACAATACGATGTGTAAAAGCAGAAGTAGTTAAACTGTGTTGATAGTTGGTGCTAATTAAATAAATTAGAACTAAATATCAATAAATACAAAATTCTATCTTTTTCTCGAAAGCGAAATATAGTTTCTCACGACTATTCTAATAACTTTTCCTTTACATCGTGTTACAACCAAGAAAGATTTAGGTGTTGTATTTTATTAGAACTTGAGTTTCTCGGATCATATTCATTCCATATGTGCGACATCTTCTAAAGCACTAGGTTTTCTTATTCATTATATTTCACCCTTGTGAGACCTAAGTTGGAGTACTGTGATATTATCTGGTACCCAATTTACAACAATTATAAATTCTATTGAACGAATTCAAAGGAAACTTTTAAAACACGTATCGTTTAGGCTAGATGGAATATACCCAAACAAGGGATATCCAAATGAGCAACTGCTTTCTCGGTTCAACTTGCCGTCCCTTGAAGAAAGACGCATTTGTAACAGTCTCGTTTTCACATAAACTTTTAAATAGTCTTATTGACTGAGCATCGATCATATCTCTGTTTGATTTTCATTCGCCTTCTCGCTCTTCAAGATTTCCAGCAACTTTTGTCCTCCCTACTCCTAAAACCACTAGTCCTAAAATCACCAGTGTTCATTATGTCTAACAATTTTAATACTTATTGAAATTCTTTGGACGTTAATGTATCCTCTTTGATAGATTTATTACAAACTGTTTAATTATATTGTTCACTTTTCTTATTGTATAGGAATGGCACTGATTTTTTTCATTTTTATCAGTTTGTCTTTTGTACTGTAGTATTTAAAGGTTGTTAATTTGTTAATTTTTTATATATCTGCATAAATGATAATTTTAATTTTTTTTTTAGTAATAATGCGTAATCAAACTTTGTTAATATCTTTTTTGTTTGTATGTTTTTCTTTCTCACGCAAATTTTGTTTCTAGATATCGTAAAGCTATTCCGTGATTGGACTTTCAGTCTGTTGAATAAATAAACATTATTATTATCGTCCTTTAAAGGTGGGCCAAGGACATGAGAGAACGAGAGAGAAGCGCATGACGGGTTCATAATATGATTCTTAGAAATTAAAGTGCATTGGTCTCTTCAAGGTCACCACATGGACCGAAAGCTGGTTGGATTTCGGTATAGTATTTATGATTAATAAGATTTGATTCTTTTCTTCCAAATGTAAATACCCTCATCTCTTGGGGAGTTTGTTTTTGGCCGATGACCTTGAACTGGTTCTATTTTTAGATTTCTTGGAATTGGTCAGGTGGTAAAAAGGTGAGTAAACTTTGGCCAAACTTGGTCAATTAATTTGAAGACGTGAATCAATTTTGTGGTGAGTCAATAACCTTAAGCAACATCACATGACCTTGAGGTATGGCACCACCGCATAACCTTGAGTTTTAAATTCCCCGACAATCATGTTTTCTCTTTAACACTTATGATAATTCCTGATCTATCATCTGTTTCTCTCTGAAGCGTGTAGTTTCTTTTTCTACGTGGGCCATTATCGGCCTAGATGTACTACTCCACGGGAGATTGAGACGAATCGAAATCGAACCTATTGTTCCGGAGATATCCCCGTAATACGCGCAAGCCCTCCTAATATTAGAAAAGCGCGTATCTCTGTCTTGTTTACCGTCTTATTCGGGAGAAAATCGATACCTGACTTTTCATTCCGCATATAGATGTAGGTGTCACATGTCGTTGAGGCGCTCCTCGCCCACCCGCGGTATTTGGTTGAGATCGATCCAGCCGTGTTGGAGATGTGCCTCTATCATGAGTGTCGAATGCAAAAATCACCTTGAAGAAGTGTGTTTTCGAATTATGGCTACGGACGAGGCTGCCGGGATCGACGGACGCCAGACTCTGTCAGAGTAGTTTTAACATAGTTTGCCTTCTGTTGCACTACCTAATAGCTATTGATTATGATGAATTTTAAATGGTGCCCATAATCATAAAATTTGATGTCTTTTATCTTAACAATGATAACAGAAAATTATAATATTTAATGGTTGTGGATTTATGAGTATACTTAATATAGTGTGCCCAAAATGGTTGAAAATAACAAAATTATAGAATTTGACGTTTGTCCATAACAGCATGATCTCTTACTGAAAGGGTACCAAAAATAAATATTTTCAAATTAACGGATCCAGAAAATTATAAAGTTTAATAATTGTGTATGACAATACAACCACTTTTTTTTAATAAAGAATATAAATGAAAGATTTCAATGTCATGCGCCCACATTAATACCCAGTAACAAAGTCATAGAATATGGCGTTTGTCTCTCTACAGCATTGCGATCACTCTTTTCCTTACTAAAATGTACGCACCAAAAATATTTATTTTCAATATAGCGTGTCCATAATCATTCTAAAAACAATACAACTATTTCATAAATAGATATTCATTGTGACCCATTCAAGATGGGGCCGAGTTAAATAAACGTATGTGAACTTAGCATTCGACTTTATTAAAAATGTTCTGAAAACGGGTTCTGCTTTCTAACCGTTTGTACCCGTTTTGCAATGAAATCTATATCAACAAGGTACTACGTGAATGTAAAAAATGATAATAACAAAAATATCTTTTAAAAACAACTAAAACAACGAAATCGGGACACGCAGTACATTCAATTCCAGCTAGCATTTGTTCTTCATTCCCAAATGTATCCTTACTAAAAAAATGATGTTACTACTAGAATCGGCAAATCTGCCTTTCGATACGTGTTGAATAGAGATCCGCCTTTCCCCCATGTGTAAGTGAAAATTGCATATCACTATCTGAAGTTGTCTTCTTAATAAATGGATAGTCACTTTCCAAATCTCTATTAAATGTCTTTTTGTCAAACCATGTCAACACTATGCTAATAGCTTTGGTATATGAAGGAGCCCTAACAGAAACTCAGTTTAAAACGCCAGTGACTGTGTTTTATACTACTTGCATAGCCTGTTTAAATAGACGCAGTACTTTGAAGAGTCGCAAGCGTTTCGTTAGGTATTTCCAAAAAAAGAACCTCCGTGGTCAGATGTTGGAAACTCATTAAAGTTCTTTCAAAAACAACACCCTGATGTTCCTATAGATGATTCGGAACTTTCTGATGAAATTGTGTGCATTAAAAAATATACAACCAGTCATGAAATAAAATAATGGAAAGAAATTTCTGTTTCTATTGCCAAACAGTAGGTCGAGCTTTTTAAGCACTTCAAGAGTGAAGATATACCACACATAATATTGAAATGTGCATGTTTTACCGCGATCCTACGCGCCACGGAAAGGTTTGATATGAATAAAGTTTGGTTCAGCGAAAAACTAGCCTTACTGTAAGAACTTTAAAAGGACCGTTTTTTGCACTATTGCATCATGATATGGGACATGGGAAAAACTTACTATAAACAACCACTACATTTGTTACTAGAGAGCGTATAAACTCATAATTTTGTATCTAATTTAACAGAAATTTCGCCTCTCCTTCCCTTTACTGAGGAGAATATTTGGTGCTCCTTAGACTCCTCGGCTGATGCGTCCATGTCCCGTATTTCGTTTTTACATGAATGGTCACCTTATGGTTATTCAATAAATAATTGTGGCAATTGTCCACTTCTAAATAAATCTGAAACGAAATAAAACAATTAAAATTCAGAAATAACTTTAAAATTAATTGGTCTACATGTGTAAATAATCGTTGTAAATAAGTGGCCATTAAACTGATTTTTCCTGTTGTGTGAAAATAAACAAACAAATTAAATATGGCTTATTTGTTCGTAAGCTATAAAACAAATAAGTGGGAATTAGCCAAACATGATTAATTGAATAAAAGAACAATCACCTTAATTAGTAGATTAGTACATCGTAACATAGATTTTAAAGAAGAATACAAAGCTTTAAATTTCAAAATTTGCAAAGAAATTAATCCAAGATAACAAATATAGCAAAATTACCAGTTACAAAATATTACAATTTGTTGCAAAATTTTTACTACAACATATATATATATATATATATATATATATATATATATATATATATATGTATATGTATATGTATATGTATAAGTATGCGTCCCCTGTGTAAAAGATTACGTTCGGATGACTTCCACTGGTCAGTGAGCGTCCGACATACATCTTGCAACCAAAAAACTTGCTGTTTATTGATACGTGTAACCAAAGTTCATTACCCTGGACCAATGATATATTCGGCAGATATCAATCTTCCAATAGAGAACGGGCTAAAATGTTATGCGTAATCGACATCTCGGTTCCACCTGGTTATCGTTTAGATAAAACTTCGATCAATACCCAGTGTTTAGTAGTAAACATCCACATAATTAGTAATATAACAATTACTTTAACCATACCGGTAAGCTAATACAGCATGATACACATTCATTGTAGGATTTGTAACTCCGCTATGGTCATATTGTTATCAAAAATGTATTCTAACACTGGAAATTGTAAGTTGCTTAGCAAAACTTTTATCCGCTGGGGTCATGAGCGTGCGTAAATACTTATGTATAAACTGTTATAATTTGCTTTCTTCTGTTCTTGTCGTTTTATTTGGCGTCATATTTGGATTCACATAAAATCTATCTTTTTCAAGACAAAAACTGCACATACTTGATTAATTTATCTAGTAAGTCAATATAAATCGTTGGGACAGCATTTTTGAAGTAAGCGGACCACTTCAATCAATGTGGATCACCCGTTATATTTTGTGAAAGCGAACTGTTTACGATACGCTTAGAGTTAAAAGAGCATCGGTCTAAAAATTAACCAAGGACCATCTTTCAAAAATTCATATAAATCTTGGTGAACATTAGCACTTAAAGGATACGTTTTCTATGCAACAAGTGAGAGTAAAGCATTAAACCAGATTGAGGAACCGCTCAAGGTGGAATTTGATAAAAAAAGTTGGACAAAAGTAATTTACCGTGTGCATACCATTATACCACTTATTTGAATAATGGAGGATTATCATCAAGTAATAGACAACATGCGCCAAGGATGTGATGTAACATCAGCGCTTAAAGAATACGTTTCCTATACAACAACCAAGATGAAATATGGGTAATCGCTGCAAAGTAAAAGATATACAGTCTGATAGAGTCGGAAGTTTTGATCACATTAGCACCAGGAACCTTAGGGTAAATCTGAATATTACCCGTAGGAAGCAATGCATTTAAATTTTATTAGTAATCAATATATAGCTGCATATCATATAATTTTTTTTAATTTCTATGTGAATATTATGTAAAAACTGATGGAGATGGGTTATTTCACTACTCTGAGATCAAATCAGGTCCAGTATTTGTAATACACCAGGTCCAGGTCAATGAACTTTGTCGCGTAACCTTGAAGAGGTCAATGAACCTTGGTTTCATTTTTAGATTTCATACCTCTTATTCTTGACCCGCTTTTAAAGGTCATTGAACTTTTGGTTCTATTTTTACATTTCTAAGAGTTGTAACATAACACGCCTAAAGGCCAATGAAGTTTGGCCTTGAAGAGGTTAATGAACTTTGGATTCTCCTCCGTTTCGTTTTCACGAACGGATTCTGTTCTATATTTCTAAGAATTGTAATATAATTTCCCTTGAGGCTAATGAACTTGGACCTTGAAGAGGTCAATGAATTTTGATCTTGACTTTATTACATACGTAAATCCCTACGTATTCCAGAACCGGCGTAATTTTTTCCGACGCACGACACAACCCATGAGATTTCCGTGACAGAATAAACTAAATTTGCGCACGCCGAAGTATATTTTTATTAAAGAAAAACAGTGGTTGTGTATTCGTTGCCAAGATTTCTCTGTATATGTAATGAGTTTTTCTGTAAATGTAGGTTGTATTAGCCACAGCTGAAAGCTTAGTCTGTGTATGGTAAAATATGTTGATTCTTTAGGTTATTCGTTTTTATTCTATAGGTACTCTGCCCATTAATGAACGATACTCGTCTCTAGAATAGTCGAAAGGACGGTGTTTTTGTAGCGGTGTCACAACTGATATAAATGTTTATGTCAAAAGTCACAAGCGTCACGTCACCGATCACAAGTGTACTAGGGGTCTCAAGTCATAAGTGTCGGAAGAGTTTTAATGAGTGACTGAGTGAGTGAGTGACTGAGTGAGTGAGTGGCTGAGTGACTGGTTGTGTGAGTGAATGAGTGAGAGAAAGAGGTAGGGGGTGAGAGGCGGGGTGTGAGGGGACGAGACAACCGGAGAAGCGAGAGAGGCAAGAGTCGGGAGAGATACGAGAAAAACGAGGGAAGCGAGAGAAACGAGGGAGTGGAGAGAAACGAGAGAACCTAGTTCAAAAATACATCGTTAGACGGTGTCGCAAACTAGCAAATCTGCTTTTAAAAATATACTACTAGTTAAAGCCACGATCAACTTCCATTACAGAAAACGTGCACTAGTTTAAAAATATCTGTAATCAAACTGAGGAAATCCACGAAATTTATTACTTTATATTAATGATTGATGGAAGGCTTTATATTATTCAGTTATAATCAAGACGCCTAAAGTGAATGTGTTGTGACTGTAAGCAACTGTTTATGCTGTCAAGGCGTTTTTCCAATACGATTATCGACAACAACTCTGGTAAGTGCTCGTTTTTTATTTTAACCCTTACCCCTTATTTTATTTACTGTATGTGTTAGAGGCATGATTTCAAGTTTGGTTATATTTGTTGTATAGGCATTTTACTGATTTAACTGTAAAACGTATTTTTATCACTGTATGCAAAACTTGACAATACTGTACACGTTAATTTGCGAGAAATTATTGCTATGTTGTTGAGCGTGGTTAAAATAAACCAGGGTCCTATAGCTGTCTTACGAAATTAAATCGGTGTTAGTTTCAAAACACTTGTGTATTATCAAAATTGTAAAACAAAGTCACCTTGTTTATTTACCTCCTGGGTATTTATCCGTTTTCTAAACGAAGTATCGCGTTCAAATCTGTTTATAAATTTAGGGCCCTTTTGGCAGAGTATTTCCGAATTTGAGTGATATTATTATGGTTGTCTAATGATAATGATAAGCGTTGTGTAAAATAAAACTGTCCTATAGCTGCCTTACGAAACGAAATCGGTGTTAGTTTCAATTCACATGTGTATTATCAAAATTGAAAATGAAAGTCAGCTTGTTTATTTGTCCCCAGGCAATTGTCCATTTTCAAAACGAAATATTGCGTTCAAGCTTGTTTATAAATCTAGAGCCCTTTTTACCAGAGGTATTTCCGATAAGACAATCCTTGTATGTAAAATAATATAGTGGTCTGATTTCGAATTTGGTTACATTTGTTACTGTTGAGGTATTTTTACTAGTTTAACTGTAACACGTATTTTTAGCACTGTGCAAAACCCGGCACTACTGTTAGTAACTAATTTGATTCCCGTATATTGACAGTAATGCCGAGGGCTATCTCGTGTATTTTTGTATTGTGGTTGGTTTTAGCAAGCTGTAAGTTATGATTTGATTGATTGAGATTGATTTTCTGATCGACTGTTTTCTCACGCTGGCGCCCTCACGTTTAGTTAGAGTACCAGCTCTGAATGTCGGTTAGACTTATCCACAAAGTAAGTGGTCGCTCATAGGAGCTAGGTATTAACAGTGGGAGAATCGTTACCTGAAGGTTATGAAGAATTGTTAACTCAGCTTCTTGTTTGATTTGATTGCGGTTGATTGATTTGACTGATTTGGTTAATTGCTTTGATTATTTATGATTGATCTGATTGTTCGATTTGATTTGATCGCGAGTGATTTGTTTGAGATTGATTTGCTTAATTGATTTGTTTGAGTGGATCGAGGTTGATTGATTTGGTTTGATATATTCTTCGGCTGATTTTATTGGCCGATCGATTGATTTGATTAATTTCTGTCTATTGACAAGGAGCGATTTCAAATTTCCCGCCATAACAAAATTTAAATTAAGTCTCATAATTAAAAACAGATAATAACGACTTAGGACGTTCAGGTGTGCTTGTAAATCTAAGGCCCTTTTTGACAGAGGTGTTTCCGCTAAGGCAGATCTTGTATGTAAAATATTTTAATTATCATTTTTCCATTTCCAATACCGCCAGCCCCTATTACAGAAAACATTCATTAGTTTTAAATCTCAAAATAGTATTGCTGTAAGTAATTAAAACCCTTTATCTTTTTTATTTATAAATTTAATTATGACTCATAATTAAAGCCATAATAAGTGGTGCGTAACAGTGGATTAAGCCACGAAAGCTGATGTAGACGTCTTATACCTACCTCACAAGTTAGTACTAGGGTCTCTTATTTCAAATTTCCCCAATAAACGTTGCAGTGATCTGTATGTAGTTTTAAAATATACCGCTAGGTGGAGCCACTTCTATTACAGAAAACATTAATTAGTCTATACACAAATTCAAATTCAATTCAAATTTTGGGGCAAGGGGGTCACGACAAGGGGGCTAAGACCCGAAAGCAAGTTCCGAAGACCTATACCTGTCTTACAAGTTAGAATTAGGGCCCCTTATTAGAATACAAATTCAAATTCCCCGCCATAACCAAGCAGAATGCCAGACTTAAATAGAAATTCAAATTTTCGGCCAAGGGGGCCACCACAAGGGAGCGAAGCTCCGAGAGCAAGTTCCGAAGACCTATGCCAAAAGGTCCTTAATCGAAAAGATGACCGACAAGATGGTCGACAATATGGCTGACAAGATGGCCGACAAAATGGCCGATTACTTGTACAACTAATCAGGTAAAGAGATAGGTGTGGCCCAGTCTTAGCCCCGTCTTAATGGAGCCATAAGGGCCTTATCTAGTCTTAATATTTCCTTAACTCAGCCCAAATGGCCGCTAGACCACACCCTAGGGACATCCAACACCACTATCCAGAGGGTTGGGCCGCTAAAAAGTCTCTTAATACTGCTAAAAGGACCTTAACTATGGGCTAAAACCCCGCCCAGGGGTTGAAAAAGGCCCCCGAAAGAAATCCGACCCCACTTCTCGCTCCACCCACACCCCAACCCAGACCCCAACTCTGACCCCCACCAATATGACGTCTGGGACTCAATTTCTTAACTTGTAGAAAGAATGATTGTGTTTCTTACTGTTGTATTACCTCACGATAAGCGTTAGGTGTACATTAAAGTTAAATAACTTATCTTTAGGTACACAAACTAGAATGGTTATTTTACCAGGCCTTGACTGAGAATAAATAATTATAGTAATACGTGTAGTACGTAATTTGGCGCCTCCAATTTTCTTAGACAGTAGTAAAGGTATAGTCTCAAATTTTAAAGCGATTAGCATAGAAAAGGTTGTAATAATTTTTTTAGTGTGAGCGTGAGCGTGAGCGTGAGTGTGAGTGTGAGTGCGTGCGCGGGCGTGCGCGTGCGCGTGCGTGTGTGTGTGTCTATATATATATATATATATATATATATATATATATATATATATATATATATATATATATATAGATATACACATACATACAGGGTGTCTCTGGTGAGTTTTAAGATATCGTTTTCAATTTTGGTACAAATCTTACTCTTTTCTAAGTGCACCTTTTGATTTGATGCTTCCTTTATAATTATGCATTCGCGAAGGCGTTGGGCACATCGAACATTTAATTTAATTATTTGCATCCAACTTCGTATTATAATTATTAGCACAATTGATATTGATTGTTTTAAGTTATTATTATGAATTTATTCTGATTAATAAAATAAAAAAAAACATTGTTAAAAAAATCGCAACACCTAGTCGAATAACTAAAAGTATGTCATAAAGGAACCATCAAATCAAAAGTTTACAAGAGCCAAAAAAGTTAGATAAATCATCAAACTACTATAAAAAATGGATGCGACGTTCATAGGAGTTCGTCAGAAAAAAATTGGGGGTTAAAGGTTACCACACCCCTCTTATTTTTGTATTAGTCCTTTGAATTTTTGACTTAAAATCATACAGAAGGTGCACTTAGAAAAGAGTAAGATTTGTACCAAATTTGAAAACGATATCTTAAAACACACCAGAGGTAATAAAAAATTACACTTCTAAAAAGTGAAGTTTGAACCCTGTATATCGAAAAGGAAGCGTTCAAATGAAAAGTGACATAAGTCCCCTTATTATGTCCCAAAGAATATGTGCTTAACGGATTGGCCAACTTTTTTGTAACACCCTGTGTGTGTGTGTGTGTGTGTGTGTGTGTGTGTTGTATATATTATATATATATATATATATATATATATATATATATATATATATATATTATCACATTTAATTTAGTTTTATAAAGCATCCTTCACGATTACTGCACAAATGCCCCATTTAGCATAATTTCTCAAATTTTAACATGAAAAAGTCATCTTAGCATTTGCCCATGAAATTGCGGCTACAGAATACGTATTGTTTTCAAGTGGCACATTCTGCTTATATTAGATTATTGAAATGCCTTCATGGCAGAATGAATCAATTTTGGTGAAAAAGAAATTAACATTTTAATTGTAGTTTAAGCTGCTTGGCTTACACTTTGAATATAAATTAGATTGGGTCGCATGTGTATAAACTTTTGTCATTATTTTTATACACTTATATTTAAATTTATTGCTTATTTTATGTGTTAATTTGTGAAACTTTTTGAAACTTTGAAATATATAAAGCAAAAGTTTGTATCCAAGGCTTTTTATAAATAAATTATTCATTTCTTTACTGTATGGAAATTAGAGAATTTTTACACTGAAAAAATCGATCTCGAATTACACAATCTAAAATAAAACTTTATTTGGTTTTCTTTTCTTCCTTAATAATCTATTCAGCAATATTAAACTTTTTTAAAAAGTCTTTTCAACGAAGTTAAGGCTGTGAGGTTAGGTAAAGAAGCGATACTTATGAAAATTTTAATTGCTTTATTGAAAATTTAGTATTAACAATGTCCCCCGCAGTCGGGATTAATAATTATTTACATTGTTTATCTAATAATAGAAACATTTACGGGAGAAATTGATTTTTTTAATTTTTTTTCGCAATATTTATGATAAAGTTTTTATTGAAAATTTAGAATAAATAATAATTTATACAATTTGAGAATAGTAACAATATCTATGTGAAAAAATAGTATATTATTTGATAAGGAGCTAAAGTGACAATTTTTGTGGCGAATCTGTAGGTTTGACGGACGAAGATAAAAATTTTTTTCTTCAGACGTCAATAAAAGATGGCATTTTAAACTTCACCTGACAACGTTAAAGTTTGACATTTTCACCGGCGGCTGCAAAAGTCTTTTGCATCCCCTCGCAGCGGATGCAAAAGTAATGTAAGTTAATAACTCAAACACCCAATTTGGAAAACAACGAAAACAAATTTATTGTTTACAGTTATAAAGATTAAAAGTACAATGATTAAAACTAACATTTTCTCCAAAATAAAATCCGCCAGAGGTAACAGTGGAGGTCTCGCTGCGTTCTAAGGAAATGGTCTTTAATTCTTCCTCTTCTACATGAACCTCTGTACTCGTAGCGCTTGCACTAGGTGCAAAAATTTTCAAGGCCGGCTCTTTTTTTGTTGCTAGAGAGTCTTCAATATAACGTTCAGCTACAGTGCTGGATTTCCAGCCACCATGCGCTTCAAGCACATTAAAATCTGCGCCGCCGTCCACCAACAGTGTAGCTGAGGTTCTTCTTAGACAATGCCCTGTGTATTCTGTATAGTTCGCTAATTTTAAGAAAAAAGCTCCCTCCCTAGGAACACTACTTATTTTATGGATTCCCATGACCGCTCTTGAGCATTTTCCATTTCCATATTTCAAAAAAAATCGGCGACCATTCATATCTCGTGGGCGCAAAGCAACATATTTGTTATATAAATTTAGGAAAGATTCCCCTACAACTGTAAATGATTTAATTTTTGTTTGTTTTGATATCTGGA
Source organism: Vesta saturnalis (assembly GCA_036346205.1). Taxonomy (NCBI): domain Eukaryota; kingdom Metazoa; phylum Arthropoda; class Insecta; order Coleoptera; family Lampyridae; genus Vesta; species Vesta saturnalis. The sequence goes on from JARFJB010001671.1 coordinate 996,113, forward strand.
ATTTTAATATGTAGCAGAGTTTTAAGGTTCTCAATGTCGTCTACCTTCATCTTCACCAATTCATCGCAACAACATGCCCCTGAGATACCAATAATCAAAACTATCTAAAAAAAAATACAAAATATAAAGACTTGTTTTCATTCTATTTCTAAAACTTACCTTCCTTGCCAAGTATTTTTCGTCCTACGCTTCCGATAAATATTTGATAAATTGGTCGTTTGTAGATACTTTGGCCTGCTTTGGGGTGTATCCTTCATTCTTCTTCTTTAGATATGCACGAAGTTTCAACTTATATCTACGCCATGTCGAATGCTCAATAATGATTTTATCATTGAATATTGGGAGCACACTGTCGAGCTTTTCATTTTTTTGCTAATTCGGCAAAATAAGCTAACATTACGGTTTCAGAGTAGATTTAAAATTTTTTTTCATCGCACCATTTTATAAATTGCTAAATTTTTAAATTTTTGTCAAATTTATGTTATTATTATTTAAACAATATGATTAATTATTAGTTTAAATTGTATAAAATATTATTTATACTAAATTTACAACAAAAACACTTCACTTTGTCATAAATAATGCAAAAAACAAAAAAATCAATTTCTCCCGCAAATGTTGCTATTATTGTTTAAAAAATGTAAATAATTATTAACCCTGGCAGGGGAGGGGGGAGATATTGTTGATATTAAATTTTAAATAAAAACAATTGACAGTTTCATAAATATCGCGAAAAAAATTTTTTAATTTCGTTTTTATTGTTTAAACAACATAAATAATTATCTCCCGAAATTGGGATGTTTCTGATTTTAAATAATATTAAAAACACATTAAAAAAAAATTGATTAAAATCGGGGCTGTTGCTGAGAATTAAGAAGTTAAAACCTTCATTGACTCGACTAGAGATACAGAAGTACAAGTGTAGGAGTATAGGTAAAAAGCTAATACCTGATTCTCTACTACCGCAGAACTGTAGTGACTGGGACGCTTTAATCCAACACTATATAGAAAGTGTACTCCAGCAACTAGCGAGATAATTAGAGTGCTTGGACTGTGTGGTTACAATATTTATTATTTGCACTAGGCTCGTATAATAATAATTTTATTATTATGTATTATGTGATTATCTCATTACATGCAAACTTTCTTAAAAATCTATCCAGTAATATTAATAAACGACTGAGATTCCGGCTACTTTATTAGATACACCATTTATTTTTGGGTGATCAGTACCTTTATGCTCATAATAAGGTATTGGTAAAGAGGTAGGGGAGGGGTAGAGGTAAAGAGGTGGAGGTAAAGAGGTAGAGGTAAAGAGGTGGAGGCAAATAGGTGGAGGTAAAGAGGTGGAGGTAAAGAGGTAGAGGTAAATAGGTAGAGGTAAAGAGGTAGAGGTAAAGAGGTAGTGGTAAAGAGGTAGAGGTAAAGAGGTAGAGGTACAGAGGTAGAGGTAAAGAGGTAGAGGTAAAGATGTAGAAGTAAAGAGGTAGAGGTAAAGGGGTAGAGGTAAAGACGTAGAGGGAAAAAGGTAGAGGTACGGGTAAAGAGGTAGACGTACAGAGGTCGGGGTAAAGAAGTTGAGGTAGAGCTAGAGTTAAAGAGAGTAAAGTAATTTTATGGATTTATAAAGAAAAGACCGTCGATTTATGTCAGGTTGTTTCTAATATATGACACAATCACATTTAAAGAATTTATGTTTCAAATAGTTTAGAATTTACATAGAATGCCTTATATTACAGAAATTTCATCGGTTAATTGAAAGTGATTATTTTCAACAAAAATTGTATTTTTATTCTCATCTATTTTAAAAAATTGAATTAAAATACTCAAGATTAATGAGATTCCATAATCGTAATTTTCAAAATATTTATCGTACTGCCTTTTCCTGTTTTCACTTTCAAATGATTTATTTATTTATATTATGTTTAAAAATTGGCTATCAAGTGAAACAGTTTTATTTAAACTTCTATTTCAACAAGGTTTACATTTTAACTATTTATCAAAATGAAAAAGAGATTTAAAATTTTAGCTCAATCTTCAATTATGCGTGGTTTACCATCATGTTGAAACTATTCTTTTTACTATTTACGGCAATATAGATAATTTTTTATATCGTGAAAGTTATGGAACGAAACATTGATTTTTCTATTGAACCTATGTCGATTTAATAATAGAATTGTAGCTTTGTGGTTATGTTGGCAAGGTGATTGAGTATAGAATGTGTGGCTATTACTATAAAAGATTTCCCTTTATTCTTTTAAATATTTATAAAGTGTAATAATTGAAAGATGCGTTTGATGAAAATACTAAACGGCGATTGTGATGAAATCGAAGTTTTATCGCTTTATTTAAAAGCTCTCCCAACGTTAGACGCAAATGTATTGAAATGTGATTGCCAGACGGCGATGATATACTATTAGCATACATGTACAGGTACTCAAGGTATTTTTATCTGTTTTAAATTATTTTAAAAAATTATACTTGGCACATTAACAAGATTTATGCGCGACTATACGAGGTCAACTTAGATTTTATTTATTTCAACTTTAAATACTCTAAATTTCTGTTTTTCTGAAAGATTCACACTTTATTTTAACAGGTTAACATATTGCCAAATTAAGTAAATAACTTTTTTTTTGAGTTTGGACAGTTTTGTAGTTACTACCACTAAATTTAGTTTAACATGAATCGAGCGTATTCTAAACCTTGAACTTCATATTTTTAATGAAACATAGGTTCCAGAGCTTAGCTCACTCATTGAAAGCACTAACAACAATCGCTGCTTCGTTAATGTTTTTTGCATCAGGGAACCGGTTTTTTCTAAGAAATCGAAACCCTCTTGTGCGGTGCTGACCTACGTCCCACCATTATTGAAAGCATTAACAACCGAACCTTAGTGCTTTGTTGGCAAGGCGTGAAGCACTAAAAATCACTAACGGATGGCGCCGGTTTGGTCGTTAGTGCTTCCAATAATTGTGGTACGTTAGCACCGCGCAAGGTGGTATCCTTTTTTTTTGGAAACTGCTGTTTTCGCAGATTCAAGCACTAAGAAACGCAGTCAACGTGTTTAAACCAACAGCTATAAATATTTCTGTAAAATGAGTGAAAGACCGTATTAAATTTATTATCCTGTTTGCTTTTCTGTTACCTGAGCAACTGCTGTCCTCGATTTGGCAGGCATGTAAACAAGGTAAAATGGTAGATGAAATAGTTTATAGTTTTGCTTCTGTACAAAATACTGTTTTAAAGTTTATTTTTATTATCGAATGATATATGCACATCTGAAGTTAGAAAAGATTTGCATACCGAACGAAGCGAGGCTTGCAACCATATGAATTAAAGGTCAAAGAAGTTTCTACTAAGTACACGTACAGTCTCGCAATTTTGGTTTACCTGCCTATGAATTTGAACAGAACGTAACACGTTTTATATTAGTGGAAATGTTGACCGTAGGGGAGTTTGAAACGGTACAAGGTATAAAGACCAATTGAGTAAGGTGTTTTTGTTAAATGCTACAAAGCAAAGGGGTGAAATATGGTGATTCTATTCTACAGAATACTCTCTAGGGTCTATAGTTGAATATTTAACGCGGATAGTAGTATATTTAAACAAGTGAAAATTTTGACTATTTTGCAGGCCATATCTAACGAGGTCTGCAGTTGTTCAAACCCGAAATCCATTAAATTTCTGATGAATAAAAATTAAAATTTAGGTTATTGTCCAATATTACGTAAGATTACTACATTTTAATATAGCCAAACATGCGTGCAAATACAAGCAGGTATGTGGTGCTACAAAGTAATTTAGAACATTTGTATAGAGTACAATTTTTGAGCGAAAATTTGCAGGCTATTAGTGAGGTCTGAAACGATAAAGGACAAATGAGTTTGTGCCGAATAAACAAACACATTGTCTTAAATTATTATAAGTTTTGATTGTAATTCTCATTATATTTAGAATTTACATCAGTTCTACATACATAAAGACAAAATTTACATCGATTGGGGCTTGAATCTCGTTAGCGCAGTTGGTTAGCGTGGTACTCTAGCAAAATACAGGTCGTAAGTTCAAATCCCAGTCGTGGTAAACTTTTTATTTATGTATTTAATGAAATTAGTAATAACTTTTAATCACATCGTCTTCAAGTTTAGGTTATATTGTCCAATAAGATTTCGAGAGGTAATGAGGTCAATTCAATAGAAATAATCCGAGACTGCACGGAAGTGGGTTATAAGAGGTCAAAAAAGGTTTTTGTTTAATGTTTTAAGTCGTCTAAATTTAGGACTTGATGTTTACAGATTGTAATACTTTTTAAATGTGGTTAGTTTGAAGCGAGGTCTGCAACGATACTAGGCTAATAGCTGTTATGTGCACTACTGATGCCCTAAAAGTAAAAGGTGTGACGCAACTGCTAATAAGATGAACGTCAGCTCAGTCGGTTTGTGAAAGTACTTGGATGGGTGGACATGTCTATTTGGTTTGTATTTATAACGCCCTCAACTCAAGAAAAGGCCACGACACAATCGAAACTATGTTACAATATTTGCGGATAGAAAGAACAACGTCCTCTTACTAAAATTGCATCGTTCAACATAGCAACATTGCATAGTATGCAATTTTAACAATATTAGAGACAAATTACTGGTAAGCCTACGTAAAAGAAAAATTGATTTACTGAGCTTCTTGGTTATAGATGCACAATGAAATTTGAAACTTAGATTTTCATCAATAACGCAACCGAGAAATTTGGCATTTGGTACAAAGCTTACACCACAGCACGTTACAGATTTTAATGAAAAATGCATAAGCGTTGTCTTACATGAGTCAAACACCATTTATTTACCGAGTTTAAAACCTTCATTAGAGTTTTTAAGAGACACATTGAAATTACAATTAAAGAAATTAAAGTTGCGTCATCCGCATGCAATATGCAGTCCAGGTTAGATGGTAGGTAAAAGGGCATATCATTGAAGTATATAAGGAATAGTAAGGGTCCTAGAATATTTCCTTGAGGTACTCCTTTTGTGACGTAATATCTCTTAGAGAGTTTGTTGTTAAAAGGTACACATTGATGTCTATGAAATAGATAGGAAGATAACAAATCGCAGCTGGTTGAGTTAAATTTATAAACTAGTTTTAGTTTTTTAATAAGAATATCATGTTTCGTGTAAATTGAATTACTGAATTTGACGTACTATGTCCCTTTCGAAAACCAAATTGTTTATTGTGAAACAATTTGTTGTTTTCAAAGAACGACAGAATTTGATTGTGAAGTATTATTTCAATTATTTTAGAAAGAATTGGCAGAATGGAGATTGGCCTATGATTATTAACATTATTTGCGTCTCCTTCTTTAAGTATGGGCATGACTACGGCAACTTTGAGTAAGTCAGGGAAGACACCATGTTTGTTAATGGAATTAATAATGACAGTAAGAGGTTTTACTAATATGTTAACGTTACGTCTGATTAGGTATATAATATATAATAATTTCATTGCCATATGCGTCGAAAGCAAACAGCTGTTTATCATGTATTCGGTATTCCTAATAGTAATTAACACACAGATCAACAATGTACAGACGAATCAAATTGAAAAATTCAAAACATGCATCTGAGCTGAGTAATATATGCATAACCTTTCTTTTTAATGGAATCAACACATCATGTATCGGGTGTTTTTTTAAGTGTAATAGAATTTCCGATAGCGATGGTTGTGAAATCAATTTGCCCCAATTGGTGACATTTGTGTTAAGTATAATGTGACAAATCATCACGAATAAACTCACGCTTGAACAATGCCCTCAAATTGTTCAAATTTACTTTAAAAGTCAGTCGTCGATTCGGGAAACGTATAGACGACTTCGTGAATTTTACGCCGCACATAATTGTCCATCTGAGCAAGCCATCCGTCGCACTGTGAACAGATTTCATACCACACACTAGAGGATGCAAGAACATCAACACGTGGAAGGAAAGTGCGTACTGAAGCAAATATTGCAGCTGTAAATGAAAGTGTGCGGTCACAGCAGCTTTGCCCGTCGAAAATTTTGCACAAAGATCTTGGCCTACACCCGCATGAGAGCCAGCTAGTGCAGGAATTAAAGACCCAAGACCATCGCTTCCGTCGTTCTTCCGTAGACTGTGCTGTAGAGCAGTTGCAAGCCGACCCCTTGTTTTATCGCAAAGTTGTGTTCGGCGATGAGGCTCATTTTTGGCTTAACGGGTTTGTTTATAAGCGGAATTGCCGGATATGAGTGATACCAATCCAGAACACATCTACAGACACAATTACATTCAGAAAAACGCACCGTTTGGTGCGGCATCATTGAACCTTATTTCATTAAAAATGAGGCTGGAGCTAACGTTGCGGTCAATGGGGAACGTTATTTGACCATGATCAACGAATATCTTTTTCAAGATATGGATGACATTGATCCGCATGAGATGTGAATGCAACTGTATGAGGCTATGTGCCATACGGCGAACGAAATTATCGACTTATTGCAAGTTGATAACAAGAAATGGACCTGTCAACTGGACACCCAGGCCCTGCTATTTAACGCTCTTGTTCATTTTCAATGGGGCTGCGTGAAGTCATTGGTTTATGCTAGTAAACTAGCAACACTAGACGCCTTGGAAGCCAACATTGTTCGCGTGATTCATGACATACGGTCACGACTACTCGAAAAAGTAACCCAAAATTGGACTGACAGAATACGCTTCGTCAAAAACAGCCATGGTAGCCATATGCCTCAAATACCATTTTGAAATATTAATTAATGCCATGAAACGATCTTCAAAATACAAACATATTGTTTATCAAAAGTTAATTTTTGTGGTTTTTATTCATGTGTAAACTTCTATCAAACTTAAAAAACACCTTTTAGAATGTTACAGTTTTTATCAAGCACCCGAAAGTATTTGAAGTATTTTAGTTTATAATGCATTGATGCAGAAGTGAGCCATACTTAAAGTAATTATATAGGATTCGTATGTGACTGTTTCTTCCTCCAGTGCTCCGTCACGAAATATAGCAAAATAAAAGCTCACCAGTAAGTTTGTTGTGTCAGGAATACCCGAACGTCTTATCTGATTTAACCCCGGTGTTTTACTGCGGAGTTGAAACTAAATCCCTTGTGTTATCTTCGAGACAGGCCTTCCTAACCCAAATGTGTAGTACTCCATGTTTCAGTAAAGGAGCTACCCGTGCATTCGCAACCATAGTACGAGAAGTCTTAATATACTGTGAAGAATCGAATCGATCGAATAAATCACTGGAGAATCGTAGGCAAGCAAAATCGAGGAGAAAACGAAGAAACCTAAGAACGTCTTAGTTACGAGACTCTTACGACAAACTTCATATATTTAAGCAATAACCTGAAGGGTATACGAAATTGTAACGAGTACTTACCTCCTGTAGACAGACCAGGAAGTATGTGGTTTTTAAGAAACCTTTATATCCGTAAAAACGAAAAACTAAATTATTAATGTAGTATAATTTTAAGTATATATTTGAGAATTAAAACCAGCGTAATGCTGAATGTAACCTTACACTATATATGTTTGTAAAATGACAGATACATTTCTCAAAAGAAGATCTCCTGATTACCTTTTCCATATATATATATATATATATATATATCCAATTAAAATTCTACAATTCGAAACTTTTAAAATGCGGAGTCGCATAATTTGTGCGGCTTTGCGACTTATTTACAACCCGTACTAAGTATAAAGCCTACCATCAGTTAATATGGAGTTTAAATGGTGTGCAGGTTAAGCATGATGAGGAGTGCAACGGTCCAAAGCAAAAAGATACAATAGGATATTTCTGTAGTTTCTGTTCTGTTGTTCTATCTTTAGGATTATTTTTTATTAATACATGTGAACGGTAATACATTTTAAAATATCAAAACCATTTATTACAAGTAGTTTGCCGACCGAGTGCAAGAGATCTGCAACGGTATATGACGGGTAGCTCAATAGAGTAGTGTGTTGTTTCTTTATTTTTCTATATTTTATGTGGACATTTTAAATGGGGAGAAGTTTTAGAGTTTTAGGAAATAGTTTGCAGGTCGTATGTCCTGCAACGCGACAAGCCAGTGATTGATTGGGTTGAGCTGAATATACCTATGTTAAGTAGGTTAAGATTTAGTGTAAAAACCGTGCTGAGATACAAGAAAAAGAGGTACAAAATGCAAATTACTTTTGTTCAATAACGTGAAAATGGCGAAAATATTTACTACTGGAAGTAGAGCTAGCGAGGTCTACAACGGAACAAGCTAGAAATCAAATTAGGTTTCCACTGCATTAAACTAATGTTTTATAAATGGCCAAAAAATAGATAGACTATGAATTAGTTCAGATTCAGTTCAAATTGTTTGAAGCTCATGTGTGATGAGGTCTACAACGACACAAGGCAAAGGAGTACATTGAGTATTGTAACCTCTATTGAACAAAGTACTATCTTAATGATAATTTTTTGTTATTACGTGTAGATCGTAACGTATTGTAAAATAACGAAAATATTTCGTTCAAGCAGTTTACAGCTCGATCGTAGCGAGGTCTACAACGCTGTGCGGTAGGGAGGTCGATTCAGTAGTACTAGTTTGTTATACAATTACTGCATTTTACGCTAATATGTGCATGGTGTATTTTGGGTCAAATGTTTTGTTTTAAAGCTTACGCTTTATTTTCTATATTATGCAGTAACGCATCTTTCGTTAAATGTTACATTACAATGTAAAAATAAACAATCGTTAAAGCTTTGAGCGTTTTTACTTCGTTCAAAAAAATGTAACGTTACATAGATTATCTCCTTTACCAAAAAACAACTAACGTGATTAAAACGCCGTAACAAGAAATGGTGCTCACAACTGTGTGCACACTCCAAAGACAACACGTCCAGTTCATTAACTGATTATGTATATTGTAATTAAACAAACACAAATGTACCAAAACAACCTGGTGGTGTTACATAAATTTCATCAATGATTAAACTACTTTTCTTGCTTAAATCGCATTGATACTAGCTAGTGCCAATTTTCTGCAATTTCTAAATTATTGTAATTTTGCTCTTACGACAAAATAAAATGTTTATAACAAACAATCAGCGCCTCACCTTTCAACGCATCCGTAATATAAAATTTCGATACAAAATGGTTAACACAATAGATAAAAAACTCATATAAAATTTGATTATTTCATGGATGAATACGCTTGACTCAATTAAATTAAAAGTAGTAGGAAATTCGATCCTCAATATAAGCGTATCCAACATATAAAATACTTATAATTATCAACAACACAGCATTTGGCCGCGCTAAATTACCCCTTTTTCTTAATACAGCAACCGGTGTGGAACTCGGGTGGCTTTACCAATTTGATTGTCGTCGTAAACACACTAGAACTTTCGATTAATGGAATAAACCCCCTCATGGAAGTCGGCAAATTGTTTTGATCCAACATAGCGATTGATTGATACTTTACTTGGGTATACGGTACACTAACGTTTCGATTTACACGATGTTTATTAACTTTATTCTAAATATATACAGTTAATTGAGCGTAAATTATTATAACGTGAAATTTTTCTATATACAGCGAGTTCTCTAGTTATTATCGAGCTGTGATCCTGAATGTCTTAATGTTTCAGAAGGGATGTTTAATTTCCTCCGAATAAAGGCGACTTTACTCCCAAACATAAGGAAAATCATTAGGGCCTAACACTTAACGCCTCTCTATTAGGATGCTCAACGATGCCCCTCTGGACATACGACACTTTACGATATTTTAATCACGTGTTGGTTGAAACGACTTAATATCCCTCGATAGGGTTGATGGAGAAAACTGCCCCTTAACGGAAGATTTTATTGGACCTGACACTATAGCATCATAACTAGGACCGATACACCCGTCTTCCACTTTTCGCCACATTGGATTCCATCTCCTTCAACCAATCACATCTATTTATTACTTGCATTCTAACCCGCGCCAAGAACGAATTAAAATTCTTGAGCCGAGCGGGAAAAGTTGCATCATAAAAACAAACTTGCCTGTTGTCATTGAAATCGATATCCGCTACGTTAATGATATTCTTTCGACACTGGACATCAAGGCCTCGTATCTAAAAACCAACCTCTTTGTTTCAAGACCAACATTTTTATCGAAATTCCCGCCAGCCCGTTTTCTGCACTATATTTCAATACAAAATAACAATTTTAATAGGACATATAATTATCCAACCACACAGTTTAGCGATAATAACTATGATTAACGAAATTTACGAAACAACCTTATTTACAAAGGAACTAATTAACTCTCGACTAAAATAATAAAAGGGATTTCACTGTCTACCGATGTCACATGTACCCAACCTTAATTTAAAACTTCGATCCATTACTGATAAACTAACCAAAACTACGTTTCGTATTCAAAAGATAGATTCTAAATGCGATTACCATTTGTAATAATTTAAATTATCCTCCAATACGAAAAGATAAACGTTATAATATAATATAATTACATATTTACTTTTGAACTAATTCGTTTATAACAAAAACTTATAATAGTTGTAATATAAACCCTTCCAAAATTATCACGTTCATTTTCTGGAACTATACTACATTTCTGGTGTCGGTTACTAACGAATATCCTATAATTCGAAACTAATGACACATTGTGATAAATTCTACAACCATATAGGGCGAAAACATGAACTGAGCAGGGATTTCTGTTCATTATGAGTAGTCTTAAAATTTAGGCTTTATAATATATACTAAATCAGCAACTATATTAGGCCGTACATAAGATAAAGATTAAATATTTCAGTAGTGTTGTTTTTTAAATAAATAAAATAACTAATGCAGCCGAGTTGTCGAGTAGTTGAATTAAATTAACATACGAAAAAAACTACAGATTTAATACCCGGATGGATGGTCGAAACAGCTTCCAAACTTGGTTGTTTGTAAGTGTATAGAGCTAATAACCCTCCGCTTGGAGGATAATTAAAAAATACATTAGTAAAAATAAATAAACGGTATTATTGTTTTGTTTCGATAAGCCAACTTTTTTATAAATACAATTGATAACCTCTACAATGAGCGATGGTAATTTAAAAAGTTCTGTTGGAGCTATTTTTAAGAAACGGTCGACATGGTTATATATCTGTCATCGACAGATATCAATTATAAGCCTAATATTTAAAAAAAATGAATCTGGCATGAAACCCTGAAGCACAACACAGTTAATTCGAGTAGTAACCTCCTTGGAGTAAAAATTAAAAAAGTAGAAAGTATTATTATTATTATTATTATTATTATTATTATTATTATTATTATTACTATTATTATTATTGATGTTTTGTTTTAGATAAGCCAGCTTTTTTATAAATAAAATTGATAATCTCGCATGTCACATTTTCACATAAATTTCATAAGTTAATCTTTAAAAAATGGACCTAGCATGAAACCCTGAGGCTCGCCGCAGGTAATTCGGCGTCCGCCTTGTAACCAACTTCTTTTTGGGTGCAAATTGCACCTATTTCTGTTTTTAAAAGGAAATATTGTGCTAATTAATAAAATTGATTAATCTCTCTCCGCCCTCCCTCCTCCAATTTCATTTCGTGCCGTTGAAATTTAATTTAGCACTATCATATAAAATGGGAAGCTCCAATATTGCAACTGATCCTTGGAGGATCACTAATGCAGTAGTACTACGTTACGTTGTTTGACATAGCACAGTCTCTAAGCTACGAAAGGGGCAATGAAGCTGTAAGAGAAAACATGCAAGTAAACACAGTGCTACTCAAACCAATAGTTTTAAGGACAAAATGTAACCAAACAAAATCAAATCAGCTACTAACCTAGTTTCATGTAATTAAAGCCCCCCCCCCCCCTAAAAAGGAAAGCAAACACCAGCTTTAACTATTGTATTACTAAAGCTTCCTAGATTAATATAACAATGAATGAAATGAATTTTTTTGGTTAACCGCCCAATTAAACATTATGAGGTTAACCCACCTTAATACCAATAATTATTTTATACAAATATATAATAAGTGTAAACAGAAAGAAATTCATTAGTTACAGTAGCAAATTATGAATCTGAATTAATAGCGAGAAAACAGTAGTTTAGTAATTATGTAAACCTCGAAATAAAATAGTATTATAGTGCATTTACTGTACCGTTTTTAAGGTGAATGATCTATTATTTATCAAACTAAAAAAAATATTCACGAGCAGGCACTTGCAAACTACAAAATTGTGTAATTGATTATCAAAAATATGTGTATTTGCTAAGCAAACAAAAAAATTTCTTGGTGAGACAATAACCACTTTTTTACCTCAGCTGTTATAGAAAACCCCTTTGTTCTGTTATTATATTTAAGAAAGCCTTAACCGAGAGGGAATCACAATAAAAACCTTTATGAAGCTAACTCTGTTATATCGTGCACAAAATATTTCTAATTAAACGTAGTTGTAATCACACAACTTGAGCTTTTTAAAATGTGGTTATTACTGGAATTTTGAGACACTTAGCTCAATTGAATTCCGTAGTTACGAGAAACATTGCACCGCAGAGCGTCGACTTCACTATATTATTACTGCTAAGTGTTATTATTATATTATTACATTTAATTAACATTTTAAATTAGATATTAGATATTACTTTGATGTTTAGTTATTAGTGTTATTTGTATTTTCTGCAAACCAAGTAAAGCTAATTTTGCATTAAATGTCTATTATATATGTACCAGGTTTCATAAATAAAAACTAGTTTAAATATTTTTAGTACAATAATCAAATTTCACAGCTGTGTTTAGTGATAGACTTTGAGTAACGTTAATATTTATTTTAATGAACTCATTCCTTCTTCCAAATTTAAATACCGGTTGTTTTATAGGTAGAATTGCGTATAATGCTAACAAGTCTACAGACAGTTAAATCAGTACTTCTTTTGATAACATTGAGCATAACGAATGAGCTTGAAAAAGGTTTGGGGAGTACATTTCACTAGTTTGTCTGATGACACATTACAGGATGTGATCGATAATTATTTTGTTTTTGTGTTTTTATGTTTCTAAAATTTACCTGTTTAAGCATTGATACTAATTAAATTTATTCTGTTTAGTGATTCATACATTGCGTGACATAAACCTAAAGAGAATTTCCTCAAGGCGCCATTGACCCCGCCCGTCTTCTGTGAGTTCAGCAGGTCACCTGCATATTTAATTAGCAAAATATCAAAAGTAAGACACCATATATGTTTAATATATGGTGCAATGGCGTAACATATGATTTTACCTAGGGTGAAATTTTAAGGTATATTTACAAGTTTTATAATAAAATGATGAATATAGAGCAAAATACATAAAGCAAAGTCAAGTACGTAACAAACTGCACAACTACGTCACTACGCATCTGCACAACTACACTGTAACGTCTTCAACGTGATAGCCCGCTATACACTAAGGATAAAATAAAAGATTATCCTTTGAGGATCTCATGCAGTAGTGCGCTGATGCGTGAGTAGAGTGACATACAATATATAGATGACCAAGGCGCCACGTAGTTTGAGATAACAGCGCCTAAACTGTGATGAAGTTGTAAGAGAATAAATACAGTGTGTTCATTTCAAAACTTCCCACCTCAAATTTCTCGAAATGTGACGATTTATTAAAAAAATCGCTGAAATATGTAAAAAGGATTATCGAGTGGGATAACTTTTTAAAATTGCTTCGCTTCATTTTACCTTTAGCCCCATAAGTTACCCGCTTCATAATCTTAAACGGTAAGAGGTATTGAGTGATAGCTCATTTGAAAGGTCCTTTTGATTCCTTTATTTCGGCGTTTATTTTTTAATTGGTCTGTTCGTTTTCGAGAAAACTAAGGAATTGTTTTTCACTGTGGAAGTTATCACGTTAATTTTCAACCCTTTCGTCTAGAGTAAACTATTTTAGTTAATCTAGTTAAATAACTTGTCACTGTCACAATACTTTCTTCGATTTATTGTTGTTCAATAAACAATAACACTTCAGTTAAGGCACAAAGCATTCTTGATTTATCAGATACGGTGTATTAATAATAGTAAAATAAATGAGAATTTCGTTATTTGATCTTTTATGGCTAAATTAGTGTCTTGGTATCTGTGTCAAGAAAATAATTGCTATGGAATCTATTATTGGAGCAATTATTATTGTTTCTATGATAGCTTTCTTCTTAATAAAAAGATAATAAAACATTAAGAAATTGAGACTTCCATACAGCAAAAAAAAAGTTTTACTTACTTTTCTCGCAAACGAATGGACCCATTTAAAAAAATGAAGGAATAAAAAGGACCTTTAAAATAAACTATCACTCGATGCCTCTTACTATTTAAAAATTTGGAGGGAATAACTCCTGGGAGCGACAGTCCTTTTTATTTTTTATTTCAGAGATTTTTCTTTAAATCTTCACATTTCTAGAAATCCGAGGTGAGAAGTTTTGAAATGGACAAAATGTAACCAAAAAGAATCAGTAGTTAGTAACTAACCTATGTACTCATGCCGTTAAAGGACTCAAAAAAAAATCAAACAGAAGCTCTCATTAAATATTTCACCTCAATACAATATTATTATTAAATCATCTTACATTATAAAAATAAATAAACTCAAATTAGTAATATACCTAATTTCAACTACTACAGCTTACAGATATGAGCAAACACAATTGCTTTTTACATATAGCTGTACTGATTCATCTTACAACAAATTAAAAAAAATCATAGGTGGAAGGCATGTATACCCCATGCCGCCCGGTGCAATACCACCACCTTTACCATGGGCTCATTAATATTGGTGCTCTGATTTTCTGAGTTCGATAAGGGCTGCCGGTCACTATCTCGTTTATTCCTTATGTACTCGTCAACACGCACTAGCTAAGCGTGGTGTTTGAACCGCTAAACCCTTAAAATGACGAGTTCTGAAACAGACGCTATACCCCAGGATTCGTCGATCCGTCCCAAGGATTCTGGGGAGGACAAAAATTCGTCAACGCCAAAATCAAGACTAAGAAGAACAAGATCTGCCAGAAATATGATCCTGCCTTATTCGGATGTCCGGTTGGACAGGACCCAAACGACACGGTCATGGAAAGTACATATTCGGATACATTACTCTAACATACGTGGTATTAGGTCGAACCTTAATGCTGTTCACCTACACCTTGAAGAAGTGCAACCGAATATTCTGTTTCTATCAGAAACGCAAATCTCCCCTGGAAGCACTGATTCGCCTAACTTGCAATTTACCAGATACAACCTCCACTATAACTTTCACCTTAAAGGCGTATACCAATGTCAACGTAATCTGTAAGAGGATATCCACTATGGAAAACAGAAAATTCGACGTGATTTGATTCAAACATTCTGGGCACTAGTTTGCGAAATTCTACTGTTGTTTATATAGCTCTCCCAATGATAATAACTTCGAAGATCTTTTTGATTGTCTTAGTCTGAAAATAGACTACCTCTTATCACAGTTTCCAATTAGCTTTAATTTTCATCTACCACTAAACTTTTCATTATCAAGCCGTAAGGTAGACAGAGAGATGGCCATAGTTAAGCAACTTGAACACTACTCTTTTTTTTTATTAGGTTAAATAATTAAAATACAACTAAAATGAGAAAGTTGCACTTTAATACTACATGTAATCTTAAATAATACAACAGCTGCATTTATTTGTATATTTAATAAAACAGAATAATATCTACTAATTAATTACAGCATAAAAGCAAATGAAATAGTACTTAAGTATTTGCAAAGCTTTACTATGGTAAACTAATTCTTAATAAACACATAAACTATGCACACTTATAACCTATCTTTACGTAGAATTATTTCTAAATGAGATGATTAAAACTGAATATCTTGAATGTAATAATAAAGTTTAGTTGACCTATGTAAACAAATACTACTGATATAAGGTTATGCACTCAAATGTTTTTATCTTAGAAAAAATTAACAATATTAAAACAATATTAGACCAGCTTTACGTTAATGTTCGTAAATCCATTCATTTAATTTGTCCACTTAATAAAAACGTAATTTGCACTAAAAAGGATACGTACTTACTTGTTATACACTCAAAATAAAGTTAATACATTATATTAAAAACAATTACTATCGAGAACTTTATTTCTTGACGATACGAAGACAAAACATGTGGTAACGTCAAATAATTTCCAGCATTTTTCAATAAGGTAAAGATAAACGTAATGTATGCTCGAACTATATATTGTAGCTACTAAAACAAGCGTAACTAAAAGCAGGCGTAAGATTGTTTCTTGCCATAGTTAATGACCCAAAACAAAAGGTGTCTCCAAAGCAAGCTTTCCTTCAAGATAACGGAATTGCATCATCATGCGCGCCATTTTTTTCTCATGGTATCATTCGACCACGCTTCCATCAATGAAATAAAAACTATATGTCTTCAATTCCAAAAGGTGCGAAACTTTGTTAACACAAGGAAGAGTTTTTCTTAACACAAGGGTAGATTTTCCCTATTAGATATAATAAATTAATTCAGAAATGTAATTAAAGCAGTTGCATACCTTATGCGTGGAAGCCAACTTAAAATACATGTACTTTGCAAGAACGGAAACGAACAAAATTGATGTGTCTGAATACCCATTATGCTATTGGTAAGACAGTGGCCACTATTTACCTTATAGCTGTGTATTATAAAAAAAACCTTTTGTTTCTACTGTTAAATTTAAGCGATACTTAATCGAGAGGGAATCGCAATAAAAACCGTTATAAATATAACGCAGTTATATCGACCACAAACAAAATTGGTCAAAAGGAAATACGTTATGATCTGACAAATTGAGTTCTTTATGTGGCTCTTAGTTGTATTTAAATAACGGAATTAGCTCAGATAGATTCCGGAATATAGACTGAAGATCATAGACATCATTAAAGTATCAAATGGCTAGGCAGCAAATTAACAATATGCAGCTTCACATTCGATAGTCTTAAAGAAATTATTGAAATAACCAATTAACACCAGCTGTCTTACGAACGTACCCTGAATGATTCAAGTTATACCACAAACAAGCAGAAATCAGTAATTCTTTGGACTAACAAAACAGAACATCCTTAGTCAAGGACGAAGGAAATATTTATCCGTAAGATATCTTAATAGGAAAGTAATAAATCAAGCTTTGACAAATTTCACAGTGAGTGATGCAGTTTATAAAACTAGAGATTTCATTCCGCGGAACCATTTTAATCCAAAAACGAGGCGTATTATAAACATTCGAAATATATAAAGTAATTCGAGATTATGAAACCAGTATACTAAACGTTGGAAACAAATTCAAATATGTGTACAAATTTGCCATTTGGCTTTCAAAGAGTAAACATTCGCTTAACGTGCTCTACTGTATTTGAAAGTGCAGTGTGTTACACACTTGATAAGTGAATGACGTGCGGTGAATTGTTTTACGTAATAACCACAATCGCGCGCCTCAAGGCTGACCTTAGATCAAGCGCACCGATTAAATACTTTAATTATCGGACTAAAGTTATTTCGATTTTCAACTAATGGAGAAATATGTATCCAATTAATACTGGCAATCCTAACGCCACTTACGGGTATGTAACTAATTATAGTTATAACCAGCCCCAACTGCAACAAACCTACCAACAGATGCCTTATGGCGGTCAGCCGAATTTTCAGACACAATTTAACCCTTATCACTCGCATAACCAACCATTTCCTCCCCAACAACTTCCAACCCCAGATTTTTATTTAAGCACAGCAGCTCACTCTGATGACCCTTCGACAATACAAACCATCGACGGTGACGACATCGAAGTAGACGGAGAAACTAATGCCCATACTTGGCAGGTGATGAAAAAAATAAAACGGTCGAACAAACCTGCTGAACATATTCCTACGATGCAACCGCAAACCATAATTCAAAATCGACTCCAACCACTGTCTGGCCATAATATAGAAACAACCACCCCTCAGAGCTCTGAAAGAAATGAAAATACAGCCAAAGCTATTAAGCCTCCTCATATATTTGTATATGGGGTCACAAACTACAATGGCATGATTGAGAATATTGCTAAAGTTGTTGAGAAGGAGCACTATCTCAGCAAAACACTTTCTAACAGTACAGGTAAACTCAACTAACTCACTCCCGAAACATACAGAAATATTATCAGGCATTTAAGAGAAGAAAACATATCCATCACACCTATTATCCCAAAGAAGAACAGGCATATAGAGTAGTGATCCGATATCTCCATCACACCATTCCGACTGACACGATTAAAGAAGAAGTCCAACAACTTTACCATACAGTCCGAAATATAACGAACATAAGGCACAGGGTTAACAAAGATCTGCTGCCACTTTTCTATGTCGTCTTGGAACCTAACCCAAACAATGAAAGTATTTATGATGTAAAATTTCTTTGCAACTGTAGAATAACTGTTGAAGCCCCACATAAAAGACGAGATATCATACAATGCACAAGGCGTCAAAATTACGGCCATTCGAAGGCTTACTGCCTGAGACGGTACGAATGTGTCAAATGCGGTGATGACCACGACACCAAAACGTGTACAAATCCAAGAAGCTCGCCAGCCAAATGCGCTCTGTGTGGGAGCACCCATCCTGCAAACTATAAAGGATGTTTAACATACAAAAAATTAATAAATATGCGTAACAAAGCAAATAATCAAACAGCACCAAATAGAAGAGTGATCCCTCCATAATCATCTAACCCTATCCCAGCCACTCCGTTGCAACCCAACACGATGCCGCATACAAACCATGTGCAATCTTAAAGTCAAATCGTCAAAGGAAGTCCCAATGAGCAAGTCAACCTAGGAGAACAACCAACCACCTTTCTAGCCGAATTTAAAAATATGTTTGCTCAATTAATGCATCAAAATAATACAATGCTCAGCTTGTTAACAACTGTCATAAACAAAATAACTCCTTAATGGGCAACATACTAAGAATTGGCACGTGGAACGCAAACGGGTTAATAAACCATAAACAAAAATTAATAACTTTCTTACAACTGAATAAAATTGATATTATGTTAGTGAGTGAAACCCATTTTACTGCAAGGACCATGTTTCGAATGCCCAATTATTCTATCTACCATACAACGCATCCAGACGGCACTGCCCATGCAGGATCCGCGGTTGTTAAAAATTCCATACCACATTTTGAAGTGGAAAACTACCAAACAGAATTCATACAGGCTACAAATGTTAAAATCAACTCCTTTTGTTGGTCTTTCGTTGTCTCAGCTATCTACAGTCCCCCCCAGATATAACACCTTACTCACCAATATAATAGCTTCTTCTGTGCTTTGGGCAGACAAAAGGTCGTAGTCTCTTACAAAACCACTTCACTTGCCACTCCTCCGGAGAGCCCACTTACTGGCCGTCAGACCACAGCAAACTTCCCGACTTATTAGATTTTTATATCTCCCATGGTATAGCTACCAATTGCACAATGGTAGAAGCAAATAATGACCTGTCATCAGATCACTCGCCAGTCATACTAAACTTATGTACCACTACTATCAAAAAGCCACTCAACCACAAACTAGTGTCGACACAAACGGGGAACTTTTACAACAACACTTGGAAGACAACACAAATCTTAAGCTACGAATACAGACCCCCAACGAACTTGACGAAGTGACTAATCATCTCACTAATGTAATCCAAAAGGCTGCCTGGGAGTCAACCCCTATCGAAACTGATCATGGAAAACCTACTGCTTCCATACATCTAACGGTTAAAGAACTGATCGCATAAAAGAGGAGAGCCAGAGGAACGTGGCCGACGACACATAATTCTGCTGATAAAACTATCTACAATTGCCTAACGCATAAACTTCATAAACTATTAAGGGAAATACAAAAGGATAACTTCACTGAGTATTTAACGAACTTGAAACTAGAGGATCACTCAATCTGGAGAGCCACGAAGAACCTTAAAAGGCTTCAAGTACCCAAACGACCTATCAGGAGAGCAGATGGAACATGGGCAAAATTTCCCCTAGATAAAGCAGCTACTTTTGCAGAGCATTGATCCGAAGTCTTCACTCCCTTTGAAGCAACGGCAGCCCCTCGAGACAACACAATCGAAGCATCTCTAGACATCCCGTGCCAAATGTCACTCCCAATAAACCCGTTTACTCCCGCTGAAGTTATATATGAAATTCAAAAACAGAACCAATTTAAGGCGCCAGGTCATGATTCTATAAGTGGAAAAATTTTAAAAATGCTGCCTAAGAAAACTGTCGTACTCCTAACTACGATTTTCAACCGGACGCTAAGTCTCATATTACTCAATCACTTGGAAGTACGCACATATACTAATGATACCCAAACCCGGCAAGGAACCCGAAAGTGTGACTTCGTATCGGCCAATAAGCCTTTTGCCTATAATGAGCAAACTGTTTCTTAAACCACTTCGCCAAAATACAGACATATTTCAACACCTACCACAACACCAGTTTGGTTTTCGAGAGGGCCATTCAACCACACATCAAACGCACAAAATAACTAAACGAAATCTCATCCTCTCTAGAAGGAAAGAAGTATTGCGCCGCTGTGTTCCTGGACGTGACCTTCGATAAGATTTGGCACAGGGCTGCTGTATAAACTAAAAGAGTCTTTACCGAGCTAATATTACTTGCTCCTTAAGTCGTACCAGAGTGCTATTACTCTGTCAATTGCGATATGACCCCATCAAATCCGGTGTTTCACAGGGAAGCGTCCTGCCCCCCCCCCCCCTCCCCTTTACCTTGTCTATACTGCTGACATGCCAGAAACTGACAGCACTGTGACTGCTACTTTCACTGACGATACGGTAACACTTTCCACCCATGAAAATGCGAATACTGCAACTTCCAACCTCCAACACCTTAACATAATCAGCACATGGTTAGATAAGTGGCGCATAAAAGTTAATCAATCAAAGTCAGCTCAAATAACATTTAATATAAAAACCAATATCTGTCCGCCTGTCAACGTTAACAATGCTCCAGTACCGGTAAAAACCGACGTTAAATACTTGCGAGTGCATTTTGATCAACGGCTCACATGGAACAAACATGTACAAGCTAAGCGCAAAGAATTAAACCTTAAATACCATGAAATGTACTGTCTCCTTGGAAGACATTCAAAGCTATCGATCCGAACTAAGTTGCTCATCTACAAAACGATGCTGAAACCAATTTGGACATTTGGTATACAAAGCGCTAAACCGACCAGAATAAAAACACTGCAACAATTTCAGTCAAAAACCCTCCGCGCAAAATTGTAGACGCGCCCTGGTTTGTAACCAACTAAACAATCCACCAAGACCTAGACGTCCCATTCGTTGTCAATGAAATCGAAAAGATGTGCGATGAATTACCACCAGAAGTTAGATGGACACCGCAATCCACTAATTTACCAGCTTTCCACTCATCATCCACCAATACGAAGACTGAAGAAAACATGGCCTGAAGACCTCACCAACCTCCCGTAAATTGTGCTCCTAGGGAGTGTCATCAATGGATGACTTCTCCCTTCACTGCCTCCTCTAGCATCACATTTACTGAATACTTTTGTTAAGTAGATTGTAAATTAACACTAATGTCAATAAAAAAAATATGTGTACGATTACATTTAATAATTAGAACGTTGTGTAACAATTTTCTTCCTGCATTAATTATATTTCAATTAAGCACTGTTTAAATTTAATATTATAAATTTGCTAATAATAATTTGTAAAAAATATCTTGTTAATGTAAAAGCGGTTACAAAACAAAAGCCTATAAATGGACATCTTGCTCTCTCGCAATAAAACTCGTCGACTTCAAACACTTTCTTCCTGTAATTTGCACCTTTGACAAATTATCTTTTAAAGATCTATCTGTGAGTAATGAAAGACGAGAAATTTATACTTTCCATTAAAGACAATTACAAGTAAAAAAAAACATCAATATCATTACATAGTGACAAAATTAGGCCGTTGAACCAAGTGAATGTTCGCTTTTTACTTAAACTACAAAAACCGTAATACTTAATATTTTTATCGATGGCATAGCACGATCGTGATTGTAATTCATAAATTTGAAAAAGTAAGTTCGACATATTTGTATACTTAGCGCTAATTAAAATAAGCAGCGTTTGATCTTCGAAATCCAGCACAACAGGATTTCTGAATGTTTTTTTCTAAAACAACTAATGACATCTCTTAAAATTTATTACGTGATGTACTTTAACCTAATAGAATGTTTTAATAATTATGAACATAGTCACGCCTTTGAACTGTTTCGTTATATTTCGTATCATCGGATGCTGTGAAAAGTTTTGTTTTTGGCGTAAGTTAAACAAACAATGAATGATAATAGAAATAAAATCTATTTTGGCTAGACTAAACTAAATTGGCGCCTGCAACACCAACGATTGATCGGTTGAAAAAGACTATTATATCCAAACATAAATCTTAAGATTTTACGGTATTATTTTTGTGGACATACTGTTGATGCACCATCATATTGTAGGTGTAATATAATGGTAAGGTTGAGTAAGATTTATACAGTGTGGCTCATCGCTTGAAGGTTTTAACAAAGAAATGCATTTTGGGTCAAATTGACTCACATAATGTATCACGTCACAATACATATCCATTTGTGGGTTGATTAAAAGGATTAATATTACCATTAATAACTAAAGTGCATCATAAAAATGAAGTTAAGCCATTAATTTGTATGTAAAATGAAAGTAGGTACAATTTAGAGTATTTACCATATACGCGTACTTGCATCTCATAAACTTGACTAATTAAAGTGCATGATCAGACTATGACTAATTTCTATCGATTTTTTTTAATTTTTGTTAAATTTAAATTACTCCCTCATTTAATATTTACTTTGTGCAATAATGGATGAAAATTAAAAAATGAAGTTTGCTACGTGATTCACATTTTTATGAGTATATTGGCAAAAAGTATGAATTTATGGATTACTTCATTTATAATAATTGAATGGCCGTACCTAAAGCAAAATGAGATTTTTTAGTAAGTTATTCATGATTTAAATACTGGTACTAAATAGTACTGTACTTTTAATTAGAAAAATGTATATGTTGCAGGATGTGGGCGTCGTGTAAGCATGAAGCACTAATGATTAAATCTACTTATTTAGAGATAGCGTCATATTCTTAGCAGTATTCTTCTGTAATAGGCTTTGTGTAGCCTGTTCTCTCTTCGGTTGAGCCTACTACTGTGCCGCCAGATTATGGCACCAGCTTTTCCTTGGCCTACCACTACTTTTTCTACCCGCTGGTGATTTATCTCTAACAATATTTACAGTTCTATTTTCATGCATACTGTTAATAATATGTTCATTCCATTGTACTTTCGTTCTCTATTCCCACTCATTAATATTTTGCTGTCACATTTGCGCTTCTTTCACGATCTAGCAGTGTTTTTCCAATTTTTCATCTTAAAATTTCCATTTCTGTTGTTTCCAGAATTCTTCGTGTAGCTGATGTTGTAGATCTTTTTCGCCTAAATATTTTTAATCAATTTCAATAAAGTCTATTGTATAACAGTAACATAATGGAGCTGCGCCTCATAATTGTTAACCTTTCAATAAGAACTTAACTATGTAGTTAAGTAGTTGTGTGGTTTTGTAGTATGTAGTTTTACAGTTTTATAGTTTTGTAATTTTGTAGTTTTGTAACTTTGTAGTTTCGTAGTTTTGTAGTTTTGTAATTTCGTAGTTTCGTGGTCTTGTGGTCTTGTGGTCTTGTAGTCCAGTGGTCGTGTGGTCTTGTAGTTTTGTAGTTTCGCAGTTTTGTTTAAGTTTTGTATTATTAATGCATAGTGCGTAGTGTATAATGCATAGTGCATAATGCATAGTGCATAATGTATAGTGCATACTGCATAGTGCATAATGCATAGTGCATAATGCATAGTGCATAATGCATAGTGAATAATGCATAGTGTATAATACATAGTGCATAATGCATAGTGCATAATGCATAGTGCATAATACATAGTGCATAATGCATAGTGCATAATGCATAGTGCATAATCCATAGTGCATAATCCATAGTGCATAATGCATAATGCATAGTGCATAATGCATAGTGTATAATGCATAGTGGATAATGCATAGTGCATAATGCATAGTGCATAGTGTATAATGCATAGTGCATAATGCATAGTGCATAGTGTATAATGCATAGTGCATAATTCATAGTGCATAACGCATAGTGCATAACGCATAGTGCATAATGCATAGCGCATAACGCATAATGCATAGTGTATAATGCATAGTGCATAATGCATAGTGCATAATCCATAGTGCATAATCCATAGTGCATAATGCATAATGCATAGTGCATAATGCATAGTGCATAATGCATAGTGCATAGTGTATAATGCATAGTGCATAATGCATAGTGCATAGTCTATAATGCATAGTGCATAATTCATAGTGCATAACGCATAGTGCATAATGCATAGTGCATAACGCATAATGGATAGTGTATAATGCATAGTGCATAATGCAT
The DNA here is from genome assembly GCA_036346205.1 of Vesta saturnalis. Classification (NCBI taxonomy): domain Eukaryota; kingdom Metazoa; phylum Arthropoda; class Insecta; order Coleoptera; family Lampyridae; genus Vesta; species Vesta saturnalis. Next base: position 1,020,706 of record JARFJB010001671.1, read on the forward strand.
AGTGCATAATGCATAATGCGTAGTGCATAATGCATAATGCATAGTGCGTAATGCATAGTGCATAATGCATAATTCATAATGCATGGTGCATAATGCATGGTGCATAATGCATGGTGCATAATGCATGGTGCATAATGCGTAGTGCATAATGCATAGTGCATAATGCTTAGTGCATAATGCATAGTGCATAATGAATAGTACATAATGCAAGTGCATAATGCATAGTGCGCAATGCGTGGTGCACAATACGTGGTGCATAATGCGTGGTGCATAATGCATAGTGCATAATGCATAATTCATAATGCATGGTGCATAATGCATGGTGCATAATGCATAGTGCATAATGCAAGTGCATAATGCGTAGTGCACAATGCGTGGTGCACAATGCGTGGTGCACAATGCGTGGTGCGTAATGCGTGGTGCACAATGCGTGGTGCATAATGCGTGGTGCATAATGCGTGGTGCATAATGCGTGGTGCATAATGCGTAGTGCATAATGCGTAGTGCATAGTCCGTAGTGCATAATGCGTAGTGCATAATGCGTAGTGCATAGTACGTAGTGCATAATGCGTAGTGCATAATACGTAGTGCATAATGCGTAGTGCATAATGCGTAGTGCATAACGCGTAGTGCATAATGCGTAGCGCATAATGCATAATGCGTAATGCATAGGGCATAATGCGTAGTGCATAATGCATAATGCATAGTGTATAATGCATAGTGCATAATGCATAGTGCATAATGCATAGTGCATAATGCATAATGCATAGTGCATAATGCATAGTGCATAATGCATAGTGCGTAATACATACTGCATAATGCATAATTCATAATGCATGGTGCATAATGCATGGTGCATAATGCATAGTGCATAATGCATAGTGCATAATGCATAGTGCATAATGCATAGTGCATAATGCTTAGTGCAGAATGCATAGTGCATAATGAATAGTACATAATGCAAGTGCATAATGCATAGTGCGCAATGCGTGGTGCACAATACGTGGTGCATAATGCGTGGTGCATAATGCATAGTGCATAATGCATAATTCATAATGCATGGTGCATAATGCATGGTGCATAATGCATAGTGCATAATGCATAGTGCATAATACTTAGTGCATAATGCTTAGTGCATAATGCATAGTGCATAATGCATAGTGCATAATGCATAGTGCATAATGCAAGTGCATAATGCGTAGTGCACAATGCGTGGTGCACAATGCGTGGTGCACAATGCGTGGTGCATAATGCGTGGTGCTCAATGCGTGGTGCATAATGCGTGGTGCATAATGCGTGGTGCATAATGCGTGGTGCATAATGCGTAGTGCATAATGCGTAGTGCATAGTCCGTAGTGCATAATGCGTAGTGCATAATGCGTAGTGCATAGTACGTAGTGCATAATGCGTAGTGCATAATACGTAGTGCATAATGCGTAGTGCATAACGCGTAGTGCATAACGCGTAGTGCATAATGCGTAGCGCATAATGCATAGTGCGTAATGCATAGGGCATAATGCGTAGTGCATAATGCATAGTGCATAATGCATAATGTATAATGTGCATAGCGTATAGCGTGTAGGGACGAGTATGGTGTAACATGCAATGTACTGTGTATAGTGTAGTGTGTATTGAGTATATACAGTGTAGTGCTGTGTGTACAGTGTATAATAAATACATAATGTGCAGCAGATAGTGTGCCCTGCATAGTGCACTGTATACAATGTAGGCTAGAGTGTAAAGTACATTGTCTAGTTATTAATATGTGGTATATTGTATAGCGTTACGTGCCCTGTGTTGTGTCGTTCTGTATATGTACACGGTACGGCATACTGTGTTGATTATAAGATTAATAATGTTTTAGTCATATTTTAATAGCGCAAATACTTATACAAAATTTGGGACATTATTTGAGTTGAGGTTTGCACTGTAGCTAAAAGTTTTTGTACTTTTTTGGCAAATGAACTACTATAAACAATGTCTCAGAGTTTGCGAATTTCTTGCATATCAATTATAAGGGAGTGGTGTTGACCTTTATTTTCCTAACTTGTTCGCTATTGATTATTTTGGTGATTCAACTTGTTTGACATGCAAAATGTTGGGGAGCACAATTATGAAAACACTACATCTCACCGCAATTGCACTGGAACATACTCCAACAGTCCTGGTGATGAAAAATAAAATCATTCCCTTGTTAATATAGAAGGAAATTCCTACATCTGTTTTAATTAGTTCGGATGTTTTATTTAAATTGTTTACTAAAAAGTAACTAACGTGCAACTTAAATATTTATTTTCTGATACATTTATAAGAAAATGTCAACTGAAAATATCTTAATACCGGCCGACCAATTATTTGTTTAATTTTTTAGCGACTTGCAGAATTAACAGCTTCGGTTTAAATTACTACCGGGTTTATTAGTTTTGCGATTTTTTTTATCGTGTTAATTTCGGCAGATTGGTTACACTTTTTAGGCTGTTAATGGTTGATTGGTAAAAGTAATCGCAACTACCGTCGGCATTTCCCCATTTTTGATGCAAATACGCTAACGTTACTTGGACGAGCACCTTACACCTGGATTGGCACTCGAGTAATTCGAAAAAGAATCACTTTGACCTTTAAAAACGTTGAATCGTTTTCCCTCTTATTTGACACTTTTAATGTGCCACTTTTTTTACCTCCTTCCGTTTAAGTAATTTACGAGTCTCGTTTTTTCTGCATAATAATTCATGTGAATTGTCTAGATTGAAATTTGAGGTAGGTCTTCATCAATTGACAGTGTTGGGGAATCACACTATAACTAAAACAAAAATAATCTTAATAACCTAACCAATTTATAAGGTATAATTAATTACTAATAAATTAAAGTCATTATTTTTCTGTATATTCACGCAATAAAAATAATTTGTTGATTTTTAATTTTCGTTAAAATACTAACGAAGCTCATGTCTTATTGTAATTAACTATTTAATTAATGCTTTACAGTGATTTATTTACTTGTAACTCATATCAGGTGTAATTGAGGTTGCTGTGTATGATTAATTGATTTTTTTAATAAATGAATGTTATATGTTTTATTAACACCAGTATCAACGATTTGTATCTAAATTGGATTACGCTATAGTCTCTGCCATCTTTAATATATGCACAAACATTGATAACTGTAGCTAGAATCGCTTAAACTGTTTCATAAATTTGCAATTTGGTCTGTATCATCATGTTTACAAATTACTTTCATTTTAAAGATAGAAAATTTACATAGTAAGTAAACAAAATAAATGTGTATGATCAAGATAAAGGAATTATTTATATATCAGATTCACGCAAATACATAATATCAAATAAGATCAAGATTAAACCTGCATAAATTAGAAACCATGATAGATAAAAGGTTATGTGTGGACGTTGATGTTGTGAAAAGAAAAATTTCTTTCTATTATTAACCTCATTGTAAATGCAAATAGTCAAGAGTATTTATCATAATATAAACTTCTGTTAAGTTTACACCTTGTACTTTATTGCACCCTGAAGCTCTATTAATGTGATATCTCAGTCATTCGATGGTATATCTTTATAATGATATTAAACATAATAGTCCAACACATACGAAATAAATATAAATCGCTAACCCGATATATTTACATTTTTTTAAGATTCTGTTTTTTGCTTACAAATACGTTGAAAAATGATGAGGTATGCAAACTTAACAGTCAACATTGTGATCAAGTTTATGTAGGACAAACTAAAAGGCCAATCTAAATACGTTTTAAAAAGTATTTCATGTCATAAATGATTGAACTGCTTGTCAAGACCCAACTAACATGCTTAAAATTTAGATATAAATCAAAGAAACTGATACAAAAATTAAAATTGTGAAACACACATGTTTAGGAATTGTCTCGACAAATTTTACTTAATAGTACAAATACGTGCATTTTCACATTATCTTGATAAGAACCGAAAAAAGGGTTTAACTCTGAATGTTCGACATGTTATAGTACCGAATAAGGGTGTTTAGTACAAGATATAACTTTATATCGTTACAAATTCTAAAAGTGGCTCCCAACGTGGAGCAGTATTCAGATGCTATTGCAGATACTAACCCTTATGAAAGAAGCAGATAATATTAATACATTTTGAGAATGTATTAATTTTGGAATCGATTTAAAAAATCAAATACAGTTAGGATAAAGTAACCAGAAAGAAAGGTAACGGTGTGGGAACAATGGCATTAAACGTTAGGATATGTTATGATATAAACGTGTTTAATAATCGTTAGAGGACGCGGTTGGAATGCGATTATTTTAAGTGAGAGTAAAAAAAGGAAAAAGAAAAATGTCGAAATATTAACCAAATTGTTCTTTTTCCTGTCGTTTTGTTATTTTTCTTTTGGTAATTGGAAAAATGACAAATATGGACCATAGGAATGAGTATATGGTATATATGGTACATTGTCGTTCATAGTCTACAAAAATTTACGCTTTTCCTAAATAATCAAGAGCTAGAAAAGAGCTTTCTTTGTTTATCGCCTTGGAGAGGGTAGATTTTAATAAAACAGAATTTTCCAATAACGTTGAATATTCCAAAAAATTGCGGATGTCCTTTTTCAAACTACCTACATTAAAAATTATTGCATAAAAATAAAATTACCCATTTTTAACAATTAAATCAGACGCACTTTACTATTCATTGTTGTTTAAATAAAACCTCACAAATAAAATTAACAAAAAGTTTACCACATCTGTATTTGTGATCTGCAGTTGGCTAGATTCGTTGTTTTGGGCGAGTACGTTCCCAATTAAACTTTTTAATTTAGGGAATTTAATGGAAGTGTGCAAGTACATTATTTTGTTTAGAGAAGAGAAGTTGGTAAGTATTTTACTTTTAATAATATATCTGTATCTTTTAGATTTTGTATCTTTTGAATGAATTAACTGAGTACAATAAAATTGTTTGGGGTTCTTTCTTTACTTGTCCGAGTAATATTAGCATTTATGTACACATAGTAACTGTTACCATGTACGTTAACATATGATCCTGTTGTTAATAAATTATATGCATATTAAGTTTCTATCGAATGGAATTCATAACCCCTGTAGCCCAGTGGGTAGAGCACTCGCCTAGTCAACGAGAGGACATCGGTTCGAATCCCATTCGGGGCAATCTTTTTGTGTATATAAATTTTTTTAATGTTATATGTATATATATATATATATATATATATATATATATATATATATATATATATATACAGTGCTAGTCAAAAGTCTCCACCCCCACCCTTGTATCTAATGAAATTTGGAGGGTGAATATAAACGGATATAAGCTTCTCAACTAGTCATGACAAGTGACGTAATAGTCATATATGACGTCACAGGGCCACAGTGACCAATAATTTTAAATAGTACCTTACGGCAAGTGACATCTCGTTTGAAAGGTATTAAAATTACCTATCTGTCGCAACGCGAACACACTAGAGGCAAGTAAATTTAGTTAGTATAGCTTAACTATTCTATAATCGTTTTCTTTCGCTCTCGCAGATGGTATAGATTGACGGCAAACAGATCAACCATACCAATACAAACTGTGCGGTGCTTAGAACTTCCTCTAAGGTGAATTATTAGTTATCTGTGGTTGTAACAAGTTATTTACCTTAACTTTAGTGATTTAATTTGTGTGTTAATGAAGACTGTAGTACGGGCTTTACATGCAGCCATTGCCGCTGCTACTCGTGCTGCCGCTGTCCCGTCCTGAATAATTCCACGGCAGCCTTTGAAGCAAGTGACTGTTTACATACAGCTTATGCGCCGCATTTATTCTCCAGCAATTAATGGAGGACGTAAAAATTGCCTCGGCGACAACACTAGGTGTTTTCGCTTATCCTTTTCCACGTGTCGTGTACTTTGTGTTTTTTTTTGTGATATTTATGTGACGAATCCCATAATAATCTCCCAGCTGCATACAGCACTTGGTCATTGCTCCACTCAATCATGGTTAAAATGTTTTTTAACGCGAATAATTAACCAAAAAACAAACATAAATTTCTCTTGGTGCACGTGTAGCACCTGAAGGACAGGACAGCGAACAGCATGTAAACCGTCGCTGCCGCTCGTGCTGCCAGTGCTTTGACTGAAGTGAGCTGCATGTAAAGGGGGCGCGGACGGTGTAATTTGGGTCGAAGAACTGGAAATGCTACAAACCAAGCTATCATAAAGCGTTACAATGAAAATATGATTTATTTATTACAATGGATTTGCGGTGTTTCTATATATAAAATATAAAACTGAATTATGTAAATAATCCCGCATTATACACGAATTTCATATACTATTTTGTCGTCGAGCTAGCCACTTTGAGACACAATTTAAATGAAATAATAATTTCACAGGAGTTCATGAACGGTCTTATTATAGTTTCCATAGTTTTGTATTATGTCATTTATTTTTTGTAAATAAACAAATTTTGCAAAAAACGGATTCAGACGGGGATGAAGAAAATCTTTAAAAAAGCAGAAGCTGAGTTGGGTCTTATACCTAAAAAGTCCGAAATCATTTATAAGAAAGAGTTCGACAGATTTATTCAATGGATGCGCAAGAATAATACGGAAACTGTTACAGAGAAGGTTTTGCTTGCGTATTTCCGTGATCAGGTAAGTTCATTACATCATTTATTAAAGGTAATCTTTCATTGTATTTATTTTATTACTCGAAAAACTACAAGTCGTCTTTATTATGACGCATGGGCTCCAAATTAAAATGTATGTTACGTCTCAAAAAGGATGTGGACATTAACAAGTTTTCAAAACTTTCAGCATTCTTGAAAAACTATTCTGTTTGGTACATACCAAGGAAGTCATTAGTCAAGAGCACTTACTTAATTTTTTTCTTGAAGCACCCAACTACAAATACTTACTTATGAAGGTAAATTTTTACTTTTAAGATTATTCTTAATAAATATGATTTCATTTTACATAGTTGCAATATTTGGTGTGTTTGGCGGTTGCAGACGCATAGAATTCCACAATCTGTGTGTTGGTGATATTAAAGAAGAAGATTCTGTCTTTGTGGTTTACATTAGAAATACCAAAACACATAGACCCAGGAGTAGAAATAGTTGTTACGTGCACAAAGGTACTGATCTCCAAAACCAGATAGTGTGTCGTAACCCCTATTAAAGTAACCGGTAACTTGTTTTGCTCTTGCATAGCTCTGAAACGACGAAAAGGACCAAGGCACAATAAAGACTATAGTGACAATTAAAATAAAGTCGAAACGTTGACCCGGAAGAGGAAAGGTTAATTAAGGATCCCTGGCAATGATATACATAAAGAAAAGAAATACTGGTCGTCCAACACAATTCTTTATTACTCGTAGAACCCAACCCAAATAAAAGAAAAATCGCTATTACCTGAACAAACCTTGTCAATTTACTTGTAAATTTACGTGTAGATATAATATAATATTGACACCGTTAATGATTAAATGCATAAAACAGAAACCCCACAATTTAGTAATAATCACTGTGATCCCCAAAGGTGACGTATATGTCACTAAACAACATCTAAAATTCAGTGGCTGAAGACCTTATCACTTACAGATACATTACGATACAGGAAATTCCCCGTTATTATCAATTTTTTTATAAATCACATTAAAGCCTAAGTTTATACTCTTAAATTGATTCACAAAAAAAATATCAAGAAATACAACTAAACTAGCATACACTAAAGTCTAACATAGTACAATTGTAATTACGGCAACTTCAGAGGTATAATATTATAATTGATAGCTGTTTACTATGCAGGTAGTATTTTTAATAATGGTTAACACACGATATAATTAGGGCACAACTGAAGCTGATTAGGAAATTAGCACCTTTCGTAAGTAGCATACTGAGTAATCTTTATTAATTCAGAAGTAAGAAATACAAGTTTTAGGTGCATAACATTGCTGCATGAGTCACTAAGCCATTCAGAAGCAAACAAACATCTTTTATAGTTATATTGAGTACTCGTAAGCCACTGAAGGAAAATCTTCAACTTCTGTTTACAATTCGTAGAAATAGTTTCTAGAAGTGAGTAATACCCACTGCGTTTATGGTTGTCGTGGTAGACTATTGCTCCAGGGCTCCGACGCGTATGTAAACAAAATAGGACTCACCAGTGACTTGGTTGTTACGGGAATACCCAAACGTTATACGTGATTTAACCTCGGATTTTTAGGTAGAAATCGAGTCAAGAACGAAGAAGTCCCCTTGAATTATCTTCGTAGTGGAATTGTAAGCCACCGTTTCTCGCTTTAGTGACCAGTGCTGAGGAAATGTATTGCTAGCATACCCATGAATCCCACTTTCGAAAAGCATTCACGTGCAGATGCAGAATCGGTTACACCATAACACTCAGAAGGGACGAAGGAAAAAAACCTAAGTAAATTAACGTCTTAGTTACGAGACTAGCACTAGTTGTGGAAAGTTTAAATATATAAGTAATAACCTGAAGGGTGTGGTAACATTATGGAGACACATAGTTACCTCCTGTGTCAGGTTACGTTGACGCACCCTGTATGTAGGATGTTATAATGACGTGTTTTACGTGTTTTAAGTACGAGTGTATTGAGTTTGAACGAAAAAAAATTTTTTTTTGTGTATATGCATAATGTATGTGGGTGTATGATACGCCACTGGCAATTTAGGAGAAATATAATTCAGTATGTAGATACGTGTATTTGAATGTTATAGAGACTTTAGTGTTGGAATAATTAGATTCTGATGAATGTAAATGTGAAGAGAAATTTGTCGAGGGGACGATAATGCTTGCCACTGTATTGCTACTGTTTTGCTACTATATGGAATAGAATGTTTGAGGATAAATGAGTAATCTTTGCCAGAAGATGTGGAGTATAAGTGTAGAATGTTTTAGAAAATATGTAGAGAAAGATTGGGTATGTTTAAGTGTTAATTTCAGAAAGTTTTCGTAATGTTGTGCAATTGTTTTGAGAATATGTGTATGTATATGGGATTTGAGACCTTAGACGGTACTTATTTTTGCAAATGTTGCGGAAGCAGATCGAGCGCAGGTTGGAGATAAATGTTAAAAGTTGCGCAATGGTCCAGAGTGGCTACTGAATGAATGTGGTGACGAAAAATGGTTTCTTCATGAAGTAATTGTAAAATTTGTAAGTAAGAACAAATATGGCGATGTATTGTAATTACACGCGTGCTTGTATAGAGGGTAGCATCTGTTGGAACTATGAAATTTTGAGTGAATACTATTGGAGAATATAACGCGGAAGGAAGACATGTTTAAAGATGGATGACTGAAGGTATAAATAGGAAAGTCAGGGATTGAGTGAGGGAGTTAAGCTTTTTCGTTTTTGGCTGTTGCTTGTGGTGAAGGTTGGCGGAAGACGCGCGCGAAGGGTGTGATAGAATGGGATGGTGTTGGAGTTATATTTGTGAATTTTAATGAGGCAGTAATTGTTTAAACAACTGCGTAACCCGAACCGGGGATGAATCGTAAAAGACATTCATAAATAAAACAATAATAAAATTGAGATTGAAGATAAAATTAGTTTGTGTTTTTCTTCAAGAAAATAATAAGTGCGTAAGCAGATTTGAATAAAGAGAACAGTTGTAACGTTAGTAGCGTCAAGTTTAGCGCGTGTTCTGGTAACGAGATTCAGTTAAAATTATTTATGGGACCACCTTTTAAGTGAACGAAGTGTTCGTTGTATATTAAGCCAATGTTTAAGTAACGTTATATGACATTGAAAGCTTATTTGTATAAGGGACTAAATTGGTGTAAAGGTTGCTAGAATTTTTTTTTAAAGATGCAACCAAATGTTTACCGTTATTACATGTTTGTGGGAGTAATTACCTCGCATAGTGAACTATTCGCGAGTGCACAGAGGAATAAGTTTTGTTGAGCATTTGTAATGTGCTTCAGGCAATTTTAAGGAGTACAAATGGACTACAAATATTTGATTTACGAGAATAAAGAAGAAAGAAAATCCAAGGATTAATGGACAATTTTAAGTAAGAAATTAGATTTAAGAATTTTAAGAACTCATTTAAGCCCGATTATCTTTTTGTTTAGTTTATTTGCGTATTGTTGTTTAAATTATTAAGTAGTTGTGAAAGGAAGAGATAATCGTTCTTGAGTCTTATTGTATGGTTTGTTTTAGTAGTAAGAATGCAAAGTGGTATTTGGTGGTTTAACTTTCAACCACGCTGATGTAATTTATGTAGATATTTGTGTTTTTGTTTTATTTTGTGCAGGACAATATATATATATATATATATATATATATATATATATATATATATATATATATATATATTTACCGTTGATTGTTATTCTGTTGTTTATTTAGCCAGGTATGAAACACAGTTGTAACATTTACTTAATTGGTGATCTAGTTTTGACAATTTTAAAAGTAAGCTTTGCATATTTTAATTTTCAGATTTATGAGCAACCGGAAAGGTTTTATTAGCCAGGTTGATTGCAAAATTTTTCCTGTTCGTTTATTTAACGCAGTACAATTAAAGTATAATTAAAGACAAGAGTTTTGAGAAATTATACAGGTACGGATGTCTATTACGATTCAGAGAGATTATTTTGAAGTAACATTTATTAAGCCGAAGACATTGATCTTCTTTTATTTAGGAATTTCCAAAATTAATTACCGAATATTGGATGAAGAAATATTTTATTCAGTAATAAGTAGAAATTTAACGTTATATATATATACGAGGGATACGCAGAAAATATTCAGTTACCGTATTATAACTTTTGTTTTGGATATTTTAGTTTACGAGGTGTATTCAAAAAGTTTTTAATAACCTGGGTAGTGCTAAATTTATTTGAGTTTGAGTTGAATTGTTTGGGACGAGTGTTTGTTTTAGAACCTTCGTATAGGAGTTTACCGAGTAAGCATGATCCTGCTTTCCACAATCAAGTAGGGTTAATTAACATCCAGCTTAAGACAATTATTTTAGCAAAGTTTCGATTGTGGTGGCGCCTAGAGACATATTTTCCCGAATTGAGCTATTTGAGTATAAGTGTAAGGTGTTTGAGCTTATTGATCATCCATTTTACTTATTATTTCGACCACGCCCATCTCCCTGTTAGCTGGCTTGGCAACCCGCTTACATTAGTAAGCATACACGACGCCTAGTGCGGTTTGGACGTGTAACACCTGAAGAGACGAAAGATCATGTATTAGGTTTTAAGGAAATATATCCGTATACAACGAAAGACTAACCTTTAATTTTGTATAATATTAAATAAATGTTTGGAATTAAAAACAGCTTAAACTGAAATGTAACTTACAATATTAAATAATAGAAAAATTCCTAACACGTAGTTTGCTTAAACGCTAACGAGACAAAATGGCGTTATTTAACGAAAAAAAGATCACATGACCTGTTCTAAATTTTCCTTTTCCGCCAATTATAACATTAATATTGATTAAAGAACTTTTAAAATTTGATGTAAATCTCGAGAGAGTGTTGCCTACCAGCCGGTACGTAAAGCTTTCAAAATGAAAAAAAATACGTATAGTAACTAAAACCGTAACAAATCTTAAGAAAAATTGAGTAATATACTTATTTTTATTTGTAATATAGAAATTAATTCAGTACATTGATGAATTTTATTATTTTAAGATTGCTAGTAGCAAAGATATTTTTTTAAATTATTTTAGTACAACTGTATAAACTCGGAGATTGTTTAATTTGCTAAGTTTAATGACGGTTATGTTCACATCGTATGACGTTCTGATATCATAAATTATCGTCTGGAGTTCTTGGTACATCTCAATTAAGTTGTTTGCATAAAGTCGATCGTGCATAATATTGACAGCCTGGTTTGTATAGCTTGTGTAAATATTATTGAGAATCTATCTGACTTAGTTTACAGGCGTTGGTAGTATTATGTTTCGTGCATTCCTGAGTTGACGGCAGTCTCTTGTATTTTTTTATCGTTGAGTTCCCATGTGAAATGATGAGTTGTTATTTACCGAATTTAAGTACTTTTGACGAGAGAGCAGAGGATTGCTTCCCTTTTTTCGTTCAGTCGGAGTTGAGGTTTAGATCTGGAAAGTTGAAGTAGAAAACAATCAAGCTGTAGTTGCGAATTATTGTGTTGTGGGGCTTTTCGGCGCCCGTCCATCGTGTCCTTATGATTACGCGCAGACGCGCTTTTTTGTTGGTATTATACTACGTCGGTGCTATATTATCAGTTCGCTGTTATGCGGTTTTGAAGTATAATTACACCCCTAACAAGTTTGTGTATCGTTTACCGTTGTATCAAGGAAGTCCGGGTTCAATAAATGAATATTATTGTATAAGGTTATTTAAAAGACTGTGCACATTCAGGATTTCGTTAAATTTGTGTTTGTGCGACATTTATAACAAGTTGTCAGCTGAGTGATGGAATTTGGGTCAGAGCAATGGAAATTGCGGAAGGACGCTGGTAACTTTGTTTTCTTTGTTTTGTATGTTAATGTGCTCGATTATATTAATGTTTGATGTAGTTTCAAAGTTTTATTCATCGTCGAAATGGAAAATTCCAAGATCATTGTAATTCATGTTACTTCTCCTTGACATTAATGACAGCTGCTGAATAAGTGACGCAGCTTTTTTTTTAGGTTTTTTTTTTGCAAATTACTTTTGTTTACGCCCCGCTGTGTGGGGAATGTTTGTTGATGGTACTTGCCTTTTGTATATGTTTTTTTATTTTAATTGTAATATAGATATTTGTAGTGTAATTTTTTTTGCCTTCAGCAAATTAAAAATTACGTTGATTTTAGTTCGACAAATTTTAAAAGTTACCGAAATTAAAGCTATTAACACGCAGAAATGTAAAGTAAGTTTTGATGTTTTGTATTGATGAATTTTTGGTTGTGACAAATATTCATTTTAAATTGAATAAGTAATGACCTTGTTGACCAGTTATCGTTTTTTTTTGTTAGTTGAGCAAGTAAATTCCCGTTGAAGTTTACTTTTTTTTTGTGTTAGTATGATCATGCTTATGGTTAGTATTTACTTATTTATAGCTTATATATCTTATTCGGGACTGTTCAGGAGTCCTTCTCCTCTTTAGCCCTGGTCAATTCATGTTTGTTGGTGTTGCGATGTTTAGTTGTTATTGTATAGTTTACAATCATGTGATGTGCTTATTTTTCGTGTAAAAAAAAAGAAAAAAAGTTTATTTATTTAATATTTAATAGTGCGTTAGTTGGCTTAAATGTGTGTATTGTTAAGTGGGGTGTAGTGTGCTTAGTGTGATTATTAGATTCGTCGTCCGGTTTCTTGCTGGGTCACCATCGAATAGACGCGGGGATGCGGAGGGTATATGGGATGTTGTCCAGGGACTCTTCTATCTCCTCGGGGAGGTCGTTGAGGAGTTGTGTAAGGATCGCGAGGGGATGTTTGAATTTTAATTTAGGTTTTCTTCGTGGGAATTGGGGAGAACGGTAGTTATAGGGTGTGGTAAGGATCTCTTTGGTAGGGATAGCGTCGCCGAAGATTCTTTTATGTGCAAAGTTTTTCTGTAGTGTTTGGATTCTGTGTGTGATGGTTGGTATGTTTTCGTGTTGTGTTGTGAGGTCGCTAGGTTACCTGAAAGGTAACCTGTGTATCAGTCTGAGGATCCGGCGTTCACAGGAGGCGATAGAGGGAAGGTGATTGGGGTTTATATTGGTGACCGGAAATCTATAACAGGGCGGATGTATGTTTTATAAGTGTGTAGAAGTGTTTTGGGGTGGCAGCCTCTGAATCTACCCCGGAGGGCGCCCAGTAGGTTTGCGCGGTTCCTAATCCTATTGAGTGTTTTTTTAACATCGGGGAGCCAATTGAGGGCTCTAGTAAAAAGTATTCCTACGTATGTGATTTCATCTTGGAGTGGGAGTCTTTCTTGATTTAGGGCGAGGGAAACATTTCTGGAGGCTTTGGGAACTTATCTTCAGTGTAATTACGATGGCGGAAGAGGATAGTTTGGGTTTGTGTGGGATTGACGGAGACTCCACTGGTTAGCCCAGTTGGAGAAGTTCCGCAGGGTTTTCGATATGAGGCGGGAGGCCGTTTCGTTGTTTCGATTAACCACCCAGAAGGCGGTGTCATCCGCAAACTGCGCAACGACTACTCCAGGTTGTGTGACTTTGAGAATGTCGGATGCGAAGATAGTGTATAGGATCGGGGCTAAGGCAGAGCCTTGCGGTACACTTGCTGTAGGTTGAAAAGGATCGGAGAAGGTTTTCCCTACTTTGACTCGAACTGACCGATTGGTCAGGTACGAGAGTAGGAGTTTTGAAAAGGGGTCGGGTATATTGAGGTTACGAATCTTGTGCAGGAGACCGGCGTGCAGACCCTGTCGAATGCTTGCTTAATGTCCAGAAACAGCCAGATTGCATTGCTTGTGATTGAATGCCCTGGTGGCAGCTTCAACAAGGGATCGTGACACGTTCGGTTGGGACGGAAGCCGAATTGGCTGTTGGGAAGAAGGTCGTTGAATTCTAGGTGGTCCCTGAGTCGCCTGACTAGAATCTGCTCGAAGCATTTTCCTAGGCAACACAGGAGGGAAATGGGTCTATAGGAGGAGGGTGAGGTTAGGTCAGCGTGGGGTTTTGGTATCATGACGGTGGAGGCAGATTTCCAGTCCGTCGGGAAGTGAGAGAAGGTTAAGCATTTGTTATAAATGTCGAAAAATTATACGGAGGGCTGGGTCAGGTAGGTGCCGGAGGATTTTCCTATTTAGGCCGTTATGACCTGGGGCTGAATTTTTTCCTTTTTTGAAATATGTTTGGACCTGGTCGAGTGTGATAGGGGCATAAAAAGGGGCTCTTGTTATCGAGTTGGGTTTCAGGAAGGTTAAGGTTGCGGAATTCTACAAGGCGACCATCGAGGAGTGCCTTGAACCTGTTATCGAACTGGGGATCATCTGGTGCTTGAAAAATGAATTGAAGGTGGTGGCCAAAGAAATCGGCCTTTTCTTGGTCGGAGGAGATCATGTTGCCCTGAAGGTCGGTTAGGTGAGATTTTGGGTTCACTTTTCTTCTGGTCAGTCTATCGAACTGTTGCCAGAAGAGTTTACCATTTCTATAATCTAGCTGAGAAGTGGCTTTAGTCCAGGAGTCTTCAGCGTGTTTATTGGTTTCTCGCCTGATTAAGGCGTTAAGGCGATTGTATTCGGTCTTGAGAGCCGGGTCCCCAGATCGCAAGAATTGACGATAGATTCTTTTCTCTTTGATCCAGTTCACAATGTGGTGTGGGAGCGGTTTGTGGGAAGTTTTTAGTGGTACAGAGATATCGATATCGTTGAAGTTTACACCGAAAAGGTATAATGGATTTTGAGTTTAGTGATCGCAATTTTCGTAATGGTAAGTGTTTTTCTCTTTGAGTGAACATTATGGTTTCCTGTTGGGCCATTGTTTTGAGATTTAGTTGATGACATTTTTCCCACTATAAATCTATTTAACAGGTGACGCCTTAGTAACATTTCTCCTGATTTTGACTTTGTTGAATCCTGTCGAGTGCCTTTTTAGCGTGACGAGTAAAAACTGCGCACAGACCACTGAGTTACGTTGGTATACTTTACCTTTACTGCCTGATGTTTTAGTGAGTATAACACCGTAATCACTAGACCGATCGTTACTAACGTTCTCTGGTGGAATTTATTTTTAGCCATCGCGCTGAATTTTTTCTTAACGAAATCGATGGATGATTTTCGTGTTTTTGGTAAAATGTGATCTCCGATGACCTATGTACATGAAAATCATTAGCGATCTTTCAATTAACCTGATTGCTATAAATATGTGATGCAACGTTGTCGTTATGCTAACCGCCGGCTACCCGTATTCAGCACTTAGCAACGGTATTCAAGGGACCTAGAAAGTAGTCATTTAAATTCACATTCAAATTCGAGATGGCGTATCAATTTAATGCATTTAATGTAAACATATATATACGCGCACGCCCCCACGCCGCACATCACACACCACACTCGATATTTTTGACATTTTTCGATGCCCATTTTTTCGGACTTTGGGGGCCCCAAAACAGACATTTCCCATCTCAGTTTAACAAAATTATTTTCAGCAAGGAAAAGAAGGTTAAATAGTTTTGAAGGTTAAAAATATAGTAAGCAATAGCACAAGGTCTTAAATGCTAATGTTCACTGCAATAGAAATGAAATCATTTACACTATTAATGTATATGCTACGTGTACGCATTTGTTTACATTTCCTCCACTTGCTTCTTTAGATTTATTTTTTTCTATTCTCTACATTTCTCTTTTTCGCGATTTGATAAATTGGGGTTGAATACACTGAAAACTACTTAACGCGAGATTTACCTGTTTCAGGGTCGTAGTTCGGGTGACTAGGAAGTAAAATTTGGTGGTGCTATACCATTAAAAGTAGATTCGGGGCCACCCCCGGACATTGTTTTTATTTCCTCTTGCAAGTCGCATTTTAAAGTGTTTTTCTTACTCGAAAATGAATAAAATTGTTTACTTTTTTTGTTAATTTTAAGCTCGTTTGTGTTGGGTCCTTTTTGGTAAAAAAAAGTAATTGATTGCTGATCACAATGATTTGGGTTTTTTGTTACCCGGTTGTTCACTTTACTTTTTCATTCTCTGAAGGCGGGTTACAGTATACACTACAATTATGTACTAGTGATAGAATTAGTACTTTTGTACTCTGACTGGTAGGCATCCTTTGGCACCCCCGTGGCCGCGGCTCTGACCTGTCTCTTATTTTAAGTAAAAGTAAAAGGCCACGTGTTTTATTCTCTCCCAAGGAGGAGGGTGGGCTGCTTGACTTTACCAAGCTCCTTCAGCCACAATATTGGATTCCCAACATACATACATTAAGTATGTATGCATTATGGGATTAAGGATGGGTGTGATCAGGATAGGATCGGAAGTAATGGAGTTAGGGTTCTGAGGGGGAAGATACTACTTCAGCATTCCCCTAAATAGCCGCACATGGTGTGCGTATACGCTCTAACCATGCCATTGTATGTGTATGAAAAAACCTCATACAAGTTAGGTTGTAACGGGAATCGAACCCATTATCTCCCGAATGCTAAGCAGGCCGTGTTACCACATCCGCCCCACTAGCTCGGTTTTATTTTATTACATTTTGGTTCGATTTCGAAAATCGGTGTGATTTGGAGTTCGATAATTTAATTCAATTGTCCAAGCTGAAAAAATTTAGGCTCGAATATCATTTCTTCTATTTACCCTGCTTAGTTAAACAATGTAATGCATAATTATGAATTGTTGAATGACTATTGCGTATTAAGGCTAATTAATATTCATATCATTTAGATGCGGTAGTCCACAGCACATTTTGATAAAGTGGAACACACATACAGTAAACCTGGACGTGACTGGCATTTTTGTTTTGAACTTGTGTCAACATGCTACTAATTGAAACAATTCTTACAGTTACGAATATTATTAAATAAAGGACGTAAAGATATTTCAAGGTTGGATTTATATATAGATCTAGTATCGTATTGATACTTGCATTCATACTAGTTTTATTTTTATCAAATGATTTCGAATCTGTTGGCTTGCGCCAAAATAATATTTGGCTCGTGCTTTTTTTAGTCATTGAACTTGAAAAAATTGTGTGGGGTAATTTTACGATGTTTAATTAAAATTTTTGTAGAATGTGTAAATTTGTAAAGAAAAATAGGTAACTGTACTCGAATGACAGTTTGAATGTCTTAATATGGATAGATCATTAGTTAACGTAACACTTCTGTCTAACGCTAATTATACTCAACTTTACAATTTACGATCGCAGTGTCGTTTGTTGATGCTAAAAAGATACCGTTCAGCGAACATCAAAGATAGAATTAAAATACAATAGAATATAATTAGCAATTCTTTTTAATGTTAGCTATCAACAAACTAATTTACTTTTTTTCTTGAATGTAACATTTAATTAAAGATTATCAGAGTGCGACCGACCTCGTTTCATTAAACAGTAGACCGTATTATCATCCTCTTTTATAAATTTATCCGAATTTACATCATTCATTTTGTAATTTATGCAACGATTATGAAACTATTAGTATTCATTTCTATAGTTTTTTGTATGTTAATTTGATTATCTGTCCAACTTTGTAGCATTAATACAGACTTATCAGGTGAAAAGTGAATATTATATAAACCTAGAGCTTACGAAGAGTATTCCACAATTTTTGGGTCTTAAATGTTATTTGCTACAAAAAGCGGTATAGCGAGCGTACGTGTCTCGTCATAAATAGCAATTTTGACCGATTCCAAATAGGTTTAGGAGCGATTTTATTAACGAATAGAATCGACTGTGCCTTAAAATATTGTAGGTTAACATATAATATTACGTCAATACAGGACTTTTCACGATGAGCGTTAATTAGACGTTTCTGGCAAACCAGACAAACAGATCAACCTGAAAATTTGACAGTATGCATAAATTAATATGATCTACACGCCTAAAATATTTTAGATATGCGGCGTTGCCGCTTCTACTATAAAGTACCGACTACTTGGATTTAAAAAAAAATGGAACACCCTGTAGATAATATCATATGATTTCCTATTACTTTGTCAACAACTTCATGTACTATTTCCCTATACCTATCTATTACCATTTAAGAGATATAAATTAATTTCGATTTTTTTTTCACAAAACGTACTTTTATAAACGCTGATAATCTTGAACTCTCTGGTACTATGACGATCAAATTCGAAATGGAGTGGAGTGATACCATGAGGATCTGCACTTCGAGTCATATTTTTATTTGCCTCATACAGGGTCTTTAAAAAATGCAGATACTTTGTTCACATGAAAAAAGGATTTTTTTCAAATGGAACACCCTGTATATTTACACATTTTTGAGCTCTACATCCAATTTTAGATTGACTTTAATCAGGTAATGCTATTTCGATTTCGAACCGTTTTCGAGATAAACTGTTTCAAACAGAAACTGACGTGGTTTCATCACTTATTTTTGAAATTTAACAGATTCCGTTCGATGTTCCTTCATCAGTCACAGATAATACAATGAATAAATAATTATTAAAATACTCTTCAACCATCAAATGAAACTTCTCTTCAAACAATAGTTTTATTAACGCTGACACACAAACTGAAAATAATTTCATGAATTAGTAAGTTAATTCAATTATCAGTGTATTTCAGAAAATGTTCGAACACATCTCCACCTCTACTTAAACAAACATGTAATCTCTTCAAAAGATTTTCATGTGTAGCGCTTCTGATTAAGTCTGGAGTTAAGTAACTATTGAAAACAGTTCTAACTCTCGATTTCATATCTTCCATTGTTGTTACTGGGTTGGAGTAAACCATATTTTTAATGAAACCCCACACAAAATAATCTATTGGATTGCCAACTGGTGTTTTAGGAGGCCAACGAAAAGGTCCATTATTACCAATCCATCTGTCTTCGAAGATTTCAGTTAAAGCTTCGCCTACTGAACGAGAATTATGAGGTGGAGCACAATCCATTTGGTACCATACACGTTCTCTTCCTGGCCTATTATTTAAAATCATTTGAATTCCATTTCTCAGTAAATCTTTATATTTTGTTGCATTCAAATTATCATCATAAAACTCGATATAAAAAATTGACTCATTCTTTATGGCACAAAATACATTAAATTGCCATCTTTCTTGAAAACCCCTTTGGCGAACGACATGAGGATTTTCTGGCGCCCAATAATGACTGCTATGTCTGTTGAAAATTCCATTTTTTGTAAACTTGGCCTCATCTGTCCATATGATATTGTCAAGGAAATGCCCATCCTCTTGAGTCTTGACAAGTAACCATTCAAAGAATTCCACTCTGCGAGGCAAATCAGTCTCTTTCAAATGTTGGACACAGTAGAATTTATAGGGATGCCATTTGTGCTTATTAAGAATGCGATAAATTCTCACGTAGGGTATACCTATCTCCCTTTCAGCCTCGTGTAGAGAAGCATTTGCAAATGCATTAAAAAATCCCAAAACTGTTATGCCATTGTCATCATCATCCACTTCAGGCTTTCTACGAATGATTTTTGGACGAAAGGTTCCATTCAACCTACAGTTTTGTAGTAGTCGATTTATCACATTATTATTCGGCTTCGAAAGTTCTGGATATCTTTCATGAAATACTCGGCATGTTCTACTTGCAATTCTATTGCACTCACCATGAATAATTAATAAATTCAAGAAATCTTCATTACTGTAACCTAATCTTGACATTTTTCTATTATAATTAGTATCACAATCAGTCAAAACCACCAATGAAAGTTTGACGTTTAAAAATTGGATCATTTATTTTTCCAAAGCACACTATTAAAAAATATTAATTTGCAATGTTGTACGGTAGATAAGTGTCTCTACCGTACAACATTGCAAATTAATATTTTTTGATAGTGTGCTTTGGAAAGGTATTGATTGCAATACCTCAATGCTTACAAATTGTAACTTTTTCTAAGGTACATATCAATTTCAAATTGACTGATTTGAGACTGTTCAAAAACTAAATCGAAAAGAAATTGTATTACGTAGTATAAAATAGATGTTAAATCTCAAAAATAAGTGATGAATACAAGGAAACCACGTCAGTTTCTGTTTGAAACGGTTAATCTCGAAAACGGTTCGAAATCGAAATAGGATTAACTGATTAAAGTCAATCTAAAATTGGATGAACAAAGTATCTGCATTTTTAAAGACCCTGTATGAGGCAAATAAAAATATGACTCGAAGTGAAGATCCTCATGGTATCACTCCACTCTGTTTCGAATTTGATCGTCTTAGTACCAGAGAGTTCAAGATTATAAGCGTTTATAAAAGTACATGTTTTGTAAAAAAAAAGTCGAAATTAATTTATATCTCTTAAACGGTAATAGATAGGTATAGGGAAATAGTACATGAAGTTGTTGACAAAGTAATAGGAAATCATAGTATGATATTATATACAGGGTGTTCCATTTGAAAAATCAAAGTAGTCGGTACTTTATAGTAGAAGCTTGCCGCATCATCTAAAATATTTTAGGCGTGTAGATCATGTTAATTTATGCATACTGTCAAATTTTCAGGTTGATCCGTTGTCTGGTTTGCCAGAAACGTCTAATTAACGCTCATCGTGAAAAGCCCTGTATAACAGGAACATCAAAATAAGTGATATCTTCTTCACATCGCCAAAACAACAATAAGTAATAAAGTTCGTTAGTTTAACTGTTAACAATAGGTAATTAAATTTTTGTGCACTAATTTTTAATGCAGGTAGTTTAAAAAATCGTATTTTCTTTCATTTATTAGTTAATTATTTTTGTTTTACTATATTTTCCCTAAATGTTTTATTGATTTTCTGTGGGTGTCAATTAAGTTTTTTTGACTTTTACCTTGTTGCTGTAGTTATCATAGTAACAAGTCTAGCCAATAAATATTGTCTTCAAGCTAGCGGCGCCATATTGTATGTACTTGATCGGACCAATTCTACCATTTAGAGCTATTTGAAGATCTAGTCATTTTTTAGTTTTTTTTAAAAACGGTTCTCTGCCAGTTTGTATCGTCGCGCGGAAATAAGCAAAAATAGAAATATTGAAAGTCATGCCGATTTAGAGCTCTCAAATTATGAAACTTACAAAATTACAAAAATCCCCCTTCTATAGGAAAACTACCCCTAAATAATAAAATCAAGTAAAATTAAAAATTAACCCTCGATTTAGAGCTAAATTAGAGCTCTTAATATAAAATTATAAATTGAAAAAACCACCCCAATATATAAATTGTATAAAAAATCAAGTTTACGTTCTTTAAAATCATATGTGACTTATTCCTGCTTTATACTTAATATAACAGGAATCTCGCATTGTTAAAGTCTCTTTTTGCAAAACCCCCAAAATCCTTAAATTTGTTTCACCTCCTCCCCCGCCCCAGATGTCCCAACGTATACGCAGGCTAAAATTTCTGTTACTGAAAATGTAGGGTGATTAATTTTTCCAAAAGTAAAGACGCTAAAATTTAGAGCTGCATATTAAGCTTGCTAGAAAGTGTTTTTTCTAATTAAAAAAGTTTTTTCCTCTCATAGCATTATTTGATTATTAATAAATTTTTCAAAGAAAAGACGCTATAATTTAGACATGTTTTAGAGGTATTTAGAGCTTCATTTTAAAAATACTAAAAATTGTTTTTTCTAATTTTCCAATCTAAGTTTTTTTAATTAAAATTCATTTTTAGAGTGATTCAGGGAACTTTTATATTAAAACCTTTAAATTAAAAAAAAAAAATTGTGGTGAGGTTAGTGACTTTAGTCGCATTTGTTTTTTTGTTGCAAATATAAAAGTATGCATTTGTCCCTATAACATTGTACAGTGTGTCAATTTAAAAACTTACAATAGACTATATCTCATGAATAAATGATGATACCAAAAAATTCTCTAAACCGTTTCTAGGTTAGAAAGGGGGAACCAAAATCACATAGGAAACAACTCACCCAAATCAACCCCCTACGCCCCACCTACCCTAACTAAACAAATTTAAATAGCGAACCCCTACTTGTAATACATCATTGGAAAGCCTGTAAAAAATGCTATTCAGTGGTATAAATAAAAATTATACAGGGTGTATTAATATTAACCCAATTAAGTATTTAAATATTTTAAAAACAAAAACACTCTACTTGAGATATAATGTTAAAAAGCTCTAAAGATGCCAATAATTCCTTATTTTGCATTGATAAGTGTCCGTACTATTTGTTGTTAGAAAAAAAAAATAGTTTTGCCGTTTTTATCATAAGTTGTAAACTTTGTTGAGTTCTATCAGAGTCCACAATCTATTTGTTTATTTGACGTTTAAAAGTCATTAGTGTTCGATTAATCAGTTATACGATCGGTACTATCAATCAGTTGTAATTGTCACGATGGTTTACAGTTTACCTGAACGTGTGGAGATAATTTTCATATTTGGTTCGCAGAACCAGTGTTATTTACGAACAGCTCAAATATTTAATGAGAGGCATCCTCACAAAAATGTAAGCCATGTGTACATCCACAATTTAGTTGCGAAGTTTAGTGAAACTGGGTCTGTGGTAAATAAAAAAAGGAGTGTCCCAATACTACTGAATGAAGTAACCCAAATTGAGGTCCTTGGATAATTTGCAATAGATCCTACTGCATCAACACGTCAAGTATTTGCAATGACAGGACTATCACATGAGTCGGTAAGAATGTGATTGAAATTGCATAAGTTCCACCCGTACAAAATGCAAAGCCTTCAACAACTAGGCGATGATGATCCAGACCGACGAATTCAGTTTTGTGAGAATATAACTGAAAGAATTCGCACTGAACCTCAACTTTTAAAAAATATTTGTTTCTGTGATGAATGTACTTTTATGCCGAATGGTAACGTAAATAAACAAAACTGTCGATATTGGAGTGATGAGAACCCGCATCTATTTTGAGAAGTTCAGACCCAATATCCAGAAAAACTGAATGTTTGGGCAGGGATCTTAGGGGATGCTGTAATTGGCCCTTTGTTTATATCAGGAAATTTAACTGGCGAAATTTATCTCGATATGCTGGAAAACATCATCGAACCTTCAATTTTACATGAACTGGAGAACCAAAGGGACAATCAAGGGAATCTAGCTCTAGACGGAGATTTGCTGCATTTTCAACAAGATGGGGCACCTCCTCACTATACAGTTGCAGTTACTAATTATCCGAAAAAATGGATTGGAAGGGGAGGTCCTATTGAATGGCCACCGAGGTCACCAGATTTTCCCCCACCAGATTTTTGTCTTTGGGGTTACCTCAACTCAGTTGTTTACAAAACCCAACCTGCGTCACTTCAGGAGTTGCGGGAAAGAATTACTCATGCATGTCGGGCTATTACCAGAACAACATTTACCAAAGTTCGTGAAGAATTTGAAAACAGGCTGTATTATTGTTTACAAAACAACGGAACCCACTTTGAACTTTTTTGAAATAAAATATTATAGTGTTATTTCTGAAAAGAGATTTGTGTTCATTTATAAAAATGACTGAAATAATATAATACACCCTGTATAATTTTTATTTATACCACTGGATAACATTTTTTATACGCTTTCCAAAGGGGTTCGATATTTAAATTTGTTTAGATGGGGTAGGTGGGGCGTAGGGGGTTGATTGGGGTGAGTTGTCTCCTATGTCATTTTGGTTCTCCCTTTCTACCCTACAAACGGTTTAGAGAATTTTTTGATATAGTCTATTGTAAGTTTTTAAATTGATACACTATATAATATATTATAGATATATTATCTCATTTTATAAAAATTATGTATATTATAAAAACCTTAATATACTTACTATACTAATCATAGAGGCTAAAACGCAACATTAAGTACATCTTTATAAAGTTATTTGACTAAACTAACATTTATCACCTCTCACTCCGCCCTTTCGCAGAAAAATTTCTCCACCTTAGAAACCTTTATTCTCAGATATTTAATATCTATCACTATGGAAAAAACAATAAGTATTTGGGGGGGAAGTGGCTCGCTGTACCGATGAAGTGGTAGAAATGCGTGTGTGGAAAGTGCTCTTCTAATATTTATTATATGAACGTGTATGGGTTGATCTTTAGTTTAGTTTTTGTGTACTATCTTTTAGTTGATTGGATAGTTTAATTGTTAAGTGTTTGTTTGGAGAAAATCGCGATAAAGACGCTTAAAATCCGAAATTAAAAGTGGCTGTATGTGGAAAGATTTGACCGACAAGGGTGAGTCGGGTACCATAAGAGCAAGCGAACTATATCGGTCGTGTGATATACTTTTTGTCGGTTCAGTGGTAGTGAAAAAGGATTTTTTAGAAACTATAATCCGTTATCAAAAACCAAACTGATTAGGTTGTGAGCTGGTATTGGGAAGTGATACAGAAAATCTAGTTACAGATCCTAATAGAGGATAAAAAAGTGAACATTTTGACACCAAATTTATCGCGATATCACAATAAATAAGGTGGTAAAAAAATTATTGATCGATAAATACAATTTTACAGTTGGTAAATTTAAAATTGTATTGCTATAGATTTATTGAATACTAAACGATACGCGGGTGACGTTTTACACCACATTTTCCATTGTAAATGGTGTAATTAAATACGAATTTATTTAGTATAAATGGAGTATTTTAATAATAGGAAAATATTATTTTAATTGAAAATATGATTCAATTGGATTCGTGCAATTAGTGGCAAAAAGGCAAGAGAAGGAGGGTATGAATAAAAGGGAGAGGTAAGAAGAGGGGGCGGAAAGGCAAAGGGTGTTTAGAACAGAGAAGAATGTAATAAAATCCCCAGATATAAAAAAGACAGAGGAGACTAAAGGTCATAGCAACGTAATAGTGCAAGGTGAAAACAGGGAGGAAGAGAAGGAAATGGAAGAAATAAAGGAATTTGTGAGTTGAGGAAGCTGATGGAAGAAAATATGAAGGGAATAAGGAAAGGCACAAAAGAAATGAGAGAACAAATGGAAGAAAGAGAAAAGGAATAGAAGGGGGAAAAGGAAGAATAACATTGTAATAAAGGGGTGGAGAAGCAAGGAACCACATAAAGAATTAAGAGCGATGATGGAAAAGAAGTGAAATGTAAGAGCCGAAGTTAGGAAAGTGATGGTGATAAACAGGAAGAGGGAAAATGAGATGGTGGTAGCGAAAATGGAGACCTGAGGAACACAGGAATTTACACAGATCACGACCTAACAAGAGAAGAAAGGGAAGTACAAAAAGAAATACGGAACAGAGCGGCGGAAAGAAGAGTGGAGGGAAAAAAGTATGGGTAGGATACAGAAAAATGGAGATAGACGGAGTAAGATATGTATGGAACGAGAGAACGAAGGAGCTAAGCAGAGAGAAGAGGGGGAGGAGAAAGGGGAAAGGAGGATGGCGAAATGGCTAGGCAACGGAAAAATGAGAAAAGGAAATGGAAGAGAAAAACAAAGCGTACAAAGACAGGTAGGGAGGAATGAACTAAAGTTTATGTTCTGGAACGTAGGGGGATTAAAGATTTTTGGGAGTTTGTAAATGAGCAGGATGTGGTGGGAATGCAAGAGACGTGCATAGAAGAAAAAGATCTGGAGTGGTGGGAAAGGGAAATGCCAAGTGATTTCTCATGGGTGGTACAGAACGCGGAAAGGAATAACAGAAAAGGAAGAGCTAAGTGAGGGATAATAGTGGGAATAAAAAGAAAATGGTTGGAAAAGGAAGATGAAGAGGAAGAGCGACAAAGAAGAGGGATGGTAGAAAGGAACATACAGTGGGGAAAACAAAATATAAAAATAGTGACGGTATACTGTAGAAAGATGAAAAAGACAAGGGAAAATTTAGAGGTCTTGATAGGGAGAGAGAGGGAAGGTTTGATAATAATAGGAGGGGACTTCAACGCGAGAATAGGTGAAGAAGGGGGAATACAAGAGAAGAGAGGGACGGGAAAGAGACAGACAAAAGACAAAATGTTAAATATGGAAGGAAAAAAGCTGTTAGAAGTGTGTAATGAAAGGGGGTGGGAAGCAATGAATGGGAACGGAGAAGAAAGCGAGAGGGGAGAGTATATATATATATATATATATATATATATATATATATATATATATATATATATACATACATACATACATAGAAGCAAGGGGAGAATCAATAATTGATTACATCATAACGAATGCAAAGGCGGAAGAAAAGGTAAAAACATTTAGGGTAGGAGAGATGATTATCAGCCATTAGAAATGATAATGGAAGGGGGAGAAAGAGAGGAGATGAGAAAAGTAGAGGAATTCACGACCAAGAAGGTATGGTCAGAAGAGAGTATAAAGAGGTACAAAGAGCGAATGGGAAGACAATATGGGAAGGGAAAGGAGTACAAGAAAGCGTGGAAGAAATTAGAGTGAGAATGGGGGAGGTAGCGGAGAAAGTAAAGTTTAAAAGATGGAAAGAGGAGAAAACGGGTTGGAAGCAATGGTAGGACAGATAATGCAAGGAGGTCAAAAAGAAGGCACGAAGAACACTAAGACAGTGGAAGAAAGGGAACGTAGAAAAAGAGGAATATAAGCAGTACATAAATACAAGAAAACATGCGAGAAGAAGAAGGAAGAAAACAGGCAAGGAATATAAAAAGTGAAGAGGACGTATGGAAATATCTAAAGAAAGTAAAGAGGACAAGAAGGACGCATGCGGGAATACAGATAAACGAATGAGAGAGATACTGGATGGGGAGGATATACAGGAAGGAGAAGGATGACAAAGCAAGAAGACATCTGAAACACATGAAGCAGGGCAAGGAATTAAAGAAGAGGAAGCAATAGATGCAATACAGAAGGTAAAGCGGCAGTAGAAGACGGGATTCAAGATGAGGAGTGGATATATGGAGGAGAAAAGGTAGTGAAAAGGATGACTGAATTAGTAAATAAAATATGGAGAGAGGAAGGATTCCCAGAGAGGTGGAGAGGACAAATATGTCCGATGTACAAAAGAGGGAAAAAAACAAGTGACAAATTACAGATGGATCACTTTCCTAAACACGGCATATAAAATATACGCGACGGTACTGGAAGATCGGTTGAAGGTGAAAGCAGAAGAAAAGAAACTGCTACCAGACGGACAGGCTGGATTTAGGAGAGGAAGAAGTACGATAGACAACATATACATTCTGAAACACATAGCAAATAAGGAATTAGAAAAGAAAGGGGGGAAAATGGTATTTGTGGACCTAGTAGCCGCATTTGATAGGGTAAACAGGCAAAAGCTGTGGGAATACTTGAGGAAAAAGAAGATTAAGGAAAGATTAATCGAAAGGATGGAAGAAATATATGAAGAAACGAGAAATAGGGTGAGTGTGAATGGGGAATTAAGTGAAGGATTTATAACAAGGAAAGGGCTGAGGTAAGGATGCCCACTGAGCCCAAGCCTGTTCGCGATATATACAGGAGATCCAGAGGAAACATTAAAGGGGCAACAAGAAGGAGGAGGGGTGGTGTGGAACAGGAAAGTGTGGTCGCTGGCATACGCTGATGACAGTGTTAATAGCGAAGGAAGAAAAAGAGATGAAGGAGATGTTAAAAACTATGGACAGATATTTAAAAAGAAAAGATTTGGAAGTAAATGGGAAAAAAATAAGATAAGAAATGGTATTGAGAAAATGGGGAGGAAAAGGGAATAAATTAATAGGGCAAGTGTGTAGTGTAGGAGAAAGACTGTTCGGAAAGGACTTAATGAAAAGGAGATTATTATTTGAAAAACTAATACAAAGTGTGGTGTACGGGGCGGAAGTGTGGGGGTGGAAGGAATATAAAGAGGTAGAGGGACTGCAAGAAAAATACTGGAAATGGGTACTGGGAGTAGAAAGAGAAACACGGGGATACATAATCAGAGAGGAGGTGCAAGCAGAAAAAATAAGGGTGGACGCGAGAATGAGAGCAATGAAGTACGAGGAGGAAATAAGTTGAAGAGCAGAGTGTAACATACTACAAGAATGCTGGAAGGAAATAAAAGAAGGAAGAATAAAATATGGACAAGAAATCAAGAAAGAATATTATGAGATAAATGGGTATGCGAAACAAAAGTGGAAGGTGTGAGCGTGAGAGAGGACATATTTAGAAGGGACAGGGATGTCCAAAGGCAGGAAAGATCGAAAGGTGAAGGAAGGTAAATATAATACAAACTATAGGAAGATCAAGGGAGAAGGATACTGGAAAGGAGAGGGGAGGAAGGAAAGAAAATGATAACGAGATTTAGATGTGGAAATGAAGAAAGGGGGAACAAATATTGGAGAAGAGACGAAGACAGAGCATGTAGGCTATGCGGGGAGGGGATGGAAATGATCAACCGTATGATGAAAGAATGCAGGGAGGTTAAGGAAGAGGAGAGGACGGTAGAGGAGATTCTGGGGGAAAAAGGAAGGGGAGGGGATTGGATGGAAGAAATATAGAAAAGAAGGATACAGTTAAGGGGCGAGGACGACAGTGTAGGTGGAGTGAGGTAAAGAGAGACATTAGAAAGACAATTGTAAATAGTAAGTAAATAGAATTGTAGTAAATGTAAAAATGGCACACAGTCCTTTGCAATATTGTAAATAAGCAAATAAAGATATTATTAAGTATAAGTATCTTGGGGGTAGCTTTGCAAAAAGGGGGTGGCTTTAACAAAGCGACATTCCGGTTTTATTAAGTTTAAAGCAGGAATGTAACGTATAATCTTAATTTTTTTAATTTTTTATATAAAAGTATTTAAAGAGTTGTTAGAGGGTAGAATGGGGTGGTTTTTAATTTATAATTTTGTATTAAGAGCTTTAATTTAGCTATAAATCATCCAGACTTTATTTTTAATTTTGCTTATTATTTAGGGGTAGTTTTCCTCTAGAAGGGGTGTTTTTTATTTATTTTTTTTTAGTTTCATAATTTGAGAGCTCTAAATATCTGTTCCTTCAATATTTCAATTTTGGTTTATTTCCAGGCGACCCGTTTTTCAAAAAAACTAAAAAGCTCCAAATCTAGTACTAGAGCTCCAAATAGCTCTAAATAAGTTCTAAATGGTATAATTGGTCCGATCAGGAAAATACAATATGACGCTGCTAGTTTGGCACGTTCAACACGTTCTCTACATCATTATTTTCGAAATTCCATTTTCATTCTAACGCACATTACCCGGGGGGATACCAATTCGTAGTGTTTAACATATCTTTTCGCCCTTTCACTCACGATCACTCCAACTCCTTTAGCGCCATGCATTTCAGTCTCAACTCATGACCATAGTGCTAGACTGCCATCCTCCATCTCCACGGCATTCATTCATTTGCGCTTTGTTTCCGCTACACACAGAATACCTTTTGTTCATTACATTCGCAATCTCGAATTCTTTACCGATCCGAGGCATTCATATTGTTTTTTTTAGTAATTAAATTAGCAGGAAGATCGGTTACTAGCCAAACCGTGCCCCGGACGATGTAGCATTTCCTACTAACGGTATCGTCGTACTACCGGAAAATACTAATAACCAATTAGCGACAAAAATAGCCAATAAACACCAGCAAACGACCAATAAACTATTGCTATAAAAAAATTAACCTTGAACGCTTGAATTAAAAAATTTAATTATGAAAATCTTAATAACTAATAATAAACGAAGAAATGGCCAGCCTAAGTTAAAAAATTTAAATATTGAGACAGTTAAAACACTGATAACCATCATACAATAAAAATAACCAATGAACACCAACAAACAATGGGAACAAACAAAAATGAAAATTTTTAACCTCGCTTAAATTTAAACATTTAATTGGGAAATTAATAATAACCATCAAACGAGAAAAACAGCCAACAAACACCTTTAAGCGACTGTAACAAAAAAAAATACTATAAAGATGTTGTTTGCAGAAATGAGAGCAAAATTTCCAAATTTTAAACAAATCTACATTCTAACTTGAACACAGTTTGTTGCCTATCTTTTGTCGTTGGTTATTACTATTTTCGCAATTAAATGATAGAATTTTGTCGTGAAGTTGGCCTACCAAGGTTAAGTTTTTTTTCTTATACACTACGTTTCAAATGAAATGCACCACTTATACATAATAATGCTATGATCTTGAAAGTATGGTAAAATAATACTTTTATTAACATGTATAAGATGATGAAATTTTGAAGGCAAAATATTAACAGTTAACAAGAAAATGTTAATAGTGTGTAGCATCGCCACGCACAGCAATGCAGGCGTTCACTCTCCGAGGCATGCTTTCTATGAGATGGTCTATATTCTCCCAGGCATTTCATTCCAGGCTACCTGGAGATGGTGTCGTAATTCATCCAAGTTGTTTGGGGGCCTTGGTAGTTGCCTTAGTCTTCAACCCATCATGTCCCATACATGTTCAATAAGCGAAAGAGCTGGCGATCGCGCAGGTCACAGCAATACTGGTAGCTGGATCAAGTGATCCAGAAACCTTCTTGTAACATGTGCGGTATGTGGTCTAGCATTATCTTGTTGCAAAATACCATTTGGCAACGTCTGCATTAACGGTACTACCACTGGCTCCAAAACATTATCAATGTAACGCTGAGCATTTAATGTGCCTAGAATGAACACATGAGGAGATCTTCCACCAACACGTATGGCGCCCCAAACCATGACTCCAGGTGTTAAGTCTGTGGGTCGTCTTTCAACAAACTCTAAATTTCGACGTTCTCCGCACCTTCTGGCGACTATCGTTTCGCCACAAACAAAAACGCGATTCGTCGTTGAAGACTATGTTATTCCATTGAAGGCCCCTGTCCCGCCGCTCTTGACACCATGCCAATCCAGCAGTTTTATGCTCTTGAGTTAACTGGGGTCGTCGTTACGGACGATACGAATGTAAGCCAAAATACTTAATTCTCCTGTAGATTGTTGACATTGATAGGTGACGACCAATAGCTCCTGTCCAGTTCACCGCAACAGACCTTGTTGAGTGAAACCGATCTCTTGTGGCCATCCGCCTAAGAAGTCGTTCTTCACGATCATTGGTGCTGCGTGGTGGTCTTCCACTGAGACGAGGTCGTTGAATGCCTTCTTCAGACCAAGAACACCAAATACGGGCCACCGTGGTGTGGTCTCGATTAAGTCTTCTGCCGATTTCTCGAAATGACAAACTTGCTTCTTTCATGGCGATAATTCTACCCCTGTCAAAATCTGAAACTTGAGCAAAGTTTCGTCGTTGTCTTACTGGGGGCATTTTTTCAGAATAAATGTGACAGTTAAAAAACAAAAAATTTACACTAAGCGACTAGATTTCTCAAAATGTGTAAATAATAATTGTTGATAATTGATGTTAACAGTGGTGCAAAGTAAATAATGACTTGTTCTTTTTCATTGAAACTTGCATCGTTTTCTATATGATACTGAAACATTATTTTGCCGAAAATTCAAAATCATAGCATTATTATTTCTAAGTGGTGCATTTTATTTGAAACGTAGTGTATAACTGATAAATCAGCCCCCAAACGTTAACGTTTTTCATTTTATTCGGTTGGAATCATGCGTTAGTCGTTTATTGGTTTTTGTTGCTTATTTTTTATCGTTTGTTAGTTATTAGTATTTCCCCAATTAATTTTTTTCATTTACAGGTGAGGCATCCCTCACTTATTAAAAAATTTTAATTGAGAAAATATTAATAACCAACAAACTATTGCAACAACAAAAAGAAAAATTTACAAACATCAAACGGACAATAAAGGATTGCAAAAAATTAACCTTGGAGGCTAATTTAACACCTAAATAAAAAAATTAATTGGGAAAATACTGACCAACAAACAATTGCGACAAAAAAAATTACTTTGGGGATTAACTTCACCCTCAAATTAAAAAGTTAAACCAAATAGCCAACAAACGACTTATCAAGCAATTTCAATAATAAAAATTTAATAATTTTAGTCTTTACAGTTGAAAATACAAGCGTGAGTTGTGAAAACAATTAGAATAATCCGACTTTTCTATTTTATTTTGAAAATAGCCGAAATATTTTGATTTGTCCAAAATGAATTTTTTATTTTCAACGTTAGTTTTTCTAAAACAAGTATATCTTGAAATGTTCTGGAGTACCGTAACTAATAAATGATCGCCTTGCATTGTTTTACTGGGGATATAAATAACACTATAGATTTTTCCAAACAAATTCATCATTGACAACCTTTCTCTCCTCTATCTTACGTAAGATCTGTAAAGCATTCGACCTTTTTATATTTTTCTGTTAATTATTCTCTTACGTCCTTTTTTCTGCTTAATACTATCCCCATTATAAACAATGAACCAAGAGAATGTAGCCGTCCTTGAAAAATGATTAAGAAATATGCATCAGTCCAATTGTATATTAATTTTATGGTTTTTTGTTTCAGGTGAGTCTACAATTTACACTAAAGCGGAGATAACGTAACACTAAGTAAGTAAATTAATGGCCCCGAAAATGTTTAACCTTTTAGTTGTTTAATTGGTTATATCGTGCCATCGTCGGTATTATTAAATTAAAAATGGTAATGAAAATTGTGGTTATATACAACGAGAGCGTTTTCAATTAATAACTTTTAACAAGCTTTGAAAACTCAATGTCGATAGATTTATTATTTTAATCTCGTTATTGACCTTCATTGATTATTATTCTAGATAACAAAGATCTTACTATAAATAAACTTCGCGTTATAATTAATAACGAACCAACGTCTCGTATATTTAAAACAAGATTCCAGATATCCACACTTTCTTCCATTTATTTTCTTTACCTTTTTTTAAGACATTTTTTTATAAAAATACAACTTTTTAAGATGACCCATGTTATCAAAAAATTTCTATAGCAGCGCTATCTACATATTAAGGTATTAAAATACAATTTATACTTGAAACTAAATTTATATTTACAGAAAATTCAGATTACTCTAGTGTTGTCGATTTTGCAAATGGGGGTTATTTATTAAACGATATGTAGCAAATTTTGTCTTTTACACTGCTTATAAAGTCTCGGTTGCTGCAACTGATTAACTAGTCGATAAATTTATAATTTCCACATTTCTCACAACTGAAATATTTCCACAACTAAAAAAATGGTAATCTTAAAAACTAGAAACAGTATCTAATATTTAATTAAAAATTATTATTAATTTTATTAAAGACATAAATAAAAAGTTTACCTCGAGTAGGATTTGAACCTACGACCTGTACTTTGCTAGAGTACCGCGCTAACCAACTGCGCCATCAAGGTTCAAGCCCCAATCGATGTAATTTTATCTTTATGTATGTAAAACTGATGTAAAGTCTAAATATAATGAGATTACTATCAAATTAGTTATATTAATGGGATGTGAGCCTTTGAACTTATTCGTTCATAACAAAAACTTATAATAACTATCTAATATTATTTGATACTAACCGCGTTTAAGCATAATTGAATTATTCTTACCCAAGGTTTCTGTACTGTTTGATAGTTTTCCTGTTATTGATAACAAACTACTTTAGAGCTCCTGTAAAGTAGCAGTTTACGACTTATTTATTACACTACAATTAACTAATTGAGAATATATGTAATATACATTAGAGTTAGTTTAAATCATACATTAAATATATTGTATATATACTTCTGATATACAGGGTGTGGCGCGAAGAGCTTTGATTAAAAATAATGGCGAATACAGTTATGTTAAAAATCTGAAATTAGGAAGCTGTAGGTTTGAGATGACGCTGAGTTCAAATATAATATTGTCCTGAATGTGGCACTTCCGGTTATACCGGAAGTAGTTGTCAACTTTGTTATTTTGATTTTTTTTTAATTTTGAAAAAATCCTAGTCCACATTGAATAACGATATCTCCATTAATAACGAAGCTGGTGACGTGAAATTGTAACCAATAAACAACAAGCGCTTGCCCGTTAACTCCATATATCCATCTCATTCATATTTCATACAGAGTATTTTAAATTTAGCCGGCCACTGCACAGTTTAAATCATTTATAAGTTGCTTACTTTAAATAGAACACCCTGTATTTTATTACATTTTCCGCTGTATTTTTTTAAGCCAATTCGTTTGGTATCAGTATTCCCTATACCTAAATCCAACCACTTTTGAGATATTTCATTATCTTAGTTAAAACATAACAACACTTAATTATTTCATTAGTAAAGGGCCATGATTTCCATTATTTATGGTGATATTTTGTTATTTTTTCATAAGTTATTAATTCTGAAACGTAATCAATAGTCTGAAAGTAGAGGCATCGCGGCAAAATGTTAAAGTTCTGGAAGTTACTGCTTTCCATAACTGGGAAAAGAAGAGAGCTGCACGGAGACGAGATGATCCACTGAAAGGTTTTAATTTGAATTATGTGGTAGTCAAGTTTGAGGCAGGTTGTAGAAATTCGAAATACAAAACCGATTTTGATAAAGATTTGTTGAAATTTACTTTTTACAAAAGAAGTTGTTTGACTTTACAACAAGACCCAACTTGCTTTCAAATCCTCGTGGAATTTTAAAAACGAAAAAGGAAACATAATAACAGTTTTAGTGCCCCTAGTACCGCGTCGATTTTGGACGAGCATTCCAGAGAATGATCCAAGAAATCGACGTAGATGTGATGTAGAATTATAGTTTTTTATTTTTACATATGCATATAATAAATCTAAAAAATTAAAATTAAAAGAACAATAAAATATTTCACAATAAAGCAATACAAATTTCCATTTGCTGTGTTGTAATGTTTAAATTTCACAGTAAGTAATACAGTGTACTACCATTTCAAAACACAGTATGTGCTAAAACAAACTCAATCTTTATAATTAACCAAACCTCTCGCATATGGTTAAAATTTCATTCTTATTTGCCTCATTAAGAAACCATAATTATTTCAATATATGAAAAAATGTCCTACGGCTAACCCTTCAAAGTTAATTGCTGTTTACCACAATTTTACATTTCTGCACTTACTGTGTTTTTGCTTGGAGCAGCCGATCTTATTTCACAATGTTTATACAATGTCGACGATTATTTAAATTCTTATGTTTATTGACTAAGCCTATGTTCATTACTGTATGAATTATTATGGCAATATATTATTGTTATTATCATTATTTATTCTAAGAATTTCATCTTGATACTATGTCTAGTTTTCGAGTTCTATAAAGGGGCTGGCGATTAACAACCCTTGGACGGCTTTGCAAAAAACGACTGTTTTATTTTATTATCCTTGAATAATAAAGTATCCTGATAATTTCATCCTGATACTATGCTTATTTTTTGAGATGTACTAAAGGGGGTGGCTATTAACAACCATTAGATGGCCGTTCAAAAAGCGAGTTTCATATTATTGTTATCTTTAATTAATATAGTATTTTTCCTAACAATTTCATCCTGATACTGCGCCTATTTTTCGAGATTTACAAAAGGGGGTGGTAATTAACAATCCTTAGACTGCTCTGCAAAAAAACTAGTTTTATATTATCTTTATCTTTAATTAATATAGTATTTATCCTTAAAATTTTATCCTGATACTATGAGTAGTTTTTCAGATTTATAAAAGGGGGTGGCGATTAACAACTCTTAGACGGATTTGCAAAAAGGACTTGTATTTTTTTAATCCTTAATTAATATAGCATTTATCCTGACAGTTTTTTCGTGATATTATGTCTAGTTTTCGAGATCTATAAAAAGGGGTGATGATTAACCCTTAGATTGCTTTGAAAAAGCGATAATAATTATAATACTGTTTATTAGCAATACATTCGATACGTGAAGTATGTTGTGTATGTAATAGTTAGAGCTACACAGGAAACAAAGATAAAGTCAAGACTAGATTGTTAAGCTGTAGAAGTTTGTATTAAGTAAATAATATTTTAAGTTCTTTTTAAAACTATTGAAACTGTTTAATATTTTGAATTCCTTAGAGAGTGCATTAAAGATCTAGCAACTATCGAACATAATATTCTTTTGAAAAAGAGTAAAGTTGTGTTTACCTGGGTCTAGTAAGTTTTTATATCTAGTACTGTATTCATGGTCCGACTTTATAAGCGAGGTTTTATGAGTGTATGTGAAACAACAAATTTCAAGAAATAACTGTTAATATTTTTAATTTCTTGAAGATGAAGGGCCACGCTTTTGTATTTTTTAAATTTGTTCAGCGTGAGAGCTTCCTCCTCTGTTGACCATATTGTAGGCTAAGTGTGAATAAACGTGAGCATAGTATATTAAAAACAAAGTATTTTGGTTGACGAAGGTTTTGAGAAAATTTAGGGAGTAACAACTCCTCCAAAGGTTTGTGCAAACTTGATCAATATGCGAGGACCAATTAAGATCTGACCTAATCGTTAAACCAAGCATTTTAGTTGATTTCGACATTGTAAAACCAGCAACAGTCGTTGTTTATATAGGGTTTATAGTTAAATTGTTGTCATTACACCAAATCTGTAGTTTGTCAAATATAGATCACTTGCTTTCTTAGATCTAATTAAAATGGTTGTATCGTCCGCGTAACAGGTAACAAAGATGTTCTCATCCTTACCTTTGTCATTGCGGTAAGGATGGATCCTTGAGGATCCATCACTGATAACACTGGAGAGCTGATACTTTGATGACCGTTGGGCATTTCCACAATTTGAGATCTATTTAATAGGATTCAAATAACTTTAGAGAATTTCGACGAATTCCATACCTACTTAACTTCTACAATAAGAGTTTATGATCAACATTATCGAAAGCAGAGGAAAAATCAATAAACATATCTACCGTTAGAAGACGCTTGCCCACAGAAGTAACCAATTCACGCACAAAATCACGCAGCGCAGTATTGATTTATTTATTTTTGATAAAACCATGTTGAGAACTGTCCAAAATCTTAAACTTTAGTAAGTACTTAATTAAACTGTTCATTAAGGGCATATTCAACAACTTTCGAGAACGACGAAACTAAGCTGATCGGCCTATAATTACCTATTTCGTGTGGATTTCTTTATTTAAAAAGTGGCTTAATCATTGACGTTTTGAGACTATTTGGGAATATGTCTGTTTGGAAGATCAAGTTGATAATAATAATAATAATGATGTTTATTGTCCAACAGAAAACAATCCAATTATAGGACAATGACCAAGTAGTACCTAGTAAAAGAATAGATAAATGATTTTCAAATGCGTAGTTATAATTATATGATAACTATAATTATTATGATTATAAAACAAGGAAGACTGATAATGGAGGGTCCCGATAACTTCAAGATCCTGAAATCAATTCCATGCGATGATGACTTCTTGATAGAGTTAATTATAGATAAAACATCGATATCATGTAGCGGCTTAAAGAACATTGATTGAGGTGTTGATGATATAAGATTAAGTATTTGCGAGTTGGAGGACAAAGGTGTTATGTTTCTTGTCAAATTCTCGAGAAGTTGACATTAACCCTCCTACTGCGTTAGGGTCAAAATGACTCAATCGCGTTCTTCTAGTGTGCATCATTGGTTAATTTATTTAAACATTGCGTTGTCACTGATGCCTTTTATTTCATTACTCTAATAACGGTGTACCTAGATTGATATTAGAAAATTATAATTAGTTTTTTTTAATGCATTTGTTACACTCACTGTGTCTGGGTCAATATGATTTGTGTGGTTCAAATTAGAACAACGAGAAGCAGATTATTATCACAGACGAATGTATTTTATTAGTTTTGTTTTATTTTCATAAATATAAATAACTTAAATAATATTGCCACATTATTGCGCAATATTGCGCATATTGCATCCGTTATTTGCGTACCGGTAAGTTTATTCCTGTTGAGACTTGTCTGGGTCTCCACGTATAAATGCAGCCAGTGAGCATCTGTGTGTTAGTTTTGTAGTAAATATCGATCTTGATGCTATGCTCTAATAAGAAGCACCTAACAATTGAAATTTATTATTGAAAATGTGTAGTGAGAGAGTGCTTACGGATAGTGAACTTCAGAAACTTTTGTGTGTTTCTGCTAGTGATTGTAATGCTTCTGATGAAGAAGACCATTTGTCCGAAACCGAGATATATAATATCGAATCGGATGATGAAGTTTGAAGCTACGATTTCAGATGAAACTGATACGGATAATCACGTAACTTCAAAAGATGGCAATATAGTATGGAATGAAAATACACATCAATCGGGAAGGTTATCAGCAGAAAATATTATTTCGTTGATTCCTGGGCCAACAAGGTATGTTATGTCGCGAATAATTGATATAAAATTCGCGTACTTCTCATATTTAACACCCAAAATTGTAAACCTAATTTTGAAAATGTCAAATTTAGAAGGCAAAAGAGTTTGTGGCCACACGTTTCAAGAATTAGTTGAACTAGAAGCATATTTTGGCCTACTGTTTCTAGTTGGAGTGTATAAATCTCATGGAGAGACAACAGCCTGTCTGTGGGATGGAAATGTAGGTCGTCCAATATTCAGAGCAACGATGTCCCTACAACGATTTCATGTAGTTACACGCATAATTTCCTTTGACGATAAAAAATAGTCGACCACGACCCCAAACTGATAAATTAGCTCCCATACGGGACTTGTGGGATGAATGGGTCGCAATTCTACCTAAGCGTTATAATGCGGCGAAAGGCCGTTGTCCTTTTAGACAGTACAAGTTTCCCTCGGAAAAAAATAAGGTGAACCTCCAGAGGGAGGTCAAGGTAAGAGAGTTGTGCTAGATCTTACTTATGGTCTAAAAGGTCACAACGTAACGTGTGAGTAACTTTTTACCTCGTACGATCTGGGGCAGATGTTACTGAAAAGAAAAGTAACCAAGCTTGGCATTATTCGCTAAAATAAACCTGAATTGCCAGCCGCATTGGTCTGCAACAGGAAATAAGTTCTTTCTTCAAAATTTTACTTTACCAATATTCCGAAACGGAAAAAAAATCTTACTCTCATGAGTACCATGCATCACGATACGGAGTGTTTAACTAAGATCATAAAAAGCCGTTTATGATTTTAGATTACAACAAAACTAGAGGTGCTGTAGACACGTTAGACAAGTTAATAATAACGCACACATGCAGACGGCAAACTAAAAGATGGCCAATGACTATCTTTTGCAATATCATGGACGTTTCAGCTTACAACGCTTATGTTTTGTGGTGCGAAGTAACTCCAACCTGGTATGCTGGAAAACTTAAACACGACGACTATTTCTTGAAGAACTGGGTAATTCCTCGATCACTCCATTATTGCAAAAAGAAAACGTGTCCCTAGAAGTATTCCTGCAGCTGAAATGGTTATAAAGACACGTTCTTCAACCAGTATTGCCGAAGTAAGGGAACAATCAACCACAACCAAGCGTAAAAGATGTAATTTTTGTCCCTCTTCAAATGATAATAAAACTAATATGGTATATTGTAATTGCTCAAAATACCTATGTAACGCTCATGTATATTACTACTGTCAAGACAAATAAATGTATACACCTAACTACTACGTTTTTCAGATGTTCTTTACATAACATTTATAATAATATGTAATAAAAATAAAATAACGTAATAAAATGTAATAAATAATAAATACTACATCTTATTTCTTATTATAATTTACTGTTATATCAATTTAACGACAATAAAACGAGAACTATAGGCTCCCGGGTCATAATGACCCGAACACAATAAGTGAAACCAAAATGTTGACACAATAGGAGGGTTAAACAATTCTGCGACTTTACATTTTAAGACATCCATAATGCTGCATGTTTGAATCTAATTTTGCAAATATTTTCTTGTCCGGTTGTCTACGCATTGGAAAATTTGTTGGATATTCTTGACCGGCAAAACAGGAGTTTTTATAGCACTTTATGTATGGCTCAGTTCTTAAGTTTTTAGACTCTATTACTCTGTTGGGTGTGACTGTATCTTCAAATCTCTCATGGGTTGACCATCTTCTGTCAGCTACCAAAACAGCTGCTCGTAAAATAGGCTTTTTGTACAGATCTAAGCAGTACTTTACCTCTCGACAACTCCTTCTGCTGTATAAGGCCCAAATTCGGCCTCATCTGGAATATAATTCTCACCTCTGGATTAGTGCTCCCCAATACGCTCTCGATATCGTTCATCGTATTAAAAAGAGAGCGATTAGGCTTATAAATGACCCGTCCTTAACTTCTCACATACAGTCCCTAGAGCATAGAAGGATGGTTTCAGTTGTTTCTTTGTATTATCGTTATTACAACGGGTATTGTGCTGCTGAATTATATTCTTTGATACCTTCT
Organism: Vesta saturnalis; assembly: GCA_036346205.1. NCBI lineage: Eukaryota > Metazoa > Arthropoda > Insecta > Coleoptera > Lampyridae > Vesta > Vesta saturnalis. The sequence goes on from JARFJB010001671.1 coordinate 1,061,462, forward strand.
CGGGCTATCTTTGCGAGAAACACTCGGGTTCGCTCATTCATATCATCAGTATGCAGTACAAATCTCCACTTGTCGTGCCAAACGGGCGCAATCCACATTTTTCTACACGGCTTCTAAACTCTGGAATGAACTCCCTAGTTTCCGCTTTTATAGGCATCTATTGGCAGTTCATTATCCCTCTATCCATCCTCCTAAGTGTTTCTGGGTGCTTTAGCATGATAGGCCAAATTTAGCCCGTTCAGGTCCAAAATTACAAAGATATCGACTTGCAGTTTTCACTGTTTTATTACTAATTTAGTCTACTTTTTAAAGACCTACTTAAATTTTTATGCTTCCATTTAAAATTGTAATATTAAATTAATATTAAAAAAATAAACAGCGCCCTCTAGCATTTATGTTATTAATCAAATTGCTTCAAATTTACAAATTTTCTATTGTTAAACAAAAGCTCTTTCAAACAACATCAAGTTTATTAAAATCAGTCAAGCAGAACCTGAATTCAAGGCGTTTTTTCGTTACAAGGTTCCCACTCTCCCCCACCCCTTATTTGAAGAGATAGACTAAAACTTGACAAATAACAAATATGCAGAATTTATCGAGGATTCTGATTATAATATTTAATATGCCCCTTAATTGAGTAAATTTTGAAACATTTTGCTTTTTAAAATTTTAACTGTCAAATACGCCCTCTAACGGTGGACCTACAATTCTGAAAATAATTTCCAAGCGTTTCTCGAGGCCACTTTTGTTATAAAAATTTTTTCTCGAACCTGTGCTATAATCCATTCCTGAGATATGGCCGACGGCCGTTCTTAGTTGGCCACCCGGTACACATTGTTGCATGTACCTATGGCGCAATATTTATTTTAAACATTTTATTCTTATTTATGCTTTTACTTAATGTAGCAAAAACGTAGTTCGCATTTTATTTGCATTATTTAAACATTTAATTACATTAATGGTGGTGCTCAGCAGACGGAATCTTGAATTATGAGGTTTGATTAACATTTAAAAATTGTTTTCTTAATTTGATAATTTTAGTTATTTTTGTTTGATTTTTTTTTTTGCTGCCACGAATTAATTACTGATTTTTATCAAAATTTGTAATAAATACGTATATAATGAAAGAAATTGCAATTATAACTATGCAAATGATAAATATGAATTAATTGATTTCTTTTGTACAACTGAACCAAATAATTTATTCGATCGATGAAAGTAAATTTTCTCAAAATTTAAAAGAATTGATTATCAATTAATTAAAGTATACAAATAAGGTTGAAAGTTCAGAGAGTAATTTCCTTCAGATTGAACGAATAATCGTTGCTTTTATATAAAATAAATTGACTTTCTTCATTTTTTAATGAATTGATAAAATGTCTTTGATGTCGTACCTACAAATTTCTAGTAACTCAACTCGTATGAAATTAATTTATAATTTCCTAAAAAAATAAATAAAATGTAGTCCATTGATTATGATGTACATGAATGTCATGTGTTTAGTATTACGTCTTTCATTAATATGGCGGAGTTTGTCTTGAGCTTTTAATTATAACTCATTCACTTGACAATAAATAATTAATAGATTTAACGTGTAATTGCTAATGTAAATAGTATAGATATACTGATAATGGATAGAAAGTTAATGATATGCAAATAAACTGCATTCATTTATAAAACCTTTCCGTTAGACCTACTTCTTCTTTATTATACGCGATTTTTATTTTATTTCGTTAATAAGACACGAACTGCAGTGAAATATCAATGTAAGGATGCACGATTCATCAATCGTAATGAAAAGATTATCAAGTAAAATAAATGAACTTAAAGATGAGTTCCTAGTATAAAGTGAGTAATTTATATACGTTAAAATAATCGAGATTGTATTGAAAGTAAAGTACTTTGATAATTAACACAAGCAGAATTCTAATTTTTAATACGCATTAAAATCATTAATTAGGCATTTAATTTTTATCACGTTCAGAATAAGCATTTTTAAATTTCAAAGGTTTGCAAACGCTCTCAATATTAAAACATTCAAAGAAGTAATAACGTGGCATTGATTTACATTCACATACGAAATTTCCGTAAGCATTGAGATATTTAATTAAGCATTTAATTAATGAAAGTCCAAGTAGTACATTTATAATTTTCACGTTCAAATTCTGGTTTTTAAATTTTAAGTAGGATTTAAATAGCATTTAATTATTTTTAAATTTGAACAAACGCTTACTTATATCTTGGAAAACGCTTTAATCATCTGTATGGTAAGTAAACATTACCTAGTTAAATAGTAAAGAGTAATTTTGATTGCAAATCATTTTGAATATTAGTTCGAGTTGGGTTATTACAATTTAATTAATGTAGATGAACAGCTCAGTTGCTAACTGCTTATATAGTAAATATTTTACATGCTTTTAACTTACAGGTAAATCGTTTAAATTTTGACATTTTTAAAAATTACTCGAGCATTAAAATGTTTAATTACGAATTTAAGTAGCATTTAATAAGCACTACACACATTTATCTGTTTCATTCACTATTATAATTTAATCTATGTATATTACGAGTTCTTTAACTACTTTTATATTTCATTATATTATCTTGCATTAGATAGTATTTTAGTAAAGGAAATATTTTTTACATTTAACGAAAATTTGTCTGTAAATTAATGTAGTTATATTAAAACGTACAAAAAGCATTGTAATAGTACTTTACTATATTTCATTAGAGAAAAAATTATTGTTTATAGTAATCATTATAATTTTATTTATCATCCATTCATTTTACAGTTTACATTTGGTAAAGCATTTAAATGGAGGAAACTTTTTTAACACGGATATTTTAAAGAGTTTTAAATATTAAATTAAATTTAACGCACAAAATACAAATGAATAACATTTTACTGCATTTAATTAGACAAAAAGTACTTTTATTTGAAATGAAAAATAGATTGATTATAAATCATTTTGAATATTAATGTGTTCATATGAAACTTTCAGAGATTTTTAAAAGTTAGTCGAAATGTTTCATTAAGCATTGGTTAGGCACTTTACACATTTACCTTGTACCCCAACTGTTATAATTCAGATAATGTTTTACTACATTGTATTTATATTTAGTTTCTAGGAAAGCATTTAAGTATAGGAAACATTTGTTTTACATTTAATGTAAATTAGGCTAGCGTAAACTACTTTAAATATTAAACGTAGTTGCTGTCAACGCTCAACAATTGTTTAAGTGGGCATTTAATTGAATTTAATTACGTGTATAAAACGTTTTTATATTAAATTATTAAATTTGAAATGGTTTTTACTTTTAATTTGTTATGCTAGTTTTTTTTAAATCACGAACATTAAAGCCTTTAGTTAAGCATTTAACTGCAATTAATTAGAGAAAAAAAGGTTTTTAATAATAATTGTTTCATTAGAATTTCACTAACGTTTAAAAATCTTGAGCACTAAAATTTAATTAAGAATTTAAGTAGCATTTAATAACCTGAATTGTTGTAATGCAGTTAATATATGTTAGGATTTCTTCAAGTATTTATAGTAAATATTATAAATGCAATTACAAAAAGAGCATTTAAATACCGTTGTACTGGATTTTGTTAATATTTAGTTTACATTTATAAAGATTTAAAGGAACATTTTTTATATTTAATGAAAGCTAGGTTGGTGTAAAACACTGAATATTAAAATTTAATTTTTTAAATGGCACAAAAAGCATTTAAATAGCATTTGACTGCATTTAGAGAAAAACATGTTTTAATATTATGTGGATTTGTATTAAATACAAAATAGATCGAGTGGAAATTGTTTGAATATTAACGAGTATTAAATTTTTATTCAATCACGTTTACTATGCGCAGCGCATATTTATCTTGTACACTAATTGTTATAACTTAATTAATGTAAGGTTTAGAGTTCGTCAACTGTATGTGTAGTAAATATAGTAAACGCAACTTTTTACAGACAACGCGCAAATTGCGTTTTACTGTATTACATTAGCTTGCATTTAAAAATCATTTACAGAGAGGAAATACTTTTTCAACTCACAAAAAGCATTTAAGATTTAACTACATTAAAAAACTTGTTTTTCTGTTAAATGGAAAATCGTATTGGTTAAGTGACGTATTCGAATAAGGTGTTAAGTAATTTTTTATATCATGAACATTAACGTGTTTAATTAAAATGTTAAGGTGGATTTAATAAGTTTAGACACATTTATCTATCTTGTATGCAAATTGTTTTAATTTAGTGGATGTATATTACGAATTTACGAATTCTTCAATAATTTTATGATTAATATTGAAAATGTTTTTTTATTCACGGAAAACATTTAAATACCGTTTCGTTAATAGTTAGTTGCGTTAGGCAAATTTTTTTAATAGCATTTGACTGCATTTAATTTTGAAAAATTTTTTGCAAATTAATGGATTGGTTACAAATCGCTTGGAGAAAGGCAATTAAGTAGCACTTTAAAGTTTCATTAATATAGGAGCTCTCTTTGAAGCCAATGGCATTAAAGATTACATTTTTTACATGCAACTAAACTTTGATAAATACATATATAAATCGTCTTTAGGACATTTAATTACGAACGAAGTATAGCATTTAAGCAGCATTTAATAACATAACCTGTATGTTATGAGGTCTTGAGTTGTCTTTTATAGCGAAGGAACTTCAAGTTCGGCTACTCACCCAAATGCATTCAAATAGGAATTTACTGCATTTCATAGTTTACATTTACAAAACCATTTCATTATATAATTATGGGAAACATTTTAACTCTGCATGAAAACTAGATTGTTGGTTTGAGTGTGTTTCGAATATTAACATGTTTTAAGTACCATTCTGATATAGCATTAAGGTTCATTTAAGAACATTACCTGTGTGATATATGTTTTGTACCATTTTATTGCATTTAATTAATAATAGTTTTTATTTAAAACGCATGTAATAATTGTAAAAAAATATACTTTGAAACTACAACTGATTTGAAAATTATCTTGATATTAAATGTTTGGTAGACATTATTGCATTTTTCATGAGCATTTAATTACGTACGGGTACGTAGAAAAAAATATATATTCAAGTGGAACTAATTACAGGTATACATTTTAAGTTTACCGATCTCGGATTATTTTTTAAGTAAGAAAAAATTTAACTTGCATTTTACTGCATTTGGTTATCATAAGGCACGTAAATTTAATAAATAAAATACTATTGCATTCACTGAAAACTAAGTTGATGGAAAACGTTGTAAATACTTAAAACCTCTAATAAACATTTTAGAGGTTTTACAATGAGCAGTTAATTACATAACACTACATTACGCATTTAAGTGCACTTATTACAGGTACTCATATTGTACGCAATTTTGTACTTTTTAAGTGTATTAATCTCTCACAAAATTTATTTTTTAACTCACAAAAACATTGAACTTGCATTTTACTGCATTCGATTATCATGAACCATGAAAATTTAATTAAGGAACGTTTTTTGCATTCTGTAGAAACTAACTTGATTGAAAACGCCCTGAATACTTAAATCTAATAGGCATTTAAGTGGTTTTTAATGAGCATTTAATTCATGTGAAGCTTATTACAGGTACATAAAGTGAAGGCAATTTTGTGCTTGTTAAGTTTACTTATCTAAGATAAAATGTGTTTTTTGCCTTATAAATATGATTTAACTTGAATTTTACTTTGTGGTTTATGATACGCATGAAAATGTAATTACGAAAACATTTTTTCATTCAATGGAAAGAAACTTGATCAAAAACGCTCTGAATACTTAATTTTTTTAATAAACGTTTAAGTGATTTTTAATAAGCATTTAATTACCTACGGCTACATATAAAAAACAATCAAGTACTTAAATTATATGCGATTTTGTACCGTTTAAGTTTAGTGATCTCCGATAAAATTTATTTTTTGCTCACTAAAATATTTAATTTGCATTTTACTGGACTAGATAGCAGCATTTAAAAAGTATAAAGATTTAATTAAAGGAAACATTTTATATTCAATGCATTTGTTGAAAGAGTTTAAGTCGTTCCTATGTACAAGCATTTAATTGGGAATTTATAATTATTTCGATTTTAATAAACTAATCATTCTTATAGCTTGCAATTGTAATTTTTTAAACCTAAATTTAACACAGACATTTCCATAGTTGTCCAAAACCTTATAAATTGTACAAAACTATTCTCAAGGGAGAGATTTAAAGTTCAACACACTAAATGTCGTCCCTTTATAATGTCATAAGTAGGTGAGCAAAATTTTAGAAACTTCTTCCTGTTTTTCTACATAAACATGAAGCTTAATTGCGAAATCGTGTAAGTACTTTTTATAGGTTTGTTTTCTTTTTACTTGGATTTAATGTTATTTGGCAACATTCAGACATTTTTTCAGAAAAAAAAACGTTGACCTTCTACATTATTTTTATGCTAGATTAAAGAATACGTTTAGAATTTATTGCTTAAGCCATTCCTTTTTAAGATATTATATTCAAATGCAAAAATTAGGGCGCCACTCAACTAATTTATAACTTTTCTTTATCAGAAATTTGTTTTACTACCCACAATGAAACATAAAGATGTTAAAATTGATATAATACCAAAGCGTAAGATTGTATCAACACATTAAATTTATTTATATTTCCAACAGCGCGCGAACGGAAACTTTATGACATTTTCTTAAAATGCATTAAATATGCACATCTCTACGATATTACTCTAGACATGTTGAGAATTAGTTATTGTTTGGTACATACAATTATTTACAATATTCATGTAAATAAATAGAGAAAAAAAGATGCGTGCGTTAAACAATTTAAAAAAAAATAGTTCACAAGATTTAGAAGCACTTTGTAATTAACTACTTATTCATCACGCGGCGTATCGTGCTTAGGAGTAATTAGGAGTTACTAAAACATGTCTGTATAATATTTATTAGAAAAACATCATTTCTTTATCTCTTACCGTTCATTACTTTATTATAACTGAATGAAGTTTATTAAATCCCTAATTAATTAAAATTGTTTAAAATCGAGATTAATTTGTAAAATTTCGTCACAGTTAATAAAAACGGTATGAAGATATATATATATATATATATATATATATATATATATATATATATATATATATATATATATATATATATATATATATATATGACAGTCTTTGATTTTATTAGATTTAGCTCTCTTATAAGTTTGCCATGGCCGTATGAAAATAAATGTAAATAAATATGTAAATACAATACGGTTGCGAACGAATATAAATTTATTTCTAACTGTAAGTGTAAGTGCACATAAAAACTGCGCGAATATACCCGGTGCGGAGTGAGTCAACGATAAGAGTAAAGTAAACTGGTCCTTTATGGGTAAAATTTGCCAATAAAATGTATTTATTATATTATATGGCTAGTAAGTGTGCACATTTTAAAATTATTCTTGGCCATACAGATTGTTCCAAAAAAGCAGGACAAGACAAAAGTTAGTATTTTTTGTGGAACACCCTGTATATCATTCGATTTTTGGATTCTACGCGCAATTATAAAACTTTATTTATATAAGTTTCATGAATGTTAAATTTACGGTTTTTGAAATAATTCAAATTTTATCCAAAAATCGCATTTACAAGTATAACTTTATTATTATGTACTTTCTTGTGTTTTGTTAGGAAAACTTATATTTGGGCCAAGGAAAGACCAAACTTAAGCCTGTGTTTTGAAGAAGAAATATTAGAGGTAAATGCTACAGGGTGTTCAAATATATGCGAAACTTGAAATTCAAAATTAACACTTTTCTCTAATAGAACATCCTGTATGTTTTTACGCTGTGTTAAAGAGAATCAAAAACCACACAATTGTTCATAAGTATGTCCTATACCGTTCTCTCACTGTTTTTGAGTTATTTTGATTTTTGTGTATGTATTATTTAATATTTTAATGGTTTTTCTTGTGATTATCCACCGTAGCCATGAAAACAATTTCCCACATAACAAATATTTGACCTGTTAATCTGTTGTTGCATTTTGGTAGCCATTTAAGATTGTGAAAGTTTTATTGTTCAATAGTAAAATAATGGATTACTCTACCGTTGACTCATTCTTTACATACGAATGACAATGCAAATGTATGTAACCACAAACGCAACAAAATGCAAATTTACTAAAATCAGTGTAAATCAAAATATAAACATAAATACATATGTAAAATACTGTTTACATAAAAATTAAAATCAAAACGAAAATGTAAACACTAAGTCAAATATAAATGTAAATTCTCAAACAAAAGAATACCTATATATCAATGTATATTGAGTAAAAATGCAAATTCAAACGTAATTGGAAATGGATATACTGTTAGCGTAAAATTATAAATGACAGATTTTAAGTTTTAATGTTGAGGGCCTGCGTTTGTAATATTGGTGTTTTTACATTTCAGTTCCTTTCAGATTTGTTCAATCAAATGAACCATTACATACGCAGATTTAATGTGGAAGTAAATATAAACACAAATACAAACTTTGCTGTAAATTTAAATGCAAAAATTATAACATCCAAAGAACGTGCATTTTAATTATTTATAAACGTGTCGTCACTGTGAAAAATGTGTAAAAATTGATGTAAAAGGTAAAATGTGATACGTTAAATCATTACAGATAAACGTGAACGTAGTCATAAATGCAATAGTACGTTTAAACGTAACGTACAACTTGACACAAAATTTTAAATGCTTAATAAATGCATGAGTAAGTGTAAATATAAAGGTGAGTGTAAATGTAAATGCAAATGTAAGTGCGGGTGTAAATGTGGATGTAAACGCAAACGTAATGATAAGTCTGAATGTGGACGTAAACTAGCATAAATTTAATGTAGACGTAAATATAATTTTAGATGCAACTTCTATAAACGTACAAGTTACACATAGATCTAGGCCCAAATGCACCTTGCGTAAACGTAAATGTAATGTAAATACAACTTACACATACCGTAAACGTATCTATAATGCGAACAAACATAATAGTATACGTAAATATACAAGTAAACATAGAAACAGATATACACTCAAACATAATCGTTTATGTAGCGTACATATACACTATCTTTAAATGCGTTAAACGTGTACTTAGATTTACACGTAAACTCAAGTAAGTGTAATCGTAGACGTGAACGTAGACGGTCAATCTCAATTCAAATGTAAATAAAATTACAATTGTGTAAATTCAGGTACAACTTCATAATCATTTAAAACTTTTTTTACATTTGAATTACTATTAAGTTTGTCATTAATGTAAACCGTATACAAAAAGGAAATGTAAACGTACACTAAACTTAGACATAGACGTAAAGGCAAGCGTAAAGTAAACCTAACGTACGCAAATTAGTCCATATAATTTTAGGTGCGAAAGTAAACGTGCGCGTAGTTATAAATCGAATAAATATATAAATGTAACGAACGTATACTCGTAAATGTAGTGTTAAATGCGACAAACTTAGTTATAAACCTACAAGGAAACGTGAACACGGTTGTGGACGTACGCATAATGCAAACGTAGCTTATTCGTACACAGTCTAGTTTTAAACTCCACAAATGTAATCTTACAAGTAAAAGCAAACGTAAACGTTCTCCTAGAGTAAATGTAACGTACACATATGCGTAAATATATTTTTATGTACCACACATGTAAACGTACAAATACACATACACGCAGTCGTAAATTCAAAGGTAAGCGTAACCGTTACACACTTAGACGTAAAAGTAATTTTAAATGCGACAAACATAAACTTGACAGTAGATGTAAACGCAAACGAAACCATAGAGGTAATCGTAAAGGAAACACATGTTTTAAGTATAATTTTACATGTAATCACGTAATCGTACACATAAACATGCAAGTAAATGTGGACGTATAGCACAAGCGTGCCCCACGACGTAAACGTAACGTAGACATGTACGTAAATGTAATTTGGAAGCAGTACATGCAAATATAGTGTAAATTCACATGTAGAAATAAGCATAAACGTAACGTACACTTACGCATAAATATAATTTGAAATGCAATAAACGTAAACGTGAATGTACACGTAGACGTAAACCCAAAAAAACTAACGTAGAGGTAAGTAAGTGAAAGCCTGAACGTATAAATAAATGTCGACATATACATGTCGACATGTTACGTATACGTACAGGTGAATACCTATTATTTTAAATGCCACTTATAAACGTACACGTAAATATAATTTTAAATACGACAAACGTAAACATAAACGTGGATGTACAACATAAACGTAGGCGTCAACGTAAACGTAACGTACACATACAGTAAATATAATTGTGAAGTAATCATACAAGTAATAGTAGACGTACTCGTAAATTCATTCATAGACATAATATGCACAATACATAAATGTAATGTTAAATGCGATAAAGTAGTCATACACACAAGCGTACAAGTAAACGCGGAGGTACAAGTAAGCATAAGCGTAGCGTACACATACATGTAAATAACTTTGTAAATGCTAGGCGTGTGAATGCATAACTAAATGTAGACGTAGTCGTAAATAAAAATGTAAGCTCGAGAATGTAATTTTAAATGCACAAAATGTAAAAGTGGCCATACACATAGGTATTAATGCAAACGTAAGCTGTATATATATATATATATATATATATATATATATATATATATATATATATATATATATAGGAACTGTACATACTCCTACCACGTAGTGAGGCGTTTAAAGGGAACATAAAATGAGCATTTACAAATGTCTACTCCTCTACGCCATAACTTTGTTAATGTCGATTTGATTGATTTCAAAACTTTTGATGGTTCCCTGAAAGTACAGAGATGCGTAACACAACTAATGTAGTTTACATTTTCCCCACACGATCATTCTGTTTTTAATAAAAAAAGTCAAATTTAATAAAATTTTAAAATCTGGCAATATATGTGAAATTATTTTATAAATTTTAAATAAGAAACATTTAATCTAAAAAATTAGGTCAAAATGAGTACTGAATATGTTTCCATTTTTATAATAATAATTTTACTTTAAAATACTGTTGGAATGTTTTTCATGGTAACACAGTTCTTATTGAAAAAGGAAGAAGAAATCGAAAATCAAATACAACCGAATGTCATAATAAATAAATATGGTTTCTTCATCAATAAACTATTTTTTCTTTATTATATTATGCGTTACGTTTCGGCAAAGCTATAAATTATCCGTTCCCACCTTCAGACATTAACAATATAAAAGTTGACATTATTTGATTATAACCATCGTCTACAAATATTAAACATGGTAATATAGTGCAAAATATAATAAAAAAGGTTTATATGCAAAATTTTAAACTTTTTAACAATAACATTTAAAAGTAATTAATACAAACGTGTAGAAAGTTTGGGAAAACTCCACATGCCATTCCCGAATCTCGTTGACAGTACAGATTCTCAGTAAATGTGTGGATTGGGGTAGTGGACGGATATCTAATTGGTCCACATTTCATTGATGGTCCATTAACAGGTGCAGTGTACTTAGACTTTTTGCAAAATACTTTGCCAAATCTTCTTGCCCATGTTATTATCCGCGGGATGTACTTTTAGCACGACGGGGCATCACCCCATTTCATAGTTACTGCCCCCCAACATCTCAACCCCGCTTACGGAAACAGGTGGATTGGACGTAGTGGACCCCATACATGGCCACCCAGGCCTCCTGATTTCAATCCCGTAGACTATTCAACTTGGGGTCGACTAAAACTTATGGTATACGAAGAAACTATCTACACATGGCAACAATTATTAATTGTTGTACCATTATTAGAAATGCCCCGTTAACAATTAGGAAGTCAATTAGACATTTAATGGTTCGACAGAGAAAGTGTACTGAAGCAGGTGGTTTTGTTTTGAATATATCCTATAATCAGTAATTTTTCGTTTTTACTTTGTTATTTAAATTATAATAATACATTTTTTGTAGTTATTTTTTGTTAGTTACATTTTGTAAAAAAAAAAATCAACTACTAAAATCGTTTCAGCATCCAGTTTTTTCTTGTAGAAGTAAAAATTAATTTAAACAGTTGTTGGAATTAGACAAAATAAACATAATGTGCTGCATTTATATACAGGGTGATCTTATGCTAATGGAAACATATTTAGTACTTAGTTTGAGTAAATTTTTTGATTAAATGTTTCTTATTTAAAGTTTATAAAATAATTGCACATATTTTGCCAGAATTTAAAATTTTATTAAATTTGATTTTTTTATTAAAAACAGAATGATCGTGTGGGAAAAATGTGAACTATATTAGTTGTTTTACCCATCTCTGTACTTTCAGGGAACCATCAAAAGTTTTGCAAAATCCATATACAGGGTGCGTAAAATTCTACAACCCAAGCCGGCTAAATTTTTAAAGACCGGTCCTGGATTATTTAAATTTTGATCGCGTGTGATAATCAGGTAGGAATAGCATATCTTCGCACCAAAATATGAAATCAATCAAATCAACATTAACAAAATTATGGCGTAGAGTAGTTTTAGTCAAAACTCATAAATCACATGTAAATGTAAATTGGATCATGAAAATTTACTTTTTTTTTGCTTTTCAATTTCTTATAATTTGCCTTTACTCTAAGTATTTTATAAAATGAAATGTAAAGTAAATGTAAATGCAAAGTAAACGTAGAAGCAACCGGAAACTTGACGTAAATATAATTTTGAATTACAGTAAAACACAGTAAAAGTACAAGTCATCGTGGACGTGGTCGTAAATGCTAACGTAGATATAATCATAAACGTAACTTACACATAAACATTAATGTAATTTGAAATGCGACAAATGTTAATGTACGGATAAACGCAACAAATAAATAGACGTAATGCAACAAACGTAATCGTAAACGTGAAAGAAGACAAACGTAAACATAAACGTGGATGTAGAGTTAAACATATATGTAAACATAACATACATATATAAATGTAATTTTAAATGCGACAAATGTAAACGTACAGATGATAAACGTAGAGCTAGACGTAAATGCACACATAATCGCAAATGTAAATGTGGATGTGACGTAAACGCAAACATGCGCATAGGCCTAAACATAAACATAAAAGTAAGCATTGATGTTCTGCGTGAACTGCATTGTGAACCTTGACGTAAACCTAAGCTAAGCCTAAACGTGCACATATATGTAAGTGTAATTATCAAATGCAGCAAACATAAACGTTTAAGTAAACGTAAACATGAATGTAGACATAAATGTGATCGTTGACGTAGACGCCATAGATAAAAACGTAAATATCAATTAAATGCACTTATGTTAACCCTGCTATTCACAGCTTGCTAGTTTTTATCTATATTGTCATTTAATCATTTTGTTAATTATGTGTTTTGAAGTATTACCTCACTTGGTACGTCTCGTAACCCGAATTGTAGCTTTTAATTCTTAGCTATAAAATTAATTCTGAAATTAAAACGTGAAATACTTAAGCTACCTGTTAAAACGTAAAAGTGTGAGCCGAAATATGAATATGAAATATGTGAATCTGAAACGTGAAGTATTAAACACAAACATGTCAATGTGAAATGTAAATATGAAAATTGTGATTATGAATTGTCAACTTATATGTCAAATATATGAATACCATGTCTGAATACGAAGTATGTGAAATATGACAGGGCGTGTGAATAGGAAATGTGAAATTTACAACGTGAAATGTGAAACGTGAAATATGAAACGTAAGATATGAGGCATGTCAATACGAAACATCTGAAAATGAAATATGTCAACATCAGACACGTGATAAAATATAAAAACATGAAATATGTTGAATACAAAATTTGAAATACGTATGTGATCTGGACGTGAATATGAATGTGAATATGAAACATGAAATATGAAACAACGTAAGATGACACACGTCAATACGAATATGTGAATATGAAAGATCTGATTATATGTAATATTAATTTCAAATAGGTTTATAATATCCTCGCCAGGAGTGTTTACCGACGCGTCATTAATTTATGAATCTATCTATCCAATTTCTTCTAGTATAAAATAGTGAATTAAATAAGGATCGTGAACATTCGTATTGCATTTGACGAAATAAACATACGATATTGAATAAGTAAATGTAGTAAAAAGAGTAAACCTATAAACGCGAAAACAATTTGTTTGACTAATATAGTAACTACGGTATAACTTTCATCTGTTTGTTTATCCTTTGACTGTTTCCTCATTTCCTACATTTCTCGTACTTCTTTTAATCATCGTTTATTACACAAAAGAAAATGGGAGTCCCCTGATATCAGTATCTGCTGTCCAAGAAGTAACTATGACATTAAGTGTTTATATCTTAATTCATTACAATCACGAAATTACAGCGTGTGGCAAGCGCCTTTGGTATCTTTAATTATTCAAAAGACGATGAGAAATATCAAGTCTAGAGCTGCATCTAACCCTGTTTTAACAAGTCCGGGTACAAAACGACCACGCATAAGGTATACGTTATACAATATGTATGTACAAAATATATATATATATATATATATATATATATATATATATATATATATATACACCGAAAATTGCACTTTTCTTGTTAAATGCGAAACGAAGAATGTTCTTATCACGCTGCTTGAGCTATCTCATCCAAACAACGTGTATTTTACCAATTGTAATTGTAAATAATTTAAATAAATTTAAATCCTAAATGCAGGCAACTTAACTTGCAACAGCAAGTTTAATAAGTAATTGTTACTTGAAACTTCGAAAGCTAAATGTAGGATTGTTACGGACGAATGCATATTTTTAGAATGAAGATGTCGTGCAATAATAAGATGAAACTGTTCCAACGGAAATTAATGTTTCTTGTTTTTTTTATATTACTTTTGAAAGATGGGGGTTGTTTGCGGGAGTTAAGTTGGTTAGGTTATCGGTGGAAGAGGGACAGTTACAGTTAAAGTGTCAATCGAGCCAGCTCGATTTTTGGGTTAATTAAATACCTTCATTGTAAACAGTTTGTGTACCATTTTCTTTTGAATTCGCCAACACTAAGTTGTCTTTTCTTTCGGGGTTAAACCGCGTATCTTAGCGATTTGTGTCTGTGATCAATTAAGGGAATATTTATTCTAGTGTAAGTAGGTATTTCTATGTAACTGAAAGCTCGCAACCAATCATTTTACTAGTCTATGTAACGTATCCAAAGAATCAAACATGGTCTTGCAAAGGTATCTTATTCGTACGCGGACTCATTAAGCTGAAATCTGCTAAAATGAAAAGGCAGTACCGGGCCTTCTTACTCTGGTATTTGTGCGATTTAGCATTGTCGGTAGTTGTTTATATTTATATTTATGTAGAGGTGGCTGATGAATGGGTATAGGATACCGCTGGTTATTAATTGTAGAAGGCAATTGTCAGTAGGTACACACTCCCAGGCCAGACCATTAAACACCTCGAATTTTTATTTCTATTGTTTTTATTTGTTGTATAGATGAATGTGTAACCTGAGAGAGCAGCACTGTATTTTTCTAACGCACTCAAACATATATATATATATATATATATATATATATATATATATATATATATGTATCGGTCTCGATGTTCGTGATCGATTTATAACTTACCCTTGTTAGGCTTTGTTTTAATGAGTTTTTTTGTCAGGTTGTTTAAGTAGAATTATTTGCCTGCGAGCTGATTTCTCTTTGTGTCTGCTTTATTGTAATTTGATTTTAGTATTCTGTGATTTAGTGGTCACTAAACAATTAGGTACTTGTAAATTCCTTCTCTGTTTTCTTTTCTCCTTGCCTTTACCTTATTATCACCTGTGAAATTTTACTGTTGTTGTATTTTATATGTACCGTAAATTGCTTTATTGTTTTATGCGCTTATTTACTTAAAGACCGGCATGATTGGCTTTAAAGGGCCACATGTTTGGTGTTACGATTTTTATTATGATTTTATTTTGATTCTTTATGACCCAATTGTACGTGTGACTAAATGTGTTTTTTTTTATTGTTGTGTTTCTGTGTAACTAAACAGTGTTTTATTCATTTTCTCTTAATGTTATAATTTTGTACGCACTTTAACCTGATTTAATGGTGTTTTGTTATATATTTAACCCTTTCATTGTTTTTTGTGTTATTTGATTTATTAATGTACTTTTGCAATTACTTATTTTTGAATAAAGTGGGTTTTATTGGCGGTTCTTTCCCACAAGAGTATATTAACGGGCTGAACCACCGCTGCGCAACGCTCGTTGATTTTTATTTGAGTAGTTTCATTTTTTTTTACCTTCCCGTCATGGTGCAACACTTACTTCATCCATCTTATCTAATTTAGATAGTACAACGTACCTAACACTTGTAAATAAATTCTAATGTTTTAATTAGTGCACGGAAAGTAAAAGTAAGGCAGGCAATTAATTTGAGTAATAGTAACATTATTATCAGTCAAGTCAAGATAAATCACTTAGCGATTGTTTTGTTCTTGAATTTGCATTATTCCAAACAAGTTCATATTATGCTTTTCAAGATAGGGTACCTGGGGTACGCTACAGTATGAAATATGAATTTGAAATACGTGAATATACGTGAAAACGAAGTATGTGAATTTTAAGTATGTGATACGAAAAATGTGGTGTGAAATATCAGAATGCAAAATAGGAAACGTGAAATATGACACCTGTCAATATAAAACGTAAATATATAAATGTGAAACGTAAGACATGAAATATGTGAATATGAAATTTGAAATATGAACATATGAAGATGATGTTTACTACATGAAGTCTGTAGATCTAGCAAATATTTTAACGTAAGTAGGGAAATGCCATACTTTTTGATATCCCACTTCTGAAAGATAATTTTATTATTTTGTTAAAACGCCACACTTTTTAAAAATTTTTATAGTTGCTAATGTTTGAGTACTTTTATTGATTTTTTTAAATTTATGTTTATAACAATTTTATGCAGTGCGTTCATAAAGTGTGGAAACGGCCCATTATCTTACGAATGAACTATTTTCAGAGGTAAAGCTCGGACACGTCGATTTGTTTTGTTTTTTTATTATTTTTTTCAAAAAAAAAAAAAACATTTTTACGCCCACCACCTTATCAGATGTGACGTCAACAATACCAACTTTGTCACATAAAATATTTCAAGCTACAGTATACTGAGTATAATGAAAATCAACGTTTGGATTTTTAAATATTTAATTCACTATTTATTTAACAAGGAAAATTAGTAATAAAAATTAACAAAAACATAATTATAATAAATGCTCGAATTGAGCTTCTTGGGTTAATTGACAATATCCAAGACGTCTTGGGTTATGTTTGACAACATCACTTGTGCAATCTGTTGAATTTCAGCACGGATTCTCTCTTTGAGATTTTCTAAAGGAGTAGGTCGGTTTACATATATGTACTTTACTTTTTAAATAACCCCAGATCGAAAAGTCCATGGGATTTAAATCTGGCGACCTAGCAGACCATTCAATTTGACCGTGTCCTCCAATCCAGCGATTGGGAAAAGTTCGGTTTAAGAAATTTCTAACTGTTACAGCATAATGTGGACTTGCTCCATCCTGATGGAACCAAATGGTGGGATCTATTTGACCAGGGTTATTAATGTCAGGAAAAGTTGCCGTTAAAAATGGAACTATATAGGTTTGTAACATTTCTAAATATCTTTCACCCGTCACAGTTCCGTCAAAAAAATATGGTCCTATAATTGTGTTACTAACAATCCCAGCCCACACAGCTACTTTTTGGGGATATTGGGTGTAAGCTTCCATTGTCCAATTA
The DNA here is from genome assembly GCA_036346205.1 of Vesta saturnalis. Classification (NCBI taxonomy): domain Eukaryota; kingdom Metazoa; phylum Arthropoda; class Insecta; order Coleoptera; family Lampyridae; genus Vesta; species Vesta saturnalis. The sequence goes on from JARFJB010001671.1 coordinate 1,079,303, forward strand.
GGATTTTCTGTTGCCCAATAACGACAATTTTGTCTGTTCACTATACCGTTTAAACAAAAAGTAGCTTCGTCGGAAAACAAGATATTATATTCAAATCCATTAATTCGATTACACAATTCTTGCATATTTTCGCAAAACTCTATACGTCTATCGAAATCGTCTTCATTAAGTACATGTATAAGTTTAATTTTTTAAGGATGTAGTTCGGCCGTTTTTAAAATTTTATGAACAGCGCCACGACAAATGACATTGTTAGTAGATAAAGTTGTAATTGAACAATGAGGATTTTCTTCATCTTCAAATAATACATTTAATTGAGTATCTTCATAAACGGTGGGTCTGCCACTCTTGGATTTATCCCTAACATTACCGATCTCATTAAATTTATCCAATATTTGGCTTACCGTCGCTTTATTTATAGGGTACAGGATCAGGATAATTTTCATTAAAGATCTCGGATACTTCTGCCATACTTCTTTTACGATCGCCATAGCCTAATATCATTAAAACTTCTATTCGCTGCTTTTCTGAGAGCACCATCGTAATTTCAAATAATTTTAGGGTAATACTTTTGAAAAAGATGCTGTTATAGACTTATAAATCGATGTGACACAACAAAACAATTTATTATTGACATATGCAATGGTAACTATGAATTTATTTTCTGACTACTAAGGATTGTGACATAAAACAGCCTACTTGATTTTTGACATTAATACTCATACTATTACAGTAATTTTGATTTGAATGAAATTGGTTATCTTTAATAAACAAACAGTTTACCTTCTCTTTCGTTCAACAATACGCCACTTCATTTGAACATTTGTTGTAATTAAGTTATTTGTTAATCTTTATTGAGCAGTGACTACTTTACCAATTTTCCTTGCTAAATAAATAGTGAAACAAATATTTGATTTTCATTATACTCAGTTTACTGTAGCTTAAAATATTTTATGTGACATATTTGGTATGGTTGAAAATATGGGCTGTTAATTTTTGATATAAAAATATACAGTTTCTATTTAAAAAATTCTCGATGACGTCACACCTCATAAGGTTGTGGGGGTAAAAAAAATTGTTTTAAATAAATAAAAAAACACGTGTCCGAGCTTTACCTCTGAAAATAGTTAACTCGTGAGATAATGGGTCGTTTCCACACTTTATGAACGCACTGTATAAAGGTTTATATCGTTAACCTTTTTTTTTTCTCGTTCATATACAGGGTTAGGAAAAAGTACCGGAACGCTTAAATATCTACAAAATCGCGAAAGTTACGATTACAAAATTCGGCATTTGGGGGTTTCGGGGCGCACGGAATTGGAAAACGATATCGGCACTGTTGCCAGATTTCCCAGTTTTGCGATACACGTAGTCGTTTTGTTATCTTAAATAGATTGCCCTATTTATTTTTATTGCAGCTAATTGGGCGTCTCAAACTTAGTAAGATCTCAAATTTTCAAACTTTTAGATCTACTAGTTGCTGAGGTATGACGACACCGTATTTTCAGTAAAAAGTACCGGAACGCTTGAATATCTGCAAAACTGCTAAAGTTACGATTACAAAATACGGCATTCGGGGGTTCCTAGTCATGCGGAATTAGAAAATGATATTGGCACTGATGCCAGATTTACCAGTTTTGCGCTACACGTAGTCATTTTGTTTTCTTAAATAAAATGCTCTATTTATTTTTATTGCAATCAATTGAGCGTCTCAAACTTATTAAGATCTCAATACTTAGTCTTTTTGTTATCTTAAATGGAAGATCCCAAGTTCTCAAAATTCTGTTTATACTATTAGATACTAGTGAGAAAGATTATGGGATAGTTACTTATTTTATAATGAGCATGCATTAAATTTATCGGAGATGCCCGAAAATATGAATACCCTAGGAATAAGTGCACTGCTTCAATTGTTTTCAACACTCTAGCCGTCGCCATGTTACAACAATGACAAATTAAACACATCATTGTCAGTTAATCCGCTGAATATTGCATCGATTACAAAATTATAATTTGATTATGGCTTTTGTTTTACCAGAAACCCAACGTATTGATATTTTGATTTTTCGTGGATATGGAAATAAAACAAGGACATATCAAGAAGTCTGCAACTTGTTTAATGATCGTTATCCTAATAAACCCATTAAAAAGTCTACCATACACAGAACTTATCGACGTTACGAGGAAACAGGGTCCATAAAGTGTTTACCTAAAACCGGACGCCCAAGAACTGCTACAAGGGATGAAAATAAATTAAACGCTTTATTACAAATAGAGGAAAATCCAAAAGTAAGCACCAATCAGTTAGCTATAAATACCGAAATCTGTCAAAAATCTGTAAGGACTATTTTGAAGGAAAATAAATTAAAGCCGTACAAGATCCATTACAATCAAGAGCTTTTAGAAGATGATCCTGACCGCCGCAATGAATTCGCCGAAATCATGATGGAAAATATCACCCAAGATCCTTATTTTGCGCACAAAATTGTATTCAGTGACGAAGCTACTTTTTGCTTGAACGGCCAAGTTAATCGGCACAATTGCCGAATTTGGTTTGGAGATAACCCCCATTGGATGGAAGAACTTCATACCATATATCCTGAGAAAGTTAACGTCTGGGCGGGAATATTGGGAAACAATATTATCGGACCTTTTTTCATAGAAGGTACATTAACAGGGCGAAAGTATTGAGCTACTTTTTGCTTGAACGGCCAAGTTAATCGGCACAATTGCCGAATTTGGTTTGGAGATAACCCCCATTGGATGGAAGAACTTCATACCATATATCCTGAGAAAGTTAACGTCTGGGCGGGAATATTGGGAAACAATATTATCGGACCTTTTTTCATAGAAGGTACATTAACAGGGCGAAAGTATTTGGAGCTCCTTAGAGAAAGTATAGTTCCTGCCATTCAACAAAATAGAAATATAGGTGAAATCTGGTACCAACATGATTGAGCTCCGCCCCATTATTCAAGAGAAGCCATGCAATTTCTAAACAACCAATTCCCAGGAAGGCTGATTGGAAGACGTGGAGCATCAGAATGGCCACCTCGATCCCCTGATATGACTCCATTGGACTTCTAGTGGGGTCATTTGAAGAACCGTGTCTACAGAAATCGTCCAGAAAATTTGAACGAACTCTGCGAAAGAATCCGCATCGAAATTGTACTTATAACACCGGATATGTTGAGCAACACATTGCGAGAATTTTATGATCGACTTGGATACTGTCTGGCAAATAATGGAGCCCACTTTGAGCATTTAATTAAAAGTTAGTGTGGTTAATTATTAATTCTATTGTTTTAGTCCATTGGCTTTTAATCTCCTTCTTATCTTAGCATTATTGTTATTAGTGAAAGTGCAAGGGAAAGTGACCAATCACAAATAAAAAAATAACCTTCATAACTCAAGTCATTTATTTCAATAAAAATAAATGGGACATTCCATTTAAGATAACAAAAAGATTATGTGTAGCGCAAGACTGGGAAATCTGGCAACAGTGCCGATAGCATTTTCTAATTCCGCATGCCTAGGAACCCCCAAATTTTGTAATTATAGCTTTAGCGGTTTTGCAGATATTTAAGCGTTTCGGTACTTGTTACTCTAAAACGCGGTGTTGTCTTATCTCGGCAACTAGTAGAGATAAAATTATGAAAATTTGAGATCTTAATAAGTTTGAGACGCCCAATTCATTGCAATAAAGATAAATAGGGCATTCTATTTAAGAAAACAAAATGACTACGTGTAGCGCAAAATTAGGAAATCTGGCAACAGTGCCGATATCATTTTCCAATCCTGCACGCCACGAAACCACCAAATGCTGAATTTTGTAATCGTAACTTTAGCGATTTTGTAGATATTTAAGAGTTCCGGTACTTTTTCCTAACCTTGTATAGGTGTGATAGTTAAGCCATTCATTGTATTTTCTGGTACCGTGGGGGTACGTGATTAATTCTCGTAAGTTATTATAATCCTCACATGAATTATTTTGGTATAACCAGTTTGTTTTTTATATGTGTAGAGCTGCTGGAATCTTATGCTTGTCGCCTGTATTGTTCTATACCAAATTACTAATATACACCTGAAATATGTAGGTACCGTTTAGTACGATTTGCATAGTGCAAAAATTTGTTATTTCGTATGATTATCAATACGCTAATGTTTAAATTATTATTAATTTTATTAGAAAGTTTACCTCGAGTAGCATTTGAAGCTACGACCTGTACTTTGCTAAAGTACCGCGCTAACTAAGTACGCCATCGAGATTCAAGCCCCAATCGATGTAAATGTTTTGTTTATGTATGTAGAACTGATGTAAATTTACTTTTGAACTAATTCGTTCATAAAAAAATAATTTAAATTATTATATTTACATAATTTATATTGTAAATGTATGTTGATTATAATAGAATAATTACTAACAGTAATTAATGAACTACGGTAATGTTGAACCAAATCGCAGTGTGTGTTGGTTTTAGAAGTTTGTAATTACAAGAATTAAAGTTTATGACTTATTTTATTATAAGTTTTGTTATGAACGAATAAGTTCTAAATTACATCAGTTCTACGTACATAAAGACAAAATTTGCATCGATGGTACTCTAGCAAAGTACAGGTCGTAGGTTCGAATCCTTCTCGAGGTAAACTTTTTATTTATGTATATAATAAAATGAATAATATTTTTTTATGATTTATTACTCTGATGATATTTGAATTTTTGTAACAAATTACTCAACGAAATGACAAATAATTATATCATTTTACAAACACGTCAGTATAATAATTTTCTAACAGTATAGGAGTGTAACCTTGTCGTTGCAAGTTCTTAATTAAATTGTAAAAACGATATAAACTAAGGCACAATCATTAATATCAACCTAATTCACCTTAATCAATCAATCAAATCAATCATTTCTAAGACAAGTTTATTTACGTAGGCGCCATTCAATATAACTTTCTTTTTTCTTAATTTTTATATAATTTTCATGTGTAAATTGATTTATGAATGTTGATTGTTGACAATGTTTTTGTCGTGTTTACAAGATTTTTATAAAATTATGAGTGGATAGCAATGAATAAACCGATTTGTATAAAAGCAATTACGGTTTCTATATCAATTAACTTCTGATTCATTTTATATAAGGAGCTTTTTGTTTATTGTTAAAACAGAAGGATAAATTGTATTAATAAATTCTAAAATTAAAAGTGAGACTAATTATTATGTATTTTGTTATAATTCAAATTCGAGCCGAATTAATAACCTCGCGATGGAATAACAATAATAAATACTTATCGCCGCCTCTATTGTTAAGTCGTTGCGGCATTGCATCATTTCACTCTACTGTAAGTTAATGCGGCAGTGCATCATTTCGCAATTTGTTTAATTGCAGTAATAAATCTAACTGCCTTGTTAATATCTGTCAAGTTCATCAGATAATGCAGAACTCTCTTGAAACATGTCGCTTTACTCTTTTTAAATATTTTACACATATACGTAGAGGAATGTCACAATATGCTATTGTGTGGCAGTTAATCTGAGACTAACATCAATCCATGAAGCATTAAACATTTATATGTGTATTAAAATATAATTAAGATTACGTACGTAAAGACATAATTTTGATGAAGTATTTTATCCTTGAAAATGTTTAGATTAGATTGAATTTTCAGAGGTATATTTTTGTATCAATATTTTACACAAATCTATTTTCGATAACAGTTACAGTTATCGTCCTCAGTAGCAATAAAATCTTTCAGATTTGTTTAAGATGCTGCTATAAATATAACGGATTAATAAATGTATAAAGCCAAGTATGGAATACAATTTTAGTAAAGAATAACTAAATCCTTAACAAACTAAATATTGCCTTGAAGATGACAAATCAAAACACCCACTAACGGACGAAGGCTAACAGTGAAAAATGTCATAATCAAAGAGAAAATTTAACAAATGTTAATCAAAGTATAATGTAAGTGTAAAGTTGTGAAAAACTTTAATTTGAAATTGATAAAAGCATTTATAAATAGAAACTTGACATAAAAATGTAGTTAAATTGTAAGTGTTATTTAAGCGTGAAAACACAATGTAGTACGTCTAATATAATTTTTAATAATTTCAACAACATATGTTAATTAATGTGCTGTGGTAATTTAACACACACACACGCACACGCACACGCACACCCACACCCACACACGCACACCCACACCCACACCCACACCCACACCCACACACACACACACACACACACACACACCACACCCACACCCACACCCACACCCACACACCCACACACACACACTGTGAAATGTGTATTGAAAAGAACGGTTTACATTTTGAACAAAGTGTCTAATTTTATTATACTAGTGTTATTGTTATTTATTTATAAATCGTTATTGCTAAGAATTCTTATTAATTTCACGATTATGAATTAAGTATTGTTACAATAATAAATAAGGATTGTTAAAATTAGTGTACTAAACAGATTTTAATTTACAAAAGTCTTGTATTTGAGTATGGCTTGATACAGTAGCGGCTCTTTAATGAGAACAAGTGAGCAGCGGTCTATAACTTATTAGAATCTCACTCAAAAACTACATACATGTTTATGGCGAAATTGATACATATATAATTATACAGAAAGTATTGACCGCATAACAATAATAATTCTGCATTTCTTTTTATACGAGGATAATAACAATGGATACTAAAAAAAAACGATAACCTACCTATTTATAAATGAAAATGTATTTGAAATTTTAATGAAACGATCGTTAGGTACTAAAATGGCTCTAAATGTTTTATTATATCTTTTTTATTAAAAACTTTATATTCAATTATTCACATAAAGCACATTACTTAACTTAGTACCACATCAAACACTAAAAATCAAAATAACTCGGAAACGCACAGGAATTTCGAAACAGAAGAAGGTACATTATTTTGTTAAACTGTATGTAGATAATGAAAATAACAGTTTTATTTAAAAATTTTAGTCATTGGCTGTAGAAGTTCTGTTTATGAAAGGGGTTGAGCACGCACTTACCACTCCGAAACCACTGTTGCAAGTTTGTGAACATTCTTATCGCTTGTTTTATGCCCTTAATTAATAGATCATTATCCCCCAACATGAAAAAATGCTAAGAAACATACTCGTTTATAAGAAAGTTTAATTTAATGAAAATTTGAGAAAAGAAGTTTATATTCTTTTATACACCCTGTATCTCGGATATACGAAGCCTTCTACTGACATATGTTTATAGGAACTTTTCTATTTAGAAACATAGTGTTCTATCTCCTGTTAAAGTTTGTCTACAAAAAATACTCACTCATTATATATATATATATATATATATATATATATATATTATATATATATATAGGTATACACACCACACAATAATGCCTCGTTAATTGGTAATTTAAGGTCTAGGATAGTAGACTGTTAATTTCAAAAAAAATTTTAAAATTCCATTATTAAGTCGAGATTTCGAAATATTTTATTTCATTCTTCTGGACTAATACAAAGGATAGCAAATGGTCAGAATATAAAACTTAAATTTTAAAAAGTGTGCATCAACTTTACATAAATTAATGATGAATTGAAACGGAATGTGACAATGTAACAATTACTAATATATTGATGAATGTATGATTAATATACATATAAAGTACTTAAAACAGGAAACTCTAAAATTATAATTAACTAATTAACAGTTATTTAAAAGAGTTATTGTAAAACTTACATTAATGTACAAAATGAGACGTTTACTTTAAATGCGTGTTACTGCAATTTTAACTGATAGAACATGTACTAGAAATGCCAATTTATATTGACAAGGATCTACCAATCTTCCCCTTCATTGAGTACAGTAAAGCGAATTTCTAAATAGTACAAAGTCGAAACTAAATTAATGATTGATGAATTGTATATTTAATAAATATTAATTATATATAGCTAGGCACTAAATAGTCTGTTCTATTATTAATTATGAATTTTCATCCTTAAATATATGACATTTCAAGAATTATAGCATTTACTATACTTCGTTCTATTGCCAATATTTTTATTCGAAATCGATAAATGACTGTTCTCCACTAGTAATAGTCTGCAATTACAAATCTAAGTCATTTGTATATTTTATTATAACTGATATTATGAGCTGAAATTTACCTTTCAAAAATTGTGAAGTTTCCTATATAAGTGCGAATGATTTTGTACAATTTAGAAGTATACGATATTTGAATGTAATAGAAAATGTGTTTTTCCTTAAAGGAGAGGAGGATTTTAAAGTAACTAAGGTTTATCCTATTATAATTGGAAATGGTTTTACGATATATTTTATTTGTGGTGTGACTTTTCTAGAACGTAAGGCCTATATAGGTTTTTATATTATCATTTGTGCCTGTTGAAAGTATTGTTGACAAAGCTGTAGTATTCTTATGATTTTGTATAGAGGACTTTCTTGTAGAAAAGTATTTTATTAACTAAGGTTTTTGGATAGAGTTTTCGATGAAGAGTCTGATAATTTTATTAAATTTTTTGACAAATAACGCATCAGAGATAGTTAGAACTCTATATTTCAAAGCCTTTATTAAATTTACTTTATATTTCAAAGGAAAAGGAATAAAGGCTTTGAAATATAGAGTTCTAACTATCTCTGATGCGTCATTTGTCAAAAAAATTTAATAAAATTATCAAGACTCTTCATCGAAAACTCGTATCCAAAAACCTTAGTTAATAAAATACTTTTCACAAGAAAGTCCTGCTATACAAAATCATAAGAATACTCCACAGCTGGTCAACAATACTTCTAACAGGCACAAATGATAATATAAAACCTATATAGGCCTTACGTTCTTAGAAAAGTCACACCACAAATAAAATATATCGTAAAACCATTTCCAATTATAATAGCAGATAAACCCTTAGTTACTCTTAAAATCCTCCTCCTTTAAGGAAAACACATTTTCTATTACATTCAAATATCGTATACTCTCTAAATTGTACAAAATGCACGGGCACTTATATAGGGCAAACTTCACAATTTTTGAAAGGTAGAATTTCAGCTCATAAATCAGACATAAAATATAAAAGACTAGGATGTCAATTGGCAGCACATTCAGTGGAGAACAGTCACTCTTACGATTTCGATAACCCAAAAATATTGGCAAAAGAACGGAATATATCAAAACGCTTATTCCTTGAAATGTGTCATATACTTAAGGATGAAAATTCAATTAATAATAGAACAGACATTAGTGGCCTCAGCACTATATATAATTATTTATTAAATATGCAATTCATCAATCATTAATTCTTAGTTTCGACTTTGTACTACTTTGAAATTCCCGCTTTACTGTACTCAATAAAGGGGGGAAGATTGGTACTCCCATCCTTGTCTAATATAAAATTGGCATTTCCCTAGTACACATGCTTCTTATCAGTTAAAATTGCAGCAACACGCATTTAAAGTAAACGTCTCCATTTTGTACATTAATTGTAAGTCTTTTACAATAACCTTTTAAAATGTTAATTAGTTAATTATAATTTTAGAGTTCCTGTTTTAAGTACTTCTTATATGTATTTAATCATACATTCATCAATATTTAGTAATTGTTACATTGTCACATTCCGTTTCAATTCATCATTAATTTGTGTAAGTTGATGCACACTTTGTAAATTTAATTTTATATTCCTGACCATTTGCATCATTTAGTATTAGTCCAGAAGAAAAAATAAAATATTTCGAAATATCGACTTAATAAGGGAATTTTAAAAATTTTTTAAAATTAACAGTCTGCTTCCTGACCTTAAATACCAATTAACGAGGCATTATTGTATTTCAAAAAAGTAGGTCAAATTACTTCCCATCACTCTTATATATATATATATATATATATATATATATATATATATATATATATATATATATATATATATATAAACAGACCTACCAAAAGCTAAAATTAAAATTAAGGTGTACCATTGTGCTTTTTTTAATTATAGGATGTTAAAACCTATTTAATCGGAGATTTTCAACTTGTCTATTGTAAAGATCCCAAAATCCTTAAAAATATCCTTAATTATTTAATTATCCGCTTAAAGATATTCCTTTTCGTGAAATAATTAGTTATTTTACCTTCTTACATAGTTAAGAAATCGTTATAGATTTCGTCGCAAAATCCCACCAACGCGCCACCTCTTAAGTTCTCACCCAACCAGGTTAGATCGCGGACTATATAAGCGCAAGCGCTACGCAATATTAATTATCTTATTATCTCCGATCACATTTATCCTGCCTTCGTTCCTGGCTTCTATTCCGACCTAGTTGGAATAAGAAGCCGTTATTTCTATCATTCGCCAGACCAGTTTTCCGTTAAAATATTCCTTTTTTGCCCCGAGTAGATTACTAATCGATCTCGTCTGCAAAACATCACCATACCTGCACACTAAACGCTTACTCTGGAGTATGCCGAGCGTAAACAAACATATCCTAATATACTCCTCGGGTGATACTCCCAAGGTGTACGTCTGTGTCGGTATTTTCTCACCTTTGCCTGTCTAAAAGGCGTACGCCTGTTCAGTCTAGCGTCTTTCTAATTAATCGAAGTCCGTATGCTCGTTTGGTTAATTAATCCTATCCTACCACAATTACCTAACATATCCACAACCGAGCCGGGAGACCAGTAAAACCATCAGGCAGATAATCGCATAATAATCTCCAGAGCATCCCGTTTCTGTCAGATTATTATATTATAAAACCAATATACATGTGACCATAAATACATCCTGTATTCAAATAGTTAACACTCTGTGTTCGTATCACGAATACATAATAAAGTATAAAATCCCGATTCCATATGGGATAAATAAATTCCTTTAATTTAAACCAATTTCTATAAAGTAGAAATTACGATTTAATCTTCCTAAGCACTCCCGTTCCTGTATGTTTTCTTTGAAGCGATAAGAATAAATCACAAATTGAAAATCAAATATAAAAATTATACATTTTAAAAGAGATACGAAATTATCACATTTCGTCAAAATGGTGGAGATGTCTTCATTTTTTCTATAGTTTACGAGTCCGCAACTTGCATAATTTAAAATAATTGTAGCAAAGTCCACAACTCAATTAATGCTACGTGAATAAAAGTGATGCTTTTATTTTATTTTAAACAAAAATCGATAAAGCACCGTTTGACCTAGTAAACTACCTTTATTCTATAGAAACTCAAAGCCATTGCCCTCGTAAATGCGTTAAATGTTATCAGTTCCCATTGTATTCTTCTAGGAATACATTTATATAAGTTCGCTTCGTACATCCATATGTTAGCTACTTTAACCGTTAATACAAATTCATAGAATTGATAGTCAAAAGAAAATATAGAATTAAATAGAATTAAATTTTAGTAAAGAATAATTAGAACATTAAAAATTAAATATTGTTAAACTGTCTTAAAGATGACAAATCAGAACACCCTCTAACTGTCGAAATCTAACGATGAAATATGTCAGCCAAAAAACAAATTTAACAAAATTTAATCAAGTTATGATGTAAGTGTAAAGTGGTAAAAAACTTCAATTTGAAATTGATAGAAGCATTCACAAATATAAACATGACATCAATTAAAATAATCCAGTGAAATCTAGCAAAGAAATAGCTTTGTCAATAAGTGCAAGTGCTATTTAACAATGAAAAGCATAATGAAACGTTTAGATTGTATAATATTCAAATACACCATTAAAAAACCCAAAAAAGATAAGTATTTTATTATGTGTAATAATGGTGAAAGTTTACATTTTCAAGTTTTTAATATGTTGTTGTGTGGTATATCTTCATTCTTAAAAGTGGTTAAAACGCTCGACCAATTGTTTGTTGATAGAAACCTAACATCTGGCCACATTTTAAATTGATGTACGGCTAGGTCTTCTCCTTCATTTACCAAAGCTATAAGCATAGTGCCAACTTGATTTGGGAAAAAGACTTCATTCTTGCTTTAAATTTGATAGAACCATGTTTACTTCTATCATTGAAGATTCTTCATATTCCACTTGCAGCGCACAGTTTACGCTAACTAAAGGTCTTTTAAGTAATTTCTAAACTTTATGAAAGACATGTCTTGCTGCTCCTCCAAAATTGCAATTTGTGTTTTTAGCACACATTACCATAACTTTTGTTGTTAGTTCGTATTTGTCAACCATTTTAATAATATATTGGGATATAATTTCTGAGGTTTCACCAGGAAGATCTTGAACTTCTAAAAGTTTTACTTGAATGTCCTTGTCTTTAATAAAATATCTTACACACAGTACGTTCAGATTTGATTCTAGTACATGCAAATTTTTGTTTTAAGCAATTTTTTATTAACTTACTAGTGCAATCCATAGAACGAAAGGGCTGACTGTGGATCCCGTGGTGGTATGAACAAGTACATTCAATCGCAACGAGCTAAAATTTAATTCTATAGTTGGCTTTATACGTTTCTCAAACTGCAATATTAATACCAGGCTGTTGTTTGCATTTTTCAACTTTCACAAAATTTTTAATAGATATTACTACTGACAAAGTAAGTGTTATTGAAACATTTAGATTGTATAATTTAAAATACACCATTAAAATCCCCAAAAAAGATAAGTTTTTTGAAAGGTCCTATTATTCTTCGTACCAAAATGCCCATCCACATAGTAAATCCAAATCTATGTTGATGTCTTGATTCTTTTTTTAAATATTGTTTAGTCCAATAATGTTTGTTACGTCGGTTGAAAATTCCATTGTTGGTTGTCATGCTTTCATCAGACCAAACTATGTTAAAAGGAAAATTTAGATCTTCGTCACATTTTCTAGTATACCATTCGCTAAAACCTGCTCGCCGCTCCTGCTCAGCTCCCTTTTGAGCTGCAGTTCTTCCACCCGTCTCAGCGCTCTTTCCAGCGCACCTTTTTCGTTTCTTCCTATTCTTCTCGTCCCTTTCGTCGTTGTTTGTAAGAGAATGTTTTTCCTCTATTTTTTCTTCATGCTTGTCTTTTTCAAACTTGACTCCTAAGAGTTGCGTTATCAATTTTTCCCGAAATTCTATAATGGGTATATTTTTTTTCTTGTGGGCATTGAATATAATAGAAGCATTTATAACAGCAGTGTTGAATAATAATTCAAACACTGCCTTATGATACCATTTAAGTGTTTTTCTTAGAGGGGAGAACTAACTTGCCTTCTGATCCGACAAGTCGTCACCATCTTTACCCTTATTATATTCAATGATTACCTCTGGTCTTTTAATTTCGATTCCCCTTCTATCATTCTTTCCTGTAACTTAATGTCTATGCCGTGTTTTGTAGATAAAAAATATACATCTCGCTTATCTTGCCATTTAGCAACGATAATACCATCGGCACGCTCTTTACCACTTATTTCACCAACCTTCAATTTACTGCCTACGATTTCTTTTGGATACTGCCTAAAAGATTGGATTTTCTTTCCAATAGGGCTTTGGCCAATTTTACAGAAGTATAATAATAGTCTGCAACAATTGTTCTTCCTTCATCTAAATACCTCTCTGTTAAATCAAGGACTACTTTTTCGGCTAATCCTTGTCCTTTGGTAAGCGTCTGTCCTGTATATATTTGCACATCGAGTGTGTAACCTGACGTATTCCACAATTTAAAGAATTTTATTCCGTATTTAAGTCGCTTAGTAGGAACATATTGGCGGAATACCAACCTTCCCCTAAAAAGGTACCATAGATTCATCAACCACCAGAAATTCTCCAGGAATGCTCTGCTGATAAAAGTTATTTTGAACTGTTTTGAAAAGGTTCTTTATCTTGTGAAGACGCTCATTCGGTTCGGTAGCTGCGTTATTTGCGAAATGGATACATCTTAACAATAATTGGAACCTATTTCGACTCATAATTTTTTAAACAAGTGAGTTTTGATACAAGGGAGAACCACTCCAATAATGTGCTATATTTGGATATTTGACAATGCCCATATATAAGATAATGTCAAGAAATTTAGGATTTCATCTGTATCAACCAAAGTTGCATTATCTGTTAGTTTTCTAAATACGTTTAGTGGGGTAAGATTGCTCTTATTTGTTGGGTATATTGTATCATAGTTGTATGATTCAATGCCTATACATTGAATTTTATTATGTATATGGGTACAATCAACATTGTACCAATCTGTAAGTGTGTAATCCCGTTCTAATGCATTTGTTGTTGTTAACGTGGCCTGGTTTTCTTGTCTTGAACCATCGCTGTCAGAAGAACTACCATCCAAATCGCTTTGTAACAACTCATAGTCTGATCCGGAACACATAAATGGACCTTCGTCACTTTCATCCAACATTTTTGCTAAATCCTCATCATTGAGAAATTTGTTACGGACACCCTGACTCAATTTTTTTTTAGGCCTTATTCTGCTTGCGCTTGCACCAGAATCCATTATAAACTAAAAATTGATAGAATTTGTAGTCAAAAATAAAATACGAAATATCAAGAATATATTCAAATCTAATTTCTTGTATCACCCTGTAAATATATATGCAAACTAAAAATGTAAAAACCACATTTACGTACGATTTCTCTTCATAGAAAACATTTTTACGGAAACTACTTGACCGCGAATTCTCGAATGCACTCTTATTTGGAACAAATATTTAGAGGTTAGGTCTAACTACCTATAATTTTTTATTGCATTTTTATTATTTCAGCCTATTATTCGTATATTTATTAATTTATTCGGCAAGATCGTATAGCACTAATGGTATAAAATCGACACAGACTTTCGTCTTGTTCAACTGACAACTAATATCTAAATTACATTAAATCATGCTACCTTATAACAAAATTCGAAAATATACCGTTCCCAGAGTAAAACATAATCTAGCCACTCATTGCGGTACCGGGGTAAGCGGTCCGTCATAAAAAAGAGTTGTACCGTGAAACATATGTGATCCTCACGGCACAGAAGGGAAATATTTTTGAGGATCACCGGTGATTCTCATGGCGGCGAATGTGTTAAATAACATATATTATGACTTCGGATGAAGTCATCATATATATATATATATATATATATATATATATATATATATATATATATATATATATATATATATATATATATATATATATATATATATATATATATATATATATATATATATATATATATGTATATACAGGTGGTAAAATATGTTCTGGTGCATATTCCAAAAATATTTTTAATTATACAGGGTAGATCATAAAAGCTTAGAAGTAATTAAAAATTTTTTTTTTTAATACAAAACCCTATATATTATTACATATTTAGATTCTACATACAATTTTAGACACATTTTATGTATAATGGCCTATACCTAAGTCTAACCGTTTTTGACAAATTTCAAATTTTTCCTTGGAAATGGGGACCTACTCTAATGGGCTGTATTGATATTTTTGTAATACATTCATACAGGGTGATCAAAAATGGACAATAAAAAGTAGATTAAAAAAAACCTATAAAGTCTTTTTTTTTATGGAAACCCCCTATTTTTTTAATTCTATCTTATTTAGCATTAAAAATAAGGGTGACTTTGTATAAGAGTGTAAGTATATTCCAAAAAATTGTAGTTTTTGAAACAATGACAATTTAATATTTTTTTATTGTAAAAAGGCTATACGGCTTTTAAGTTTTGTTGTTAGTTGGCCGTGACGGGGAGGCGTGGCATATAAAAATAATAGAAATCATCAGAAACGACATTAATTATTATCAGTTGATAATTTGTGTGATGCATTAGTATATTTTATAGCAAATTGATTTAAAACTTGAAAAATTGTAAATAATGAATTTTTCGCAAGCCGAGATGGTAGATATGATTTTTGTTTTGGGAGATAGTGATAAGAATACGCTTTTAGCAAGAAGACTGTATCAACAACGGTTTCCAGGAGACGGCAACCTGAAGGAAGGGTATTTGAAAAGCTTTTTGAGCGTTTTGAAAGAACTGGCAATGTGTTATATGAAAAAAATACTAGGGAAAAACGTGCACAGACTGAGGAAAATCAATTAAATGTACTATTAACAGTTACCGAAAATCCATATATTGGACAACGACCCATTTCTCAGCAGTTTGGTGTACGGCGTACGGTACAGCGGATATTGAAGTCTCAAAAAATGCACCCCTATCACGTTCAACTACCTCAAGAGTTGGTTCCTGAAGATTATCAAAGACGACTGGAATTTTGGCAATGGGCTCAAAACAAAATAAACCAACAAAGATATTTTGTTCATTTGATTTTATTTACAGACGAGGCCACATTTCTCAGAAACGGAAGTGTAAATAGACACAATTTTCATTACTATTCTACCGAAAATCCACATTTTGTAAGATATACTTCTCAAACTAGATGGTCTTTAAATGTTTGCGGAGGTGTTGTCGGTAGTCATGTAATTGGACCATATTTTTTTGATCAACGAGTAACAGGGGAAGTATACTTAGACTTTCTGCAACACCATCTACCTAATTTGTTGCATCAAGTGCCACAGGATACGCAACAAAAAATGTGGTTTCTTCATGATGGGGCCCCAGTACATCATACAGGTCCGATAATAACTTTTTTAAGTGCTAGATATCCAGAATGTTTGATTAGGAGGGGAGGACCTGTTGCTTGGCCTGTTAGATCCCCAGATCTTACTAAAATGGACTTTAGCATATGGGGGTACGTCAAAGAGCAGGTTTATAAAATACCGCGCACAACAAAGGAAGACATGAAGATTAGGATTAGAAACTGTTTTCAAAACATTAGTGTTGAAATGTGTAGAAATTTAAGCAGCGAATTTGAGAGACGTATTGCATTGTGTATTCAAGAAAGAGGCGGACATTTCGAACAACTTATTAGGTAGTACGTATTTGACGTGTTTCTAGTACTTTTATCTGTATAATTAGTTACAGGTTTAGTTACATTAGAGGTATTAAGTTTATGATTAGGATTTGGACATAATTTGTTGAATCAAAAAAATATTGTCTTTACTTTAAGTTCGTTTAATAAAATAATTATTTACATGGGGTTCAATAAATTGTAATATTTCGATCTGAAGTGCTCGATTTTGTTTTGTTTCGCCGCGCCCCGCCGTCACGACCAACTAACAACAAAACTTGAAAGCCGTATTGCCTTTTTACAATAAAAACATGTTAAATTGTCATTATTTCAAAAACATACACTCTTATACAAAGTCACCCTTATTTTTAATGCTAAATAAGATAGAATTAAAAAAATAGGGGGTTTCCACTAAAAAAAATGACTATAGGTTTTTTTGAATCTACTTTTTATTGTCCATTTTTGATCAGCCTGTATGAATGTATTACAAAAACATCAATACAGCCCATTAGAGTAGGTCCCCATTTCCAAGGAAACCAACCATAACTAATTGATAAGGCTTGGTTTAGAAAAGATTTCCACCTATGTTTTGGCCTGCAAACGTCATTTTTGACAAAAAATTTGAAATTTGTCAAAAACGGTTAGACTTAGGTATAGGACATTATACATAAAATGTGTCTAAAATTGTATGTAGAATCTAAATATGTAATAATATATAGGGTTTTCTATTTAAAAAAAAATTTTATATTACTTCTAAGCTTTTATGATCTACGCTGTATAATTAAAAATATTTTTGGAATATGCACCAGAACATATCTTACAACTTTTGTATTTAATTTTTTGTTTGTATCTCCTTAAATAAAGGAGATATGTGACTTTATCACACTAATGCGCCTCCCTGTATATAGGGTGTCCCAATAGTGCGTATTCGGTCGATAGCTCCTTAGCCATTAAACTTAGAAGATATGTTTAAATACGAAAGTGTGTAATATAAAAGCGGTACAATATAGAACTTTTGATTTTCAAATAGAACACCCTATATATTATTTTATTTTTCGATTCTCCTTATAATTTTACATCTTTTTTATAAGAATTACTTACAAGCTAAATCTTACAGTTTTTGAGAAATTAGCAACGTTAACTGAACACTGACATTTTTATGTAGTAATTCAAGTAGGCGTATCTCATGTTATTTTTAAAGATAAAATAATAATCTTTGGTATAGAATTTATTCATACATGAGCTTACTATTGTCAAAATTGGATTTCAATATACTGAGTGATTACAAAAATTAATTCAATAACAAATTCATTTTTTTAAATGGCATACCCTATATTTTTTAATGCCTTGTATTCGCCTATTAACATATTAACGGAAATAAAAACACTTAAAATTATAATAAATGATCAATGTGACCACCATTTTGTTGCTGGCAAACATGAAGTCTTTGAATAAACGGGTGATCACAAAAATTAATTCAACAACGTAAATTTGAAAATGCTATATCTTCATTTTTTTAAATAGCACACCCTATATTTTTAACGCCTTGTCTTCGTCTATTAGTCGGCTTTAATTTTTATTAAATATGTTCTATACCTATCTCTAATAGTTTCGGAGATATTTAAGTTTGTTCAATTTTTTTCGTTGATAACACTGATGAAGAGTAACATTAGTCGGTCAAAGCAAGCTGTGGATACATACATAAGAAACTAAAAAATATTAACTGAAATACATAAATTGTAATTATAATAAATATTGTATGAAACCACCAATTTTAAGAGATATTTGAGATGTTTTTAAACGATTCATCGTAAAATTAAACAATTTAATCAAAAGAGCGTAAAACAAAAGATGAACGAAAACAAATGAAAAAATCAGACTTGTCAAACAGTGCTAATATTTGTGTAGTATTGTATACTTATTTCCTAAATTACAAAATGAATTTTTCGAAAGAAGAACTTGTTAATATGATTTACGTCCTTGATGAAAGCGATAAAAATTCTCCTTTACCTCATCGAATTTATAAGCAAAAATTTCCAAATGCACAACACCCGCAAGTTTCAGCATTTGCAAGATTGAAAGAGCGTTTCGAGCAAACGGGCAGTATACATTACGAAGACAATTTAGAACGAGAAAGAACCGCAATTAACGAAGGTAATGAACATTTAGTTCTTCAATCCGTGATTGAAAATCCTCACGTTTCTTGCCGACAATTGGAATTAGAAGTTGGAGTTTCAAATACATCAGTTAATAGAATTATAAAAAAATATAAATATCATCCATACCATGACCAACTTGCACAAGAATTAGACGAGGATGACTTCGTTAATAGATTAAACTTTTGCAATTGGGCCATAAATACAAATTTAGAAAAACCCATCTATTTTAGCACAATCTTATTTACTGATGAAGCTACTTTCCACAAAAATGGATACGTTAATAGACATAATTTCCATTATTACGATAAGATTTATAATTCCTGTTGATCATCAACACCGCTGGTCACTTAATGTTTGGGCCGGAATTATTAGGGAAAGAATTATAGGACCATATTTTTTTTGAAAACACGGTCAATGGAGATTCATTTTTAAACTTTTTGCGCAACGAATTTGAAACTTTTATTGAAGATTTACCTTTACAAACCCTTAGAGAAATGTGACTGCAATTAGAAAGCGCTCCTCCGCATTTTAGCAGAACCGTTAGAAATTATTTAAATATCCAGTTTCAAAACAAATGGATTGGAAGAGGAGGGCCGATCTCCTGGCCTGCAAGATCGCCTCACTTGACAAGCTGGACTTTTTTCTTAGGGGTTGGATTAAAGAAAAAGTCTATCAAACTCCTCCAACGACTGTAGATGATATGAAGGCAAGAATTAGAGACGTCATTCAAAATGTAAATGTTTCCACGTTACGAAAAGTAAATTTGTCGTTTATTCAAAGACTTCATGTTTGCCAGGAACAAAATGGTGGTCACATTGAACATTTATTATAGTTTTAAGTGTTTGCATTTCAGTTAATATGTTTTTTAGTTTCTTATGTATTCATAGCTTGCTTTGACCGACTAATGTTACTCTTCTTCAGTGTTATCAACGAAAAAAATTGAACAAACTTAAATATCTCCGAAACTATTAGAGATAAGTATAGAATGTATTTAACAGAAATGAAAGCCAACTAATAGACGAAGACAAGGCATTAAAAACATATAGGGTGTGCCGTTTAAAAAAATGAAGATATACCATTTTCAAATTTATGTTATTGAATTAATTTTTGTGATCACTCTGTATATTGAAATCCAATTTTGACAATAGATTAAATTAAGCTCATGTATGAATAAATTCTATACCAAAGATTATTTTTTATCTTTAAAAATAACTAAGATACGCCTACTTAAATTACTACATAAAAATGTAAGTTTTTAGTTAACTTTGCAAATATCTCAAAAACTGTAAGATTTAACTTGTAAGTAATTCTTATAAAAAAGATGTAAAATTATA
The DNA here is from genome assembly GCA_036346205.1 of Vesta saturnalis. NCBI lineage: Eukaryota > Metazoa > Arthropoda > Insecta > Coleoptera > Lampyridae > Vesta > Vesta saturnalis. The sequence goes on from JARFJB010001671.1 coordinate 1,099,660, forward strand.
AGGAGAATCGAAAAATAAAATAATATATAGGGTGTTCTATTTAAAAATCAAAAGTTCTATGTTGTACCGCTTTTATATTACACCCTGTAGAAACCAAATTATTTTTAGTTTATGCAGCTTATAAAAATAGACAACTTTAGTATTTAAACTTATCTTCTAAGTTTAATGGCTAAGGAGCTATCGACCGAATACACACTATTGGGACACCCTATATATATATATATATATATATATATATATATATATATATATATATATACACACACACACACCGTGTCCAAGATAAGGATGCCCACTATGGGGATCTCGGAAACGGCACGAGAGGGAAGGTCGGTTAAATGGAACAAAAGTTTCGCACTTGAGAGGATGTATTTATGATCTTTGTAGAACACGAATATCTCTTTTAGTTTTTGAGATATTCGAAAAAAATTGAATTTTCTGATTTTCGTTTTTATTTTTTTCTGATCTTATTTGAAGAGCTATCAAGAAAAGAAGAGCACATTTTCATTGCCACTTTTCTAGCATCATAAACTTTATTTTTTTAAATACACGAAAAAATTATTTTTGCCATATTTAAATTCTCGCCTTGATTCTGAATTCAACGATATATCACACTTTATATTTTTCATACGTTTCGGATGAGAAAATTCATATTCAATGTAAAACATCGAAAACGTACAGTTAAAACTAATACTAGAAACATTAGAAAACTGTAAAATTATTATAAAATCATGTTTTGTACTTTTAAATGATAGACAAATAAACAACAAATTTGTTTTAAAGGTTAATAAACTCACAAAAGATGTTCAAAAAGATGAATTTTCTCATCCGAAACGTATCAAAAATATAAAGTGTGATATATCGTTGAATTCAGAATCAAGGACAGAATATAATATGGCAAAAATAATTTTTTCGTGTATTTAAAAAAATGAAGTTGATGACGAAACGTTGTACCAAAAATTGAATAACAGCATTAAGTAGAGCTACAAAAGTGGCAATGAAAATGTGCTCTTCTTTCCTTGATAGCTCTTCAAATAAGGTCAGAAAAAAATAAAAACGAAAATCAGAAAATTAATTTTTTTTCAAATATCTCTAAAACTAAAAGAGATATTCGAGTTCTACAAAGACCATAAATACATGCTCTCAAATGCGTAACTTTTGTACCATTTAAACGACTTTCCGTCACTTACCGTTTCCGAGATCCCCATAGTGGGCATCCTTATGTTGGACACGATGTATATATACAGGGTGTTTAAAAAAGATGCGGAAATATTGAAGGGGGTGATTGCCCAGGTCATTTTATACAATAAAGTTCCTATAAACATAGGTCCGCAAACGCTTCGTTACCGATCTACAGCGTGTTGAAGTTTAATTTAAAAAAACAGTCAAAATTAGATTTTTCCAAAACGGCTCGAGATATAATGAAATTTTACGCGTGTCAATAGCTGTGGGAGACGCATACTTTGCAATACAACACGATGTTTCAGTCGTACCATTGGCGCGCGTATTGGCACGTCACAGGCTATTTTTCAAGAAAAAAGTAGAATGCCGCTGATTTCTCTAAGAATAAAAAATATTTTTTACTTCTTTGTTCAATTGTGAAGAAAAAAGCTCTCTAGACTTTTTATCGTACGACGTACCGTTTTTGAGTAATAAAAACATTTTAGTGCATGTCCATTTATCATGCGTACAAAAATATTTTTAAACATTCCTGTATTATTCACTGACATATCACTGACATATTGAATGAGTCTCGTGATTAATAATTTTGTATGTGTCGAATTTGTTGAAGTTCCTTATCATGAATCGTTATACGAATGCCGAGATGACCGACATGCACTACATTTATGGACTTACTGATGGGAATGCATTAGAAGCTAGGCGGTTGTATACTGAAAGATTTCCGGGACGTATTGCTCCTGAAACAGGCACATTCAGACGAAATGGAGGAGCAGGAAGGCCAAGGACAGCAAGAACGGTAGAGCTGGAAGAGGATGTGCTGGACATGATTGAAGAAGATCGAAGTACTTCTACTCGAAAAATTGCTGACGATTTGGATGTAAGTAATGGGACTATTTGGCACATTCTTAAGGAAAATTTGTTGTATCCATTCCATATACAACGCGTTCAAGCACTTCTTCCTGCTGATTTTCTCCTCGCATTGCATTCTGCACAAAATGGTTCAAATCCCTCAACTCCTGTTGTTGATTCTGTTCACCGATGAAGCGAGTTTTTCAAGAAATGCAATACGGAATTTCCATAATAATCATGTATGGTGTGAAGAAAATCCAAATGAAATTGTTGAAGATCGTTTTCAACATCAGTTTTCTTTGAACGTTTGGATTGGGATTGTGGGTGACTGCCTAATTGGACCGGTATTTCTACCCGGGAGACTTACCGGAGAGGTGTGTCGCAACTTTTTGGAAAACACGCTCCCTGGATTTCTGGAGGACGTACCATTAGCAATTAGAGATGCAATGTGGTATATGCACGATGGCGCACCAGCCCACTTTAGTCAAGTATCTCGTGATTTCTTAACACAAGCATACGGAAATCGTTGGATTGGCCGGGGTGGACCTCACTTATGGCCTGCACCATCCCCGGACTTAAATCCCTTTGATTTTTTCCTGTGGGGCCATTTGAAGTCCTTGGTGTACGCTACTCCATGCAACTCAATTAAAACAGATCCTGGTGTTTTTGAGAGAGTTCGCCAGTCAATGAGGAGAAGATTGGATTCTTGCATCCGAGCTCGAGGTGGTCACTTTGAACAGTTTTTGTAATTTTTGGTTGGTAAAATTTTTGGTTTGGTGAAATATTTGTTTTTGGCCTTGAATGAAACCCTTGATTTTAAAAACTTTTTTTCTGTAATAAATGGACATGCACTAAAATGTTTTTTTTACTCAAAAACGGTACGTCGTACGATAAAAAGTCAAGAGAGCTTTTTTCTTCACAATTGAACAAAGAACTAAAGAATATTTTTTATTTTTAGAGAAATCAGCGGCATCCTACTTTTTTCTTGAAAAAAGCCTCACGTGTCAATACGCGCGCCAATGGTACGACTGAAACATCGTATTGTATTGCAAAGTATGCGTCTCCCACAGCTATTGACACGCGTAAAATTTCATTATGATATCTCAAGCCGTTTTGGAAAAATCTAATTTTGTCTGTTTTTTTTAAATTAAACTTCAACACGCTGTAGATCGGTAACGAAGCGTTTGCGGACCTATGTTTATAGGAACTTTATTGTATAAAATGACCTGAGCAATCACCCCCTTTAATATTGCCGCATCTTTTTAAACACCCTATATATATATATATATATATATATATATATATATATATATTGTTGAAATTGCGGCAAAATGGATTTGCTGATTGACCAAGAGCTAAATTCTGTATCGCATGGGCCTAGATGGCTCAGAGCCCAATTCTGTGCAACCCATGAGTGTTCGCCAGCACTGCACTAAATGTTGTCCAAAATCATATACATAAATTTTGTTTGGGTTGTGGAAAAATTAATTTCCTCGATGGCCAAGAGCCAAATTCTGTGGTCTGTAAGTGTTGAGTCGAATTTTTCCCTAAACATACATTTATACACCAATTTCGTTAAGATTGCTGCAAAATGGGTTCACTCAATGACCTGGAGTTGAATTATGCGCCTCATGAGTGTTTGTAAAACGTTAGCCTGAATTTCTTTGGGGTTCCGAAAAAATTGATTTCCTTGATGACCAAAAACTGAAAATAAGTACTAAGAACAAATGATCATAGCGTTTGCTCAGCTTACGGCGTTTATTAAGAAATTACGTAATATTACCTGATGATCGCAAAACGAAAAAATAATTTTAGGTCATTTTCTACCATTTTGAATCTGCTGTACTATTTGTTATTAACTAATAAGATTAGGCACTATTTTGCTTATTTGGATTATAGATAGGAATTTTTCAATAAGTGAAGTATTTATAATCTTGTTAGTAAAAGAGAATCTCATTTCCTGATCGTACGTACGAGATAATCCTTGCAATCCAGTTCCTAATTACACGCTCAACCGTAATTACACCTAAAAAATGATTTCCGTTCATTATAAGAAAATACAATTCACTTTTTGCGCAAAAGTCTATAAGTGTAATTTTTCACTGCCTGTATAATCTAATATTATAAAAAAGTACGTGGATTAAGAATCTAATTTGAAAAATACCACAACAGTGAGCATGTAATTACAAACTGGTTTAAATTTATTTACAATATATATGAGATAATAAATTACGAATTGTTTGTTTACCTACTTATCACACGAAATTTTCATATCTTGTGATTCATCACTGAATTGTTTGACTTTCACTTATTTTGTGCATAATTTTTATTGGTATCATCAAGCGGCTGTTTGTTCTGTTGCTTGATTAGCACCGACATGAAATATTAAGCTTGGAAACAAACATCATTAAATATAGCATCCACTTTCACTTTGTTAATCTTACTAACCAAATTTGGTTCGATTTTTTTCTTGAATCCAGTCAATTTGCATATTGTTCTTTTTAGTTAAAACATGCGAAATATTGATTTTAATTATTATTGCTGCAAAAAAAATTAATTAATCTAATGAAAGTTAATTTAGTAATATAATTTAGTTAATGGCGTATACCTAATTAGTGAAATGAGTTTCAGTACTCATTATCGTGTTTTTGCTATTTTCAGTCTCGATATTTTAGGTCAACTTATTTTTATTTTAACATAACGAAAGTTATGCTTGGGAATGTGGGTACAAAGTGTAACAAATGTATAGAAACATCAGCTAGAAGATGAAGAACGGCAACGAAACCGTAAGGCGTCGTATGCGTAAGGCTAGTAAGTCTGGGTGGAAACAAACAGAAACTATATTGTCGGTGATATAAACTAGGTGGAGCTACGTCCACGGTTGTAGTTTATTAATTATGAATTTATACATGTTACAAATTTCCCCCTGTCCCAACTGAAAGAAAGGCCGTTAATGTAATAATCGGGCGCATCTAATATCCATTTAACACGTTCGCTGCCAGTCAAATTGTGAAAACGCCCTCAAAAACCGACTACTTTTTTCAAAGTATTTCAACAACTTGAACCATTTTATATTATTTTCATATATTATCAATTATTATTTTGACGGATTTCCACGATATTTATCAATAACGCAAATGTTGCATCATCAGCTTGCAGCAAAGTCGAAACAAAAAACAATTTCATAATTTCTGTAGCTCATTACTTTTCATGAAATGTTCGGAAACAGCCTCCCAAACAAAAAGTCCTGGATTGTCCACACACGATGGGCAGCAAAACGGAGTGTCTCTTCTTATCTTCTGAAGGTAACATACTCTGCATCTCTTTCTTATTTGTCTACGATTAGCATCCATCTGAAACTTCTCAAGGACATGTTTACCAGAAATATTTGCTTGGGATGTGAACGCTTCTTCGTTTGATGCATTTGTTTCAGAAATTAGTTGTTTTATGAATGTGTCGGAAGTCGTAGTAATTCAGCTTTGCTTCTAAAACACATGTATTATATAAGAGAAAACTGTTTAGGATGGCTATCGACATAAAGTGAATGAACAGCTTCTTACACCACCTGAGGGTTTTACGTAATGAGCAGTAATAGGACAACATTTGATCTTGGCGATCGATACCCGATATAATTGCTTTTGGTTTTTCTTTCATCTCACCCCTTCTGCTTTTTTTCTGCACCATGTCGCTTCCAAACTTCGTTGAGATGAACAACACCTGTCGCCATTTTCCAATTACAACATTACCAGAACATTTTGTTAGTACTTCTCCCTTTTTGACCTCGGCCTCAATACTTTTTCATTAATGCTAAGACAACATTCGAACCATGTCCTTTACCAGCCGTGTCGTCTTCTGCATCAGTGTATTTTCTCAAGCCTAGTCTGTTAGACTCACTTAAAATAAACAATTTCACACCGAACTTGTATTTCTTGATGTATTGCCTAAAAAGCAATCGGGATCTTCACACAATCATTGAATCGTCTAAGGAGAGATTTTTTCCAGGATAATAAAATTTTGTCCATTTTATTATTTAGGTAGTCCTTCATTAAATCTTGTTTTATGTAGGCGATCGCCAAACCCTGATTCTCCTCTCACGGCAGTTTTTGAAATATGTAAACATCGCATTATTAGTAAAAACCTGTTTCTGCTCATATATTTGTGAAAGAAACTGAGTTTGTAAAGTTCATTTGTTTTCCAATAATCTTGCCTATTTCTTATTTCAATGTGGTCCACATGAAGCAAAAGAGCCAAAAGCACGTTTTTTATTTCTGAAAGTGTAATTGGTTTCCAAGTTGTAATTTGGTATTTGTAACAAGTTTTCTCACTCAGAAAAATTTCTTCTGCGTATCGATTTATCTTTTCTACGATATGTAGCAAAAACTCGTCAGGAATAAGCCGTAGACAGAGCGGTCCAGTATAGCCGCTCGTAGACCAGCGTTACCTGAGAATGAAATTTGTTTTAAAGCATTCCAGCTAAGAATATTTAATAAATTATCGGGGATAGTGTCAATCCCATTAGTTTCATTAACATCACTACTTTAGAATGGGTCAAGAGAAGCTACTTGAGAAATTTCCTGAGCCGACCTTGAACTGTCGTCCGAAGGAGATGGATCGAACTCACTACCGCTGTCACTATCGGAAATGTTAGCCATCTTCAATAGTTGATTTTCACTCAAAGGTTTCAATCAATGTCGATCCTTGCTCTGCCTTTTCGGGTTTGAAAGCCCCGGAATGTCACCGTCCTCCATTTTGTTGTTAAAAGAATCCCAAAACCAATCATGCAACACCACGTGCTATACAGTATCAAAATTCCGGCACAAACACAACGTCCTCCTATGAAAGCAGTTCTCTTGACTTACGGTGCGTCGTCGGCATCTGGTGGGGATGCGCCATGACGCAACACATGAGTCATCGATAGTCAACGTGTTAAGTACCATACGTTTGTCAGCTCGTAACTTTTGATTTGTGTATTTCTTCAGATATGCAATGTATGTGGTAGTACTTAGCGTGACCATTACTTTTTTTTTAAACCGTTTTGTGCTACGATGTGCTATAGGTTTTTGACCTAACTAAAAACCAAGCTACAATTCAAAGAGACAACGTTTTTCATTAGCCTGGTCATTTTTTTAGCGATTAAACAAAAGTTGTACTAGAATGTGCTAATTTGGCAGTATCATGTGCCCAAATCAGTTTGTCAATATCGCTCATTGTTTTTTAAAAAACGATTTTTTCGTCAAAAACATAGCATGGCAGTTTTGTTTGTTCAAAGAAACCAAAACTGTTACAAAATGTGCCAATTTTGCAGTAAAAAGTGCCAAAATCGGTTTCTCAATATTTTTTCAAAAAAGCAAAACTGTTCCAGAATGTGCTAATTTTGCAGTATAGTGTGCCGAAAACAGTTTTTGAAATATCACCCATTATTTTTGTAATAAACGATGTCTTCGTAACAGAAAGTAGCTTGGTCAATTTTTGTTTTACAAAAAAAAAAACAAAATTGTTCCAGATATGCTAATTTTGCCATATGGGTCGAAATCAGTTTTTGTAACATCACACATTGTTTTTGCAAAAACCCTTAAAGGTTGCCAGTATCAATGTCCACAATTTTTGTTTATTAGTAATTAAAGGTGTTTTCTAGCACTTTCTTTGTATATAATTAATTTGTCGTTGTCATTAAGCCATTATAATAGTTTTCATCGATATTCAGACTGATATATAACCAATTGGCAGTCTTTTTTTTTTAAAAAAAGTGATATAAAAAACAAATATTCAGCACGTTCAACCACAAATCGAACACATTCCTGAACAAGAAACAAGTACTATCAGAAAAGATGTTTCAGCGCATTTTACAACAAACCTAGCACTTTGTGGCACGGTTTTGTTTTTTTTAAGAAAAAAATTTTTGAAACAAAAAATTGACCATGCTGTTTTTACGAAAATAACGTTTTTTTTATAAAAACAATGGGCGATATTGAAAAACTGATTTCGGTACATTACAAAACTAGCACACTATGGAACAGTTTTGTTTATTTTTTTGAAGTCAAACATTGGCCGTGCTATTTTTTATACGAAAACGTCGTTTTTCACAAAAACAATGTGTGATTTTGAAAACCGATTTCGGCACATTTTACCGCAAAACTAGCACATTCCAGCACAATTTTTGTTTAATCGGTTAAAAAAATGATCGCGCTAGTGAAAAAAAAACGTTTTTCTTCAAATTGCGGCTTGGTTCTGTAGTTGGGCCAAAAAAAGTTATGGCACATCGTAAGAATCCTAGCACAATCTAGCACTAAATTTGCTTTGTTCACAATCGCTAATGGTGACCATCACATTCACAATGTTGCATAAACAATCTTAAAAAAGCAAAAATTCCAAAAGAGGAACGAAGCCAAAGTAAAGAATCTGCAGACCGAGTATTGCGTTGTCTGCAATAATGTAATTAAATATAGATTTAGAAACAATATTGTTTAGAAAATAAACGTCGTATTCAAGCTACAAACAAGAGCAATTATTTAAAGCTAATTGTAATGTTTGACTTTTAACCCTAAAGATGGCCGGAGCACGCTTTATATCAATGGATTGTAATTGTGGCTACTAATCTCTAGTGTTATTTTGGTTCTTTAAATGGTATTCCAAAAAGATGTGATATGTTAGAGATTGGCATATTGTTTTCATGTATAATAAGACTAATCAATAAAATACACGTATCTTGTAATTAAACATTTATTAAATACATAAAGAAAAGGTTACCACGAATAGCCTTTGAACGTACGCCATTTACTTTGCTACAGTACCGCTCTGCCAACTGAGCTATCGAGATACAAGCCCCAATCTAAGTTGGAAGAGCGGGTACTCTAGCAAAGTACATGTCGTAGATTCAAATCCTACTGGAAGTAAACTTTTTCTTTATGTATTTAAAAAGAAATTTTAAATACATATTTACTTTTGAACTTAATCGTTCATTACAAAACTTATTATAATAATTTTATATTAGTCGCGTTACTTTAGTATGTGTGAATCCTTTTGATATTGCAGGCTCACATTTCCATTAATATAAGTAATTTGTCCGTATTCTCATTATATTTAGAATTTAAATTAGTTCTACATACATAAAGACAAAATTTAGATCGATTGGGGCTTGTATCTCGATAGCACAGTTGATAGAGCGGTACTCTAGCAAAGTACATGTCGTAGGTTCAAATCCTACTCGAGGTAAACTTTTTCTTTATGTATTTAATCAATTTTTAATTACATATTTAAACTTATTATAATACGTATCTTCATTCTCAATTCCACTTTTATGGAAAAAAAAAAATAGAATGGGATAGAGAAAAAAGATTACAGCGAATACAATTTGTACGTGTTACAACTCTTCCTCACCCATTCTAAAAAAGCTAGACATGAAAAAAACGAAAGAACGACATGTATAAAACTATTTCGTTCTCTTACAACTCGTCGAATATGCATAGTGACTCAGTAACCGTCAGAAGCATCACTTCAATTTCCCGGAGAGATACTACCGTTTTTGACATTTTTGTCTACTTTACATTGTGTAGGAAATAACCTTTTCGAAAACAGCAGCTCGTAACCTTTTAATTGGATACTGTTTCAGATTAAGAGTGTTTTAGGTATAAGATAATACGTTCAAAGAAAATAAGCTTCTGCGTGGAACATAGAGAAAATGTGCAAACTAATTTTTTTCGTTGTTTAAAGTCATAGTGGTACTGTGAACTAATTAATTTATGCATGTTACAAATTTTATTCTCAACTACACTCTTAAGGAAAAAAGGATATAGAACAATTTATATATTTTAGAATTCTCTCGGCCCACTGAAAAAACGAAGGTACGGGATGGAGAAAAAAAGGCGTTTCGCGAAAACTATTTCGTTCTCTACAACATTTGGTGCCAAGTATGCATAGAGACTCAGCAGCCCTCACCGGCATCATTGCAATTTCTTGAAGGGGTATTACTGTTTTCTACTTTAGTTATAATTGTAGAGTTAAAATTACGTAAAATCCACATGTGAAACACGTGAAACCTCGCATCAGCAAGATATTAGTAACACATCCCACCGAGATGCATCCATAACATATCCTGTTGCACCAAGACTTACTCGACGCTGACTATCCCAGAAGAGTTGCTTTTTGTGAATTGGTTCAGCAACAAATCCTCAATCAAGTGGATTTCTTGGATTTTTCCCTATTTGGAGACGAATCCGCGTTTCATAGAAATGAAATCGTGAATAGACATTTCAATACCTCGACAAGGTGGACAAAGTTACGTGACGAAAAAGGACCTCTTGACGTTTTTATACAAGATTCGGCAAGGTTTGTCGGAGTGTGTATAAAGTTATCCCCCCATTTTTAAATTTTTTATATTTTTTTAGTTGTTCCAGGTTGTTCTATGTTTGTTCTATATTGTTCCAGAGTTATAAGGCTAAAACCTAAAAAACAAGAGAAAAACTTAAGAAAACGGTTTTTATAACGGCCCCCCATTTTTTTAAAATATCTAAACATTGTTCCAAAGTACGAATTCTCCGAAAGATGTATTTATAAAGATATAACAAAAAATGTTTTTAGTGGCCCCCCATTTTTAAAAATCCATTTTTTTTGTTGTTCTAGTTGTTCTAAACATTCTTCCAAAGTACGAATTCTCCGAAAGATGTAACAATGTAGAACAATTCATAACAAAATTTATAAGACAGAACAACAATATAAGACCCACTTATAAACATGATCTAAATCGACAATGCTGTAAGTTATTTTGTTTATGAAAAAGTAACTAAAAACTTTTTTTTAAATATCTCTTAAATTGTTTGACTAATTAAACGAATACTTTGGAACAATCTAGAACAACCTTAAAAAGCTTGATTTTCGAAAAATGGGGGGGGGGGGCACTAAAAAACGTTTTTGTTATATCTTTCTAAATATATTTTTCGGAGAATTCGTACTTTGGAACAATGTTTAGAATAATTAGAACAATTCAGACCAATAAAAAAATTAGATTTAAAAAAAATGGGGGGGGGGCTGTTATAAAAAACCGTTTTCTTGCGTTTTTCTCTGGTTTTTTGAGTTTTATCCTTATAACTCTGGAACAATATAGAACAAACAGAACAAACTGGAACAACTAAAAAAATATTAAAAATTAAAAAATGGAGGGCTACCTTTGTACACACTTTGTCGGATTCGTACCTAGTTATATTAGATTTGAAGCCATTGCAAGGGAGGATTACATTTCCAACCATATAACCGTATTTTCCAACTAATCATATAACCCGCAACCCAATACACCGATAGCAATTGCATGTATTGACGGGATCTACTCCTATATTATCAAAAATAATATCTTTCGTGTCTTAAGACTATAGTACAACGTGCAATACTAGCAATCCAAGGTTATTATTTTCCGGACTCTAAAAATAATATTGCCAAAATGCTGATTAATGAGTTTAATAGGCGATGCAATAAGAGCATGGTTTCACCAAGGTGATACTTTTATGCTAGATCGTGAATATCAAGATTCCATACCTCTGCTTGTGGGTATTTCAAACAAGATGCCAGCTTTTCTTAAACGGGGCCAAAACCAATTGTCGACTGAAGAACCAAATGAGTGCCGCATATTAACTAAAACAAGGTGGATAGTTGAAGCCAGAAACGGGCACCTCAAATTCGTTTCTTGGTTAAACAATTACAATACCACATATCGAAAACCTTGGCGATTGTTATGGTATTGCTGGAACGATAATAAACAAGTTTCACCCTCGCGTTCTTATGTTAGGCGCTAACGAAGAGCTGGCTCATCAATTAGTGGAAAAAGCAAGCCCGGTTAATATTATTCAAGGCCGGGGGAAGTAGAAAATCGTGGACGGAACGCTCGTTGGGTTCAAGTAAATGAGCATGATTTAGGTGACTTCCCTCATCTCACTTTGAATTATCTGCGAAAGCTCACTGTAGAGGTATACCAAGTTAACCTGGCCCCATCTTACATTCAAGATAAGTTGCAACGAGATGAAGAAGAATTCCATATAGATTCTCTTAATAATGAACCTGGTTTTATAACAATTAGGCATTTTTCGCACTTTCGCAATGCGACAAAACTTCAATTGTGGATTGCTTACAACCCCACCGAAAATCAAGAAGCCAATGAGAATGTGGAGGATCTAATTCTTGGTTACTACTGTACGTGCAAATCAGGTGCAAGAAGACTTGGAACATGTGGTTTTTGGGGTGTGCGCGTTATGAAAATGATGTTCACTATCCAAAATCAACTTTCTTGGATAAACTATTGGGCGCAGTTAATAGAGCTCAACAAAATGAACCAAACATTGCAAATAATAACAATGCGATGGAAGTTGATACTGATCAAGTTTGAAAACGTGCCGTATGGCCCATATTGTTGTAATTATTTACGTTGTTTGGCGTTAATAAATAATTTCGTGAAACTCTTGTACATAACATTTAAAAATAGCACTTTCATATTCACAACTTTGTTGAGCTGTAGCGCAAAAACTGTCCATTTTTCAACTTTCTGCCTATGGTAGTCTTTGATTAGAACCTTACAATCTACAACATATCAAAAATTTAGCTAAATTGTGTGTGTGTGTGTGTGCGTGCGTGCGTGCGTGCGCGCGTGCGTGCGTGCGTGCGTGCGTGCGTGGGTGCATGCGGGAGTGCGCGCGTGCGTGCGTGCGCGTGTGTGTCTATATATATATATATATATATATATATATATATATATATATATATATATATATATATATATACTAGGATTCCCTAATTCCAGTAGGCCCAATTGGTGAAAAAGCCAATAAGTTGTGACATTTGTTATTACTTTTTTAATATATTTCGGTACAAATTTTGACTTCATCAGAAAAACGTCTAAAATGCATATAATTTGATCATATTAAAACATTCATTCACAGTTAAATGCTACTTACAACTACGTAGAAAGACACTGGAGAACATACAAAAAAAGACTTTACATAGGCACCATGTTGTAACAAAATACACACTTAATTATATAATTGCAATAAATGATAATGCTGATAAACACAGAAACTTCTACAACGATTATTTGACTGGTTCTTAAATGTCATATACTGTAAACATATATATATATATATATATATATATATATATATATATATATATATATATATATACTGTTGGTTTCTTGAGTGTTGATCCGCGTCGCTCTTCTGGTCTCCAAACGATCGTTTGATGCAAAACGACGTTTCAGCAAAGTCTCATTTGCCATCCTCAGGTTGGTAACTGTCTGCTCCTGCTTCGAGTTACTCGAAATTTTGAGGAGGCAAAAACCTTGGCTATCATCGAGCACTTTATAGCTAGAATTATCAGAGAAGCCATAGAGATTGAGAAACACCCACATAATCTCAACACAAGAGACTACGCTCTGAGACTACTATCAATATGGAAAACATCACTAATCCCTAGACAACTAAAATCCACTACACCTAAAACAGAATCAACAAAAGAAGAGTGAAAACAGGGAAGCAAATAGTGAAATCAGTGATGGTAGTGAAAGCAGTGCAAGCAGTGAGTTAAAGCAATAGGGTACATAAGCAGCAGCACACACAACAGGAGGTTAGTTCAGTTCGAGTAACTCGAAGCAGGAGCAGACAGTTGCCAACCTGAGGATGGCAAATGAGACTTTGCCGAAACGTCGTTTTGAAACAAACGGTCTTTTTTGGAGACTAGAAGAGCTACGCGGATCAACACCCGAGAAACCAGCAATACATACAGCAGCCGCGAAAAACTAAAGATCAATTCGTTTTGAAGATAATTGATTGAAACTTGAGATATCATATATACATAATAAGCGGCACTTTTTGACATAATAAGCGATTTTTTTTATGTCCGGTTACACTAACTTTTGATTTTTAAATGGAACACCCTGTATATTTTTGCATTTTTGAATTATGCATGATTTTCTGAACCCAACGATGCCAAATAAGGGACATTTCAAACGTCAACCTTTTTTTATAATATAATTTTTAGTTTTCCATTTAAGTGTGCATGACGGTTCCGATTTATTCTATATGACCCGTGTAATGGTAGAAAAATCGAAATCCCGTCAAAAATACTAAATTACGTGATTTATGAGCAAAGAATGTTCATCAAAAGATTTTTGGGGCAAAACTCATTTTTTTGGAACCATATTGGTACCGTGGTACCATTTATTAGTACTATTACTAAGGAACTTATTCATATGTCTTATTAAAATGTGCGATAAATACAAACAAAATTACAGCTAAAAGAAAATACAATTTATTTATAACTTTGAAAACAATGAAAATTTAGCTTGTCAAACATTTGTTGGTTTATCGGTGTTTTTATTGTGTCTTTAAAAATTATTTAAAATTCTTGTTAATTGTGTTCAAAATGCCGCCAATTTATACAAGAGATGAAAAAGTGGACATGTTAATTATTTACGGGGAATGTAGAAAAAATGCCGTAGCAGTTAAAGATCTTTATGGCGAACGATGATCCCGAAGAAAATTTCATTGCTTACGAAGGAACGGAAATTAATGTTTTGGCTCGAGTAGAAGTTGATAAGACTGTTTCTTTAAGGCAAATTAGGTTTGAATTGGAATTCAGTCGCCAAACGGTAAGCCGAATTTTGCACAAATAGCACTATAAATCTTTTAAATACCAATTGCACCAGCACTTGTACGAAAATTATTACGAACGTAGAATAGAATATTGCAATTGGATTTTGCAGAATAACGTGCAGCCAAACGAACATTTTTTGGGAATGATTTTATTTTCGGAGTCTAGGTTTACAAATTTGGGATTATTTAACCGATAAAATACAAAATATTCGTCACAAGAAAATCAAAATTTATTACGGGAAGGTAACTTTCAAGTGCGGTTCGGTTTCAACGTTTGGCTTTGAATAATCGGTAGTAGATTCATTGTTCCAATAATATTTGAAGGACCCCTGACTGGTGTCAGATACTTGAGATTCCTGCAAAATAAGATTGAGGACATTTTAGATGAGTTACCTTTGGATTTAAGACAGGGAATGTATTTCCAACAAGATGGTGCTCCTCCCCATAATTCAAGAATAGTAATTGATTACGTTCAACAGAGGTTCGGAGAAAACGTAATTTCGACTAATGGTCCTGTGAGGTGGCCGCCAAGGTCACCTGATTTAACATCCCTTGATTTCTGTATTTGGAGTCATTTAAAAGATATTGTCTACGCAACCACCGTTACAATCCGTGAAGACCTGGAGCTACGTGTAAGACGCGCAATTAATACCATAACGACCCAGCAATTGGCGAACGTTCTTCGAGAAACGGCGATACGAGTTCAGAAGTGCATTGACGTTAATGGGCAGCATTTTGAACAACTGTTATAATGTCTTGTGTTCATTTCTTGTATTCCAAAGCCACCTTATGTATAACAAGATAATTATAAATAAATTGTATTTTCTTATTTTCTTTTAGCTGTAATTTTGTTTGTATTTATCGCACATTTGAATAAGATATATGAATAAGTTCCTTAGAAGTAGTACTAATAAATGGTACCACTGTACCAATATGGTTCCATTTGAAAAACGAGTTTTGCCCCAAAAACCATTTTGATGAACATTATTTGCTCATACATGACGTAATTTAGTATTTTTGACGGGATTTTCTACCATTACACGGGTCATTTAGAATAAATCGGAACCGTCATGGCACACTTAAATGGAAAACTAAAAATTATATTATAAAAAATATTGACGTTTGAAATGTCTCTTATTTGGCATCGTTGGATTCAGAAAATCATGCAGAATTCAAAAATGCAATAATATACAGGGTGTTCTATTTAAAAATCGAAATTTAGTTCACTTCCGGCGAAACCGGAAATGAAACAAAAATCGCCTATTATATCAAAAAGTGCCGCTTATTATGTATATAGGATATCCCAAGTTTCAATCAATTATCTTCAAAACGAAAGGAGAAAAGTGAGGTGTACCATGATCCTGTTACACCCAGTATGTATATATATATATATATATATATATATATATATATATATATAATCAAATGTTAAATTGTTCTCTTTCTGAACTTGTGGGGTTTTATTTTACAAAGTTACTTGCGCCCTATTACTATTAAAAAACACTGTTTAACAACAATTAAACTAGTCTAGTGCAACTAATCAATATTCTGACCACGTAATCCAAGTGCTTTAATTACCTCCCTAGCTAGTGAGTTATGCTTGCTGAGTTAAAACCTTCCATCACAATCGTTCTGCGGGAGTGATAAATAAATGATAGTTGTAAAACCATTTCCATTTCACTACTTCCTTTAAGGTAAAAGAAGATACTGGTCAACACCGGGTCGTAAGAGATTCCAACACCGGACAATGTGTACGGGAGAACCACGATAGTATCATCTTTTATACTACGAGAGGCTCAGAATTTTCTAAGAAAATAATTAAAGGAAGAAGATTAGCCACTGTTTATTGTGAAACGGTAGAACTCATCTTGTTAAAATCCGACCAAAAAATTTACGTATGTCACATATAGGTTACGTCCAATCGCTCATGCTTTTTAAGTATTACTAATAATTCTTGAGTATATATAATTAGTTAACCTTTACAGACATGTATACATTATTTATGCTGAATATATCTTCAAAAGAATTATAAAGTCTGTTCGTTATTCTCAATCTTGATACATGCAAATTTGAAATTGTTATTGAGATATAGCAAGAAGATTAAAGGCAATGGAACAGTAGGACAAGAACATCTGCAGATTGCATATAACAATGTTACTGTATAATAAACCGATCGACTTTAAAATAAATCTATCAATCACACTCTAACACAATATATCATTCAATCTATAACCGTACATAATTAATGGAAGTTTCATGCAAGACGGTTACTTATTTACGTCAAGTAATAAGTTTATTTATATACACATACGACTAACACAGATCAAGGTTAAGCCTTAATTTTTGTTATAACTCTTTATGCAAATTAATGTGTGGTTTTCATGGTTCGTAAAAAATTACGTATGTGTCTTATCTCGCTTGATTTTTATGGAAATGTAGTTTCAGCAAGATGGGGGTAATAAAAAAACTGATGTTTGCTCTTTAGAAAATACGGAGATTGAACAGTGTTGGTTAATCTTAATTATTACTATCTTAAAAACACGTGTTATTTACAAATTAAAAAAAATTATTATTGTTAACGTGTCATCAAATCACCATTTTAATGCTTTCTCAACTTTCGCTACTTTGTAATTCTTTTATTGAATAAGCTCTAACTGTAACAATTTATGTGTTTTAAACAGCCAATAAAACAGTATATAATAAGTCATAATCCCAAGTATAAAATCATGTTTTCAGTTTTATTTCATTGCCATTTAATGGATTTGTTTTCATTTTTGTATTTAATTACTCATGCAAAGAGAACTGTTTGTATATTTAACAGTCCTGTAATAAATGCTATATTATAATTCTTGTTGTATTATTTTGTGCTTAAATGTTACAAAACTGTCGTTTGCGAAGGTTACAGCATTTTGTCTGATTTCAAAAAAAAATGAATACTGTATACGAAATCAGGTAAGGAAAAGGGTGCTCTGTCATCTAGATTTTTCTGCTGCTTGTACAAGTGTGTTTATGCTATCTGCCAAACTTAATCTACAAGATTTCCAATGCCGGAAATATACTGTGTGACATTGAAAATGCAGTAATAATTTTTTACTTTTACACCTACAGGGGAAGTTATTGTTATCAGTCAAAAATTTCTAAATTGTAGTTTCAATCTCGTAGGAAGATAAAAGTAGGGACGAGATGATTAATAAGATGAAATTCGACACAATTTTACTGAAATTTTTTTTTACAACGGTTACGTTTTCGTTTTGTCTATGCAGATAAGTAAATTACCGTTTCAAATCGACACACTACGAGCTTTCCATACCCCTTACCAACCACACTAACTCGTGAACGTGAGAGCGTAGGTAATTATGACAAGTATTATTTTCTGGGCTAACAATAATATGCTAATTATTTCTATATCTGAATTTTGTCAAGAAGATGAATCAATGGGAGTGATCGAATCTATTTCACATTAGAATATGAAGTTGATGGTTCAACATGTGTTTCATATGGTATGAATGTCAATTATTAAGTTGAATTTTTTCATAACAAAAATATAAATCTGAAAGCATATTGTAATGTAATTAATGTTTTCATAGTTGGGAATAACTGGATGCCTTTCCCGAATCTTGAAATATGTGCATAATAAGTTATTACTTATAACATTGTATTTAAATATTTAACTGTCTTTTTCGAGTACTTACTAGAATTTGATTTTGTGGTATTTTCTAGCATTTATCTAAACCATTACCATTACATAGTGGTGAAGTATCATAACTTGATTAAATGCCTTATCGTTAGCTACAATTATTCTTGTTTATTACTACACTTAGCTTACCATCGTTCGAGCTTGATCACAACCACAGGCACCATAGGGTAGTGCACAGGCTTAGAACTTTCCATATAAATTTAATGGAGGTCAAATATTGGCTCGTTGTTAACTTTATCGAGAAGTTTAATGAGACGCCCAGTAATACAAAACCGTCTGCTAAAATTATTTGTAGTAAGCCATTTTTGAGTTATTTGCAAAAGAGTTTTATTTTTTATAACGTCAAGAAAAATTCACTTTGGCTCTCTTGCAGTAATCTTACAAATTGTTTTTAACTATTCTAAAGGACACGTAATAACAAAAAAGCGATGTTAAGTATTTTTTATAACGTGAAAAAAAATCATAAAGTGTACGTCGTCGCTACGCAGTAATCGGCAGTGGCTGACTCGCAAAACCAAAAATTTGCAATTCTGCATGAGTTTCAGACACATAATAAGAATCACAAACACAAAAAGTATTTTTTATAGCATCAAGAAAAATTCATACAGTTCACATTTGAGCACGCGCAATAATCGCCCGTGGCTGACTCGAAGACCTAAACATTTTTAAAGTTTTTTTCAAAAAAGGATAGATTGTAAGGATCGTAATAACAAAAATAATGTGATGTAAGTATTTTTTATTACATCAGTAAAATTCAGAAAGGTTACGTTAGCGTTAGAGCAATAATCGCCCTTGGCAAACTCTAAAACTCACAAATTTTTCAAGAACCCTTGGCAAACTCTTCAAGTTTTCTTTTATTAAAGGACACAATAATAGTTGTAAACACAAACGTTATGATTCAGAAAAATGCACAAAGTTTACATTAGCGCTTGCGCAGTAATTGTATTTCTCAAATTTTCTTTAACAATTGCGAAGGACACAAGAATCATAAACACAAGTTACAACACAACCTCAAGAAAAAATCATACAGTTCAGATCGACGCTAGTGCAAGTAATCACCCATTGCTGACTTAAAGACCCAAATATTTTTTTAATTCTCTTCAAGGATTTTAAAGGAAATAGTAATACTAAAAATTATGATTCAAGTATTATTCACATAAGCACGTCCTCGATCGCGCAGTGATCATCCGTGGATGACTCGGTCACAGAATAGGAATCATAATAGACTACCTAAGTGTGACGTCACGCAAGTCTGCGGGGCTTTGAAACCTTTCCAAACAAAAGAAATTGATACGCAAAAGTCCATAAGCGATTTTATATTATAGCTGGTTATTACAAATTTCCAAATAAATAAGGAGGGTGATGCCTATATTTTGTAAAGTATGCGAATTAGAACTAAGTTCGTCAAACATATTTGTGAAGGTAAGATTTTCTACATTACTTTTAACTGCTTTAAAGACATTGGGGTTATATTTTGCGAATTTTTGGCGTATAAAATGTTTAGGTAAGCATACTTTTAGTTAAATTTTATGCATTTTATGTGGCTGTTTTTGTGTTATTGTAGATAATGTTAAATAAATCAGGAGATACTACTTCTGCAAATTGTGCAGCATTAGCCCTATTTGGCTAATATAATATTTCAATTACTGACATGGAATCTCTCAACATCGGAAAGTGCTCAAATCACAGGAGTAGTATTAACTCAAGTAACTAACATAACAAGGATAACATCAACAACAAATTTCGATTTCTTGTACGAACAGTTTTGATACCAAGTTAACGTAAATGTCAAATGTACGTCATAATGTTGTTTGCAAATAAAAGACAAAAGTTTAATTTACGTATCGTAGATGTACGCACGTAAAAGCATATTATCTTCAATAAAACTTACAATATAATTACGTAGCAGATGAATTTTGGTTAGTTATTCTAAATTGTTTCAAAAATATTGTAAATATTTGTAGGTTAAGACCAATGAACTCTTCCAAAGAAAGGAAGTAATTGTTCCAATAGTTTTCTACATAAAAGTGGCGGTTCTAAATCTTTTATGGCATCGGATGCATATAGACGATGTAAAGATGAAAGTATTAGATGCTAAGGTCGCCTTGAGTAAATATCACCGGGTCCGAACATTGCACTCCTTGTCCCAACTATAACTGAATATACTCTATAATGCAAATTTGTGAGTTGATGGTTATTTATTTTATTTATTCATAAAGATTGAATTTTTAGGAATTCTACTAATCATTATCGTTTGAAAAAACATTCGAATTCCAAAATACGGAAGCATAATTTCAATCATCGTTGTTTACACTTGTTTGTGTAGAAGATTATTTACTGCAATTCAAAATTATTGGTGTATTTAATGTAATTGAATTATAGTACTTTTATAAACTAATTCAAAGTATCGTTTTAAACACACTAAACACATTATAACCCAGTGTTTCTTACTTATTCAGTACATTGTTACACCATAATGTAATAAAACGTATGACAATTTGTCTATTCACATTTAAGCATGACTGTGTTGAAAATAATTTGTTATAAAATCTAATGTTAATGTACAATAACATATATGTAATTAATTTTTTTTTTTTTATTGTGGACTTGAAGAGGCTAAATAAGGCCTATCGTGCTAAAGCACTCAGGAACACTTAGGAGGATGGATAGAGGGATAATGAATTGCCAATAGATGCCTATGAACAGCTACCTTAAATTTTCTCATAAGTGAGAGGAAAACAGGAACTAGGGAGATCATTCCAGAGTTTAGAAGCCGTGTAGAAAAATGTGGATTGCGCCCGTTTGGTACGACAAGTGGAGATTTGTACTGCATACTGATGATGTGAATGAGCGAACCGAGTGTTTCTCGCAAAGATAGCCGGAGATAGTATCAAAGAATGTAATTCACCAGCACAATAGCCGTTGTAATAACGATAATACAAAGAAAGAACTGAAACCATCCTTCTATGCTCAAGGGACTGTATGTGAGAAGTTAAGGACGGGTCATTTATAAGCCTAATCGCTCTCTTTTGAATACGATCAACGATATCGAGAGCGTATTGGGGAGCACTAACCCAAAGGTGAGAATTATATTCCAGATGAGGCCGAATTTGGGCCTTTTACAGCAGAAGGAGTTGTCGAGAGGTAAAGTACTGCTTAGATCTGTACAAAAAGCCTATTTTACGAGCAGCTGTTTTGGTAGCTGACAGAAGATGGTTAACCCATGAGAGATTTGAAGATACAGTCATACCCAACAGAGTAATAGAGTCTGAAAACTTAAGAACTGAGCCATTCATACTTACAACAGGAAATGATCGATCTTTTTTGGCGGACATAAGGCAACACTGAGTTTTGTTAGCATTAAATTTAACTAGATTATTGCTTCCCCATTCGAGAATACGTTGAATGTCTTTGTTGATTGAATTTGCCATTTCAGCTTTAATTTCTTGATTTGACGTAGAAGGTGGATTATCACTATGAGTAGACTGAGATGAACTACAGTGAAGAGTGCTATCGTCAGCAAAGCAATGGATGGGGTTAGTTGTTGAAGAAATAAGGTCGTTTATGTACAGCAGAAAAAGTGTAGGCGCTATAACGGATCCCTGTGGTACGCCCACGTTAATGCTAACTTCTTTTGAAAAAAAGCCATCAACTACGACACGTATTCGTCTGTTATCAAGGAAACTAGAAACCCAGTTGATGAGCGTATCATTTAATCCAAACGAGGTGAGTTTGGCAAGTTAACACTTATGCCAAACTTGGTCAAATGCCTTTGAGATATCTAAAGCGACTACAACTGTTTCACCGGACTGCTCTACTGTATTGTTCCAAACTTGGGTCACATATGAAAGAAGATCGCCTGTTGAACGACTTTGCCTAAATCCATATTGGTGGTCACTTACGAGTTTGTAACATAATTAGATTATTGTTAAGTTTTTGGAGAAAAATATTTGTTTGCGTTAAGAATTAAAAACAAGAAATTATAAACGTTCACTACACTTCATCTTCTGAATCTGTGTCGTCGTTTGGATTTATAATAATTGGATTGACTTGGACATCATAAACTTTTTCTTGTTCCCAACACTTTAGAATTTCAGCTTCTGCATGTTTAATCGTTTTTAACCAAACTGAAGGTGAAACTGTTTCTAACGCTTAATAAGTTTTGCTTATTCGCCATACTATTTCTATTGGGTTAAATTGACAGTGGTAAGGAGGCAAGCGTAAAATATCATGTCCATGTTCTCTAATAATATTGTCGACCAAATATTGTTTTTCTTCCTTATGTAGCTTTGCTATATGTAGTTATTCCGTTTTAAATGCTTCTTTTTCATAAGTTAATTTTTCCTCCTCTAAGCCACTCTACAATGTCGTCTTTTTTTCAATCTATAGTTGGTTGACGACTAACAATTTGCGAATGGTAAATAGCATTGTCCATAACGGTTACAGATGGCTTTGTTAAGTTTGACAAAAGTTGCTTTTTTAACCATTTAACAAAGTTTTCGGAATTCATACAATCGTGATAATCACTGTTTTTTTACTTGTGGTAGAGAATATAAGGTCTGCTCCCTCCACAAAGCCATCTTCTGTTCCAGCATGTAGAACTATATAACGTTTGCCTTCGCCACCAAGATTCTTAAAGCATTTTGAACTGCGATCTTGCCATATTCTTTTGTTGCTTCCTTTTGCAAATATCCATGTTTCGTCGACATAAACGAACTGCTTGTAGATATCTTGTTTCATATAAGTGATGTAACTTCTTAAAAATTTTACCCTCATCGATGCTATTGAAGTTTTTTGGCACAGGGCTTTTCTATTGTTTGTTTGCTTGAAAGAAAATCCAATGTCCAACAAAACGTGATAGAGGCTTGTCCTTTTACACTCAACGATACCCCTTTCTTTAATTTTTGTTAAGAGCGTATCTAATGTAACATGTTCATGATTAATATACATGTTGTAAATTGTAGTACGGATTTCATTTTTTTGTCGTTGATTTTTGGTGTCAATTTTCAAAGCATCGTTAACCCTTGCATGCACTGCTAAGGGCCCGTTCTGGTTTTCTTTATTAAAGTATTCCACTAAGTTATGGATCAATTCGTCTACGGTAATTGACCTACGAGGCATGTTGATGTGCTACAAACAAATCAAACATAAATGTTGTCTCTTTCTGTAAAAACGAATTAATCATTACCTTAAATGAACACTAGAAAGTAATGTGGTTCTGAAAAGAACCGAGCTTTTAAAATATTAACTCAAGAAGCAATGAAAAACGAATAAGGAATAAACAAACCGGCGCGCGTACGTAACCCCAATCAACAAATAAGCAAATAAAGAAAGGTTGGGTTACGTACGTTTCGGCGTGGCCGATTCAGCGTGCCCGTTTCGGCGTCAGCCGGTTCGGCGTGAGCCCGTTTTGGCGTCGTCCGATTTGGCGTGAATTGTCGATTACTTGAAATTATTACTTATTACAAAATATATCTTTTGCCGACAATAAAACAAAATGTACAATAAACTAGGTATCTATATATTAATAAAAATAATATGCATAAAAAAAGACTTATTAGCTTATTACATTGTGTATGGAAATGTTACATGTAATTATGAGATAAACCCCTTAAATATTCTAATAAATTTAAAGGGTCAAAATGTTGTACCAGCCTTAATATGCGGGTATCTGCATCTCGATATTTTCTAAGCTTTACCGGTGGCTGATTGCCTGCAACAAGTTGTTCATAATAACAATCCCGTCCCTTTTGAGGGCGTCTATAAATTTAAAAATAGTTGGATGCTGCACTCCGAGTTCTAGCTGCAATCTCCTACGGGATGCTTCTGCGTGGTTGTTAGTTCTGTCGGCGCCATGTAAGGTTCTTTCGTACAAATTCCGTATTTCTGTAGGAAAAAGAGGTCGACGTCTGCCATGCCCTCGCCTATAATCAATTGTTTATTAATAATCTTATTGAATGTAGAATTATACAGGCAAATACAAGTTAAATATATAAAATAGTATACAAATTAAGCCCACCTGTTTCTGCGTCCAATATAATTATCCTCAAACCAATCCAGAAGAGGCTGCAGTTCTTCAGGCAGAAAATTTCCAAGGGCATCTAGGGATTCCTCTAAATTAGGAATAGGCACAAACTCCAGTGAAATAATCATCTTGCAATATAGTGCAATTTGCGGATCATTATTGTAATTGGTCATCATCCCCAATGCACCTACATGTTTTGTGACAAATGAAAAAAACATCAATTTATGTTTACTCCTGGAAAGCTGTCTTTAACTGAGGTGATTACAGCCTGTTCATAATCGCAATTGACTTCTGATGGCTGTACTTGCGGTACTAACTCCTATACCATGTTAAACATTTGGGTATATGTAGCTCGTAACTTGTTAGGTAAAAGAGCATAAATTATAGGATGTACGCCATTATTTCGTACAACCATTATAGTAAACACTTGAGAAAATAAAGGTGGTGATATGGAAAACGTCCCATCCACATACCAGGTTATTGCAATATTCAAATGCTGTAGCCAATTTTGCCTTCCAAAAATTAAAATTCTATTTTCTCCTTCACTGTCCGCTAGTAAAAAATTCTCAAAAATTTCGGGTTGCACTTCATACGTTTGATATCTTCCTGGGAGAATTAAGTCTGCAATGTTAACTGGATTTGGAGGTGCAGCATTAATAGCGTTACGTTTGCGTCGAATAATCTTGTCTAGTGCACGTTTATTAGGCAATCTACCTTAACCAGCCTGCGTTGTGTTTGCTACACACTCGTTGATAATCTACAAAAAGAACGCAATATTACAATCAACTCTTGCTTTGTGAAACATAAGCTATTAAATTAAATTACGTATAAAATAAATAAATCGTCGCCTTAGAACCAAACTATTCTTAGTCCACTTTTTTCGAAATTAAGGTTTTTACCTCTAATTTAGTCTATGTCCGAAACCCTTTGCGCCAATATATCCCAAGTGCCATTATCCTGTTTAATATTGTAAATATGATGTGTCTGTTTTATTCTATGTCCACTCAACCTTGCAAATATGCCGACCAGAATATACTATGTCCCCTGCACCAATAAGAATTGAGGAATTGGTATCACGTGAGGAGATAGAATAGGTTGGTTCAAATATTATTATAATTTACGTGTTATTTATAGTACTTCACCGAAGTTTGTTTTGATTGCAACCGCCGACCTCTTTAGTGATTTATCGCGTAAAAATAGGGTAATAAACATGAGTGATTCAGAAGAAGAGCCTTTTCAAGACTCTGGATCAGAATATCAGCCGTCAAGTGAAAAGCAAAGTTTGTAAGTTACATTAAATTATTGTGAGGTTAAGGTTTTGAAAGCGATCGTGTAAACATAGTAATCATTTTCAGTATGGATACGCGCTTTACAAAAACCTTTTTGCTCGCATCTCCAAAATTTAACCCTTTCGTTTAACTTACTTTGCGCGTCAAACACGTATATATAACCGTTATATGTAAACTTTAGTTTCCCTCTTTTGGAAATTATATTTTCCATGATTGATAAATAAAAATATAAATCTACTAGGGAGGCGACACGGTTCAACAATGAAATGAAAAAAAGTTTCTTTTTGTAACCCATTTATACAGAGTTTGGAATGTTTCTAATTATCTTTAAACGGCACAAAGGAATTACCACTAATTAATAATACCCACGTGAGAGTACTTAAGTGATCGTGATTGATCCGGTGTGCTTTCTCTTTAATTAGGAAAAAATTTGGTAAGAATTAAGCGCATTCATTGCGAAGGGATAAAAATAATTAAGTTAATAATAATAATAAGATTGTCGTTATAATGAGGTGAAAAAGATCGACCACTCACGCCAAATCGGCCGACGCCAAAACGGGTTCACGCCGAACCGGCGACGCCGAAACGGCCACGCCGAACCGGCGACGCCGAAACGGCCACGCCGAAACGTCCCATCCCCAGAAAGGTTGGTATCAGTGCTCATATTTTTGCTTTCGTGATTTAATGTATACATGACGTCATCGGGATAAGTTAAACGAATGAACTATATAACATTTTTCCAGATTTCATGAATACCTACCAATTTGTCATTGTTAGAAAATTTTTATATTCATTATTATCTCCCTAATATACCATTGATGTGATTTATGATTAGATTGTTTGTAAATAATGTTTTGTTAAAAAATATTTTGTTTATAGATATATATATATATATATATATATATATATATATATATATATATATATATATATGTATATATTATTTTTGTTAATTAAGTTTTGTATTTGTCATTTCATTAAAAATAGGCATATAAGACTAAATAATAAGAAAAGGTATACTTATTTAATATGAAACAGGAGTTTTAATATTTGATTAAATATCAAAACAAAACACCATAACCTCAATAGTTTTAAATCAGATAAAAGTAGTAAACAGCATCTTACGATTATGAATGTTTGCAAAGAAATCCGTTGAATATAACACACTTTATTAAAATATCAACATAATCGGTTTTACGTTAAATAAAAATTAATAAAAAACGTCAAATGAAAATTCTGTTATGGACTTTGACGCACAAAAATTGTTTGTTTGGAAAGGTTTCAAAGCTCCACCCACTGGTATGATGTTAGGGTTTATGAAGTCCATTACTAAAAATTATGATGTAAGTTTAAAACGTCAAAAAAATTCACATTCGCGCTTGCACAGTAATCATTTGTAGTTTGGAATTCTCTATACTACTAAAACGCATAATAAGAATCCTAATAACAAAAATTGTGGGGTAGACTTATTTCTTAATATGAGATTTTTTAATAATTAATGAAACTTGGAAAAATGTTTGTCAGGGACTTAGCTACGGAAGGTAAATAGGAGAACGCGAATGTGCGCTTGGCCATTTTTTTTCGACGTTCTAAAAATATTTACAATTGCAACCACGGGCAATCGCTGCGCGAGCTCTAATTTTGTGATTTTTTCTTGGCGTTATAAAAAATACTTACATCGCAATTTTGGTTATTACGATTTGTATTAGTGTCCTTTGAAAAAATTTTTGTGTCTTCGAGTTAACCACGGGCGATTACTACGCGAGCGCTAACACGAACTCTATGAATTTTTTTTGATATAAAAAATACTTATTTCGAAATTTTTTGTAATTACGATTCTTATTATCTGTCGTGTGAAATTGTGGAAAAAATTTTGAAAAATGTGTTTGGCCCTTGACTGTAACACGTCGATCACTGCGCAAGGGCGGGCGTGAACTTCGTAATTTTTTTTTGGATATTACAGAGAATATGTGCATGTCCTGTAAAATAGTTAAAGAAAAGTTGAAAAGTTCTGGAGTCAGCCACAGACGATTACTGCACGATCGCGGACGTGAATTTTGTTAATTTTTTTTGGCGTTATAATAAATATTTACATTACATTATTTGTTTTGTTTCTTAAGATAGTAAAAGAAATTTTGAAGAATGTAAAAAATGCTTAAAACACAATCTTTTGTTTTTACGATTTTTATTATGTGCTCTTTGGAACTGATGAAGCAAATTTGAAAAATTTTAGTTATGCCAGTCGGCCACGGGCGTGTACTGCGTACGTGTATTCTTCTTGGTGTTATAAAAAATACTTACATAGCAATTTTTTGTTTTGTTGATACTTATTGTGTGCTTTGAAACTGATGAAGAAGGTTTGAAAACTTTTAAGGTGTGGTAGTCAACTATAGGCGATCACTACGCGAGGAAGGGAGTGAATGTTTTCTTGATGTAAAAAAAAAATAGTTAACATCGCAATTTGAAGTTATTACGTTTCCGATTATGTATCGATTTTAGGTAAATTTTAGGTAATATTCATGGATGATTTTACGGGCGTAATGAAACTGGTCACATCTTAATATTTTCAGCCTCCTATCGTTTCAGGTAACAATTATACAGTGTGTCCAAAATTGGTCTGTGCAGTATTTCTGTCTTGGAAACTATGGGAGATTGAAAGACGGTTAAATGGAGAAAGTTTTAGAGAATTTTGAGCCCACTAAAATGTCATTCTGAAATCAAGGCTATCTCAAATATTTTTCAAAATATTCGAAAAAACTGAAAATCGACAATTTTTATTTTTAGTTCTTTTATTTGAACAGATATAAACAAATAAATTACACTCTGCCATTGCCACTTTTTATCCTCTATTGATTGGTGACAGAAAAAAATTAATCCGACGTTTCGTCGATTAGAGACCATCATCAACTTTATTTGTTCATATAGGGCGAAAATTAGCTACAAATGTACATTTATTTCACCTTTAATAAAACCGGTTCAGAATTTATAGAAAAATGAGAAAATGTAATAAAATACAGGGTGTCCTATTTAAAAAAATGAAATTGCATGCTCTCCAGTTCATATGAGACATCCTGCATAAAAAAAATGTTTTCTTTAAATGCGGATTTGATTACTGAAAAACTTTTGTATTTAAACTTTTTTTCTATCCCTATTGTGTAAGGAGATATCCTCCGTTGTCGCACTCCGCGGACACGCTGGATATTCTACCACAATTAAATAATGGTTATTTTGAGTTCTTGTATTAAATATTATTATGTATATGTACCTACTGTGATAAATAAATTTCTGTAACCTAATAAAATGTGTCCAGTTTCATTATGTACATTCAGGTAGTTTCTTGAACCTGTGACCAGATTCGTACTTTCCAAAATTGGTATTAGCTGACTGCTGTAACCAGATTCTAATCGCCCGATTTTACACGGGCGATTTTTACCCAATTTAAAGAAAACAATACATATGGTGCACTCGATTCTACGTTACTGGTGAATGGAAAAGGAAGTATATCATTTTCAAATGCTCATTCAATAAATTTCTTCGCATCTGAATTACAATTGATGCGGAATATTGGAACCCCCTGTTTATAAGGAATACACGTTCTGTGTGTGTTTCTTTTCCACAATAATGAAAACTAGTTATTAGAACCTTGTACAATAGACATAAAAGAATAATTTTTGTATCCGTTAGAAAAACTTCTAAAAAAATGTACAGAATGAAGCAAGAGGTAATAAATAATGCGGTTTTGTGCAATACGCAATACCTAGAACATTTTTTATTATAATTATATGGTGGCAATACAAATGTATAATTATTAAAAAATTAGTTTGCACGAACTGATTTTCTAATAAATATTATTAATGAGAGAAAAAAATAATGGTGTAATGGAGATATTATGTACGTTAGTAGGCTATGAATTGGTTAATAATAAATAAATATTCTCTCAGCATCAGCAACATGCTTGCGTACGTACAATTACGTAAGAGCATTAAATAATTTATGAGCGTGTTTAAATAAATTCGCTGGAATTGTTGTGTTGAAATTTTAAGAATTGGTAAGTACCTTAAATGGTATACTTGATTCTTTTTATTATGAATAATTGTATTGTCAAAAACAATGGCGTTGTGTGTATTGTTTGTTGTGATTTGTGGTTGACTGAAATCTAGGATTAAAACCGCATATGACAAATGTTATGTAGCTTGTAACACGCAAACGGTTTTTTAAGGTGAATATTCTGAGAATAAAATATTGTTGAAATGTTCTACAAGGGTACGTTAACTCGATAAATCATCATGATTTTCTTTTGTTTTCCTCAGTTTTGCGCCATGCATTACAGTGTCATTGTGAAATTTGCTTGAAAGTATATGTATCTTAATTATTCATTCAAAGCATCTTTAAATTGCCAATCAAAAATTTAAATAAAAATGGAAATATTGCCTGCTATCGTCAACTAATAATGAATGTAACTATTTGCTACTAACCTGATTTCGTCAAAAAATAAGGGTTTTTCAAAAAGTATGGACGACGTGCAAGATTTAACATATATGAGGGCCAATACATGCCATATCTATGCGTCGTTTAAATAACTCTATTCGTTGAGCTTTCATTGTAGGGTTATCGAGCAATTTAATACAATTTTGCAATTTTTATGTTCTTTTGTCAGGTTCTTTTGGTTCAGGACAAGAACGTCTGCAATGGTGAGTTAGTAAGGTAACCTTGAGACATATAAATAACGCAGGAATAGCGTAAATACCGATTTACGTACGGATTTTTTTGTGTTGCATTAATGTAAATGTTACGCTACTGGAATATGTTAAAACATTGACGTGTATTGTAGGTAGCGGACCGCGAAAATTTTATTGTTGTAATAAACGTTTGTCAAATCGCCATTGTTACCACGATAGAAAAGGTAAGTAGTGGATTTTTAATATATTTAATTATTTTATGTAAGGAATGTGAGATTGTTTTAACTAATATGTGTCTAGAGTTGTAAAACACATGTGGGGTGGTGAGTAGCAGGTGCACGCTTAAAAATGCTTTACTGAAGGGCCGTAACGAATCATTGGAATTTCTTATGCGCGCTCTTGATATAAAAAAACTGTCATTGATCTAATGATTAATTATGGCTGAACACAGCACAAAACCAAAGGGATCTTTGTTTGATACGTTGAAACCTGAGACGTAAATGTAGCGTTTGTTACGAACGAATCCATATTTTAAAATTAAGATGTCGTACAATAATTAATATGAAACTGTTTCCACGAAAATTAATGTTTCTTGTTTTTTTATTACTTTTGAAAAACGTGGGTGGTTTTTCGGGAGTAGATACAGTTAGTTTTGAAATCGAAGGGGGCAGTTACAGTTAGAATGTCAATCGGGTTAATTAAATACCTTCATTGAAACAGTTTGTCTTTAAAATAATTCTTGCGTATACATTTTTCTTTTGAATTCGCCAACACTAAGTTGTCTTTTCTTTCGAGGTTAAACCGCGTATGTTAACGAATTGTGTCTGTGATCATTTAAGGGAGTATTTATTTTAGTGTAAGTATGTATTTTTATATAAATGAAAGCTCGCAGCCGATCATTTTACCAGCCTATGTAACGTATTAAAAGAATCAAACATTGCCCTGCAAAGGTATCTTATTCGTATGCGGACTCATTAAGCTGAAATATGCTAAAATAAAAGACAGTACAGTGCCCTCTCACTCTGGTATTTGTGCGAATTAGCATTGTTGGTTGTTGTTTATATTTATATTTGTGTAGAGGTGGGCTGATGAGCGGGTATATGATACCGCTTTAGTTACTAATTGTAAAAGGCAATTACCAAGCGTGCACACACTGCCGAGATCAGATAACTATTCAACACCTCGAATTTTATTTGTATTGTTGTATAGATGAGTGTGTAACCGGAGAAAGGAGCACTGTATTTTTCTAACGCCCTCAAACTTATACAGCGGTCATGATATTGTGATCTATTTATAACTTACCCCTGTAAGGCTTTGTTTAAGTAGAATTATTTGCTTGCGAGCTGATTTCTCTTTATATATGATTTAGTGTAATTTGATTTCTGTATTTTGTGCTTTGGTGGTCACTAAACAATTGGGTGCTTATAAATTCCTTGTCTGTTTTCTTTTGTCCTTGCCTTTACCTTATTATCACCTGTGCAATTTTGCTGTTGTTGTATTTTATATGTACCATAATTTGCTTTACCCGGCATGATTGGTTTTAAAGGGCCACATGTTTGGTATTACGATTTTTATTTTGATTATTACTGACCCAATTGTGAGTGTGACTACATGTGTTTTTTTATTGTGTTTCTGTGTAACTAAACTGCTTTTTTTATTCATTTCCTCTTAATGTTATAATTTTATACGCACTTTAACCTGATTTAATGGTTATCTGTTATATCTTTAACCCTTTCTTTGTTTTTTTTTGTGTTATTTGATTAATTAATGTACTTGTGCAATTACTTATTTATGAATAAAGTGGGTTGTATTGGTGGTTCTTTCCCACAATAGTATATTAACGGGCTGAACCATCGCTGCGCAACGCTCGTTGATTTTAATTTGAGTACTTTCATTTTTTTACCTGCCCCTCATGATGCAACACTTACCTCATCCAGCCTATCTAATTTACATAGCACAACGTACCTACCACTAGACGGCCACTTCGTTTGATAAGAAGTTTGCGAGTAATTAAATATCAGACTTGTAAATAAATTCTAATGTTTTAATTATTGCCCGGAAAGTCACAGTAAGGCAGGCAGTTAATTTGAGTAATAGTGACATTATTGTCAGTCAAGTCAAGATAAATCACTTAGCGATTGTTTTGTTCTTGAATTTGCATTATTGCACACAAGTTCAAATTACGCTTTTCAAGATAGGGTACCTGGGGGACGCTACAGTATCCTTTCTTAATCTGTCGCCATCACATTAGGCACCGTCTTCTGTGGTGTTATTTTTCTAACAGCAATGTACAGTAAAAAATTAACCACATCAAACCACTGGGCCGTAGTGAGTGGTAATTAACCAGTTTGTACGTTTTTATTATGTGTGCATGTCGCGTACCCAAAGTAATTAATGCATTTGGTTAAACTTGTCTTTTATCGATTAAATACCATAAAAATTCAATTTCGCAATTAATTATTATTAATCTGTAAGTTATTTCTTGTTTAAATAAATTAAGTTTGGTCTATGTGTACATTTCCAAACTTTACTAACATTGGCCAAGTTCAATTGAAACCATCGATAAAAGTAAAGTAATGTTTGTGATCAGTAAAACATTAATTTAAACATTACAATTGTTACAAATTTATTAATATTTTTTGTTGTCAAATACAACTGTACATTTTGATACTGCACTTATTTTCGCTGCTATCTATTAACCTTACAACTGAAAATATATACAACTATCAATGCTTGAGTTCCAATACTCATAAGATTTGAATGTAAAAATATGTATAATGAATAAAAAAAATTGTGTATTAGCATACGAGCATTGTCATCGTTTGAAAATTATAAAAGAACATATTACTGTTGTTATTTATCCACCATTAATTAGATATCGCCTTCATGTATGCACGACACATCACTGTCACACCTATGTCGTAATCCAAATGGTAATGGTATGCGTAGCTAATATTCCAATATATCATGAAATTTGACCGATTTCTGCATTAATCAATCACTTATTTTAATAATTGGGGCGCTATTGACAACACTTTAATCACATACTATTCTTAATTGTCCTACTCCTACGTTTAGTTCTCAATATAAACAGTAAGAAGTAAATGACCATAAATTGTGTATTTAACTTCATGTATTAATTCATTGTACTTTAATACAATTTTGCAATTTCTATGTTTCTTTGACAGGTTCTTTTGGTCCAGGACAACGACATCTGCAATGGTTGGTTAGTAAGATAACGTTAAAACATATAAGTAAGGTAGAAATAGCATAAATACCGATTTACGCACGGATTTTTTCTTATGTTGCCTTAGTGTACATTTTACTCCACTGGAATATGTTAAAATATCGTTTAATGTTAGAAAACAGTTACACATTGAAGTGTAGCAACCATACTTAATCTCTCGCTACCAGATTGGGCATCGTTTTCTATGGTGTTATTTTTCAACAAGGCAGCGATGTATTGTAAGAAAATCAACCATCTCTATCCACTGGGCCGTTGTCAGTGGGTATGGGTATAATTAATTAACTAGTTTGTACGTACGAAGATGTAACCTTTCACCATTATTACACATATTTAAAATACTTAGCTTTTTGGGTTTTTTCAATTAGCACGTAAAAATTTGTTTACATGAGCTCAATACATTTTTTTGACCCAAAATGATACGTATGCGCAATAAATGCTTCGTAATTGATTAAACGGGAATCTACCTTTTTAAATATTAAAATATGATAGCTATTAAAAAGTAATGTTATTAATACCTTCCAAATGAAGAAACTGTACTTCACTAAAATCTTGTTTCTGATCTCAATTCTGCCGTAATTTGAACACTTAATTCGAAATTTTGCTTTCTTATCAATAATAAAAAACTCATAATTCATTATAATTTAGTGAATTTGTACTTATAAAACGGTAGCGTTATGCTTGAATAACCGTAATTTTTATGATAAACAGCTTGTCAATCTACAATTTTTCAAACTGAGTCTCCCTAATATTAATTAAAACTGAATTGCATTAAGGTTTGACTGTAACCCTCTCTAAACATATAATTATTGTCAATACTGTATAATTGGTCTTTAACTCAATTTACACTTGCTGAAATTTTACAGAGTAATTATAAACTGAATATATATATATATATATATATATATATATATATATATATACAATACAACATATACAAATACAACTACATTCTTCAATATCATTTCTTCAAAAAATATGTACTTAGAATAGTATCCATAGCTAAACCCGGCTAAACCATAGGCTACGGCATGTGAAATAAAAATCGTTAATATGAATGAAGGTTCAATCCCGTATAATATTACGTACCTACTCATCAACTCAATCATCAAAAGGGTTCAACGTTCAGACAATCAATACGCTTTAATGCAATTTCCGTATATCTAATTTCTTACATTAATCTCCGTTATGAAAATTAATTCTTTGTCAACTGTATATTATCTTCGTCATTTCTATCATCTCTATATGTCTGACTCTTTTCCGTCATCTATATCATCTCTGTCATTTCGCCATTTTTGTATTATATCCATGTTGTCATTTTTATGACTCTGTTATTTTAATTTCGCTTCTATGGAATGTGTCATGTTTGTCTTTTTTATGTAATTTCTGTTAAATTTACCATCTCTGTTTCATATCGGTATTATTTCTGTCATCATCTGATATCGCTTTGTCATTTATATCGTTTCCATGTCTTCAGTATACAATTTTTGTAATAACATAACAGCTCTTTGTCTGTGATTACTATGTCACATATGTCTTTCGCATGTCAACAGTTATCTGGCATTGCTATACCACCTGTACGTCATTTCTATATTATCGCTGTCTTCGCTCTTATATCTATCTTTTTAATGTCATCTTTGTCTTCTATATCAGCTCTGTACCATCATAATCCTTCTTTCTGATGAATCTATGCCTCTTTCTTGTCGTTACTGGTCTTCAAGTATCTGTATATCACGTGTATGTTATTTCTAGCCCATTTGTTGTCACAATCGTATTTCGTTGATTTGTTATTTCTGTACCATATCTAAATTATTTTTATGTCATTTGTACCACATCATTGCAAATGTTCTGTCATGTTTGTCATCTCTATATTACCTCTGCGTCATCTCTATGTAATCTCTGGAATATCTCTCCCATGTTTATATCTATGCCATCACTATGTCATTTATGCCATATCTGTCATGTCTAACACCCGTACGTTAACCTGTCATCTGTCATCTTGTTTCACCTCTGTCACATACATTACATCTCATTTTTGTCATTTCTATACCATCTGTATCACCGTGATGTTATCTCTATGTCTTTTGCATGTAAATTCTATAACCTATCTATCTCATCTTTCATCTGTGTCTATGTGATATCTGTGTCATCTCTGCCATTTTCATCACACCTGTCATCTCTCTGTTATAGCTGTCGTGTCTACATCATGTATGTTATCTGTGCCATCCTTATGTTATCTGCCTTTTTCAGTGTCATTTCCATGTTATCCTTATATAACGTGTATCCCATCTATATTATCACTGTCATTTCCATATTATCCCTATGTCACCTTTATCTCATCTCTGTTATCTTTGCCATTTATTATTTTCTTATCTATTTAATTTTAATGAGATTAAAATTGATACTTGCAATCGTAGATATGTACAATTGCTTAATCTTTTTTACCAATTTTGTATTATTTGCATTAAATCATCTTCATTTAATCACTGTCATGTAACGGTTAGTAAATATAACTACTTTTATTTCTGATTTGTCACCGGTCATTTGTGTCACCTGTGTGACCTATGTCATGTACTTTATCTGTAGTATGTAATATCTGTCGTCTATATTATCTATCATTTTTCACTTCTCTGTAACATCCTTCTCAGATATATGCCATTTCTGTATTATTTTTGTCATTTCTTTGTAATCTTTGTGTTACTTCTATTCGATCTCTGTGTCACTTCCATATGATCTTTTAGTTGTCTTCTGTCATTTCTGTCACCTTTATTACTTCTATTTGCCTATTTTGTGTCATTTGTACTTCATCGTAAGTTATTTCTGTCATTTCTATGTTATCTCTGTGCCATCTCCGTCATATTTTTGTCACTCCAGTGTCATCGTTGCGACGTTCGACATCCACATGTCGTATCTATGTTATTTCTATTCTATCTGCCATCTGTATGGCATCTGTTACTTGTAATTGTCGTATCTTTCTTATCTTTATGAAATCTGTCATTGTGATTTTTATGTAACTTTTGTCACGTTTATCCATATCTGTGTCATGTTGTGTTATTTCTATGTCATTTCTATTCCATATCTACATCATCTCTGTCGTGTCGTATCTCTTGTTTGTTATTGCAACCATCCGTTATTTATATGTCGTCTCAGTCAATCGTGTATCAGGTGTTATCTGTCATCTGTATATCGTCTCTACGTTTTTAGTGTATTATCCGTATCAGCGTTTATAATTCGTTCCTTCCAATGTTATCTGTTATCTCCGTCTTGTCTGACGTCTTTATATTACGTTCGTGTCATCTCTGCCATCTGTCATCTATATATCATTGATGTTGTCGATTCCATTTGTTATTTCGATCGCATTTTTGTCATTTGTCATTTTCATGTCATCTTTATTTAATCTGTTTTTTCCGTAATTTTTGTTATTTCTACGCCATTTGTATACCACTTTTATGTCATTTTTTGTGGAATTTTTGTCATGATTATCGATATTGAATCTGTTATTTTCGGCGTATTTGTTATCTCTCTGCCTTTTTTGTCCCATTTGTATCGTCTCTGCATTATCTTCATGTCTTCTATATTGCATTTCCGTGTCTTGCTTTCATCATCTCTGTGATTTCTATCTTGGTCATCGACTTTATATACGGGATATTATCTGCGCCATTTCTATATTATATGTGACTTCAGTTCTCTCTAGCAGCTATATGTAATCTCTATTACCTCTGTCATTGCTATGCCATTTCGATCCTCTCTGTCATCTATTTTGTCATTTCAAATATGTGTATATATACAATATATATATATATATATATATATATATATATATATATATATATATATATATATATACAGGGTGTCCCAAACTGATTTGACCACCCTATAACTTGATAACGAATAAAGATATTTGAATAAAACAAAAACTATTCTTTACAGCTTCCTTTGTACTTTAATATTGGCTGTCACTTGAACTACCCTTGAA
This sequence comes from Vesta saturnalis, assembly GCA_036346205.1. NCBI lineage: Eukaryota > Metazoa > Arthropoda > Insecta > Coleoptera > Lampyridae > Vesta > Vesta saturnalis. The sequence continues at coordinate 1,137,230 of JARFJB010001671.1, forward strand.
AAGACAGCCCCCTCCCTTAAAATTTTAAATAGCACCCCCTATATTAAGTAGTGATTAAGGGCCGGCTCTGGACCAGTTCAAGGTCACTCGCCCTCTGGTGTGAGAAATGTAAGCTTTTGGATCTCTTCAAGGTCAAACTTTTGGCGGGAAATTTAAATTTTAGGATCTCTCTAAAAATAGAAATTGCAATGTCATCATCATATTACAATTCCTAGAAGTCTAAAAATAGAGTTTTCAAGGTCAAAGATTATTGACCTACGGTGGTGTCATATTACTTTTCTAAGAAATATAAAAAGGTCAAGGTGAAAAGCTAAAAAATAGAAAATCTAAGAATAGAATTTTCAGGGTCAAACTTTTTGAAATTGCAGTGTCATCGTCATATTACATATTATTTACACTTCACTTGTATATAATCTCTATATTATATCTGTGTTACTTGTATGGCACTACTATTATTTTATCACCTATGTTATGGTACCATTCGTGTCCTCACTTAGCTATTTATTAACTATCTCATCCTTATATCATCTTTGATATCCACGCATCATCTACAGATTATTTTCTACGCGATCTATATCCTATACAGCATCTGTTATGTACGCAAGCTATATGTGTTAATACGTATTTTATGTCGTCTTTGTGTCATATATATTTCATCTGTTACCCATGCCACCCAAGTCATCAGTATAAACAGTTTTTGATCGAAGTATTTAAATAATCTATGTATATTATGTATGTCATCTGTCATTTCTGACCTAATGTTTAAAGTATAGAATTATGTCAAAAATGTTCAAGGTTATGTAAAGTATTAGTTAAACGCATTTTAAGTTCTAGACTTCTCATAATTAGTAGTAAGTAATTGTAATTATTTAAAATTCTTTTAGATTTTGTGAAATTAGTTGATACATCGAACTGGAGATCATTAAACTATGCATTTAAATACTGAAATTTTTGTAATATGGTTAGTACTGTTCAAAGTTCTGAAAAATTCGATTTAATTCAAATTACTCGGCGTATCTGAAAATAATTCACTAAATTAAAATTTTTTTAAGTGACCATCAAAATTAATTATTTAAGATTATTTGAAACTAATTATAATTAAAGAATAAAGAAATAAGTGTTTAATTTCTCGAATTTAAGTGTTATATATTTAAAGTATACAAGTACTTTAAAAATGTTCGATGTTACGTAAGGTATTTACATAAACTCATGTGATGTTTCTAAAATTCTCATAATTGTAATTATTAAAAATTTATTTAGATTATGTGAAATTATTTGATACATCCAACTGGAAGTCGCTAAACTATGCATTTAATTTCTGAAAATTCTTTAATATGGTTAGTATTGTTTAAAATTCTAGTAAATTAGATTTAATCAAAACTACTCAGTGTATCTGAGATTAATTACCTACATTAAAACTTTTTAAATTGACCATCAAAATTAATTTAATTATTTAAGATTATGTAAAACTAGTGACTAAAGAATAAATAAAATCATCAGCGTTCTAATTTAATTCTTTTAAGTTTTGTATGCTTAAAGTATAAAATTACGTAAAAAATATGCATTTTATGTTTCTAAACCTCTCATAATTAATTTCAATTGTTTAAAATTTATTAGATTTTATGAAATCTGGTACATCCAACTGGAGGTCACTAAACTATGCATTTAATTTCTGTAATATAGGTATTGTTCAAAGTTCAGATAAATTTGGTTCAATCTAAATTACTCAGCGGATCCGGAAAATAATGCTTAAATTAAAATTTTTTTAATTGTCCATCGGAATTAATTTAAACCAAAGTATAAACCAAATCATGAATGTAATTTAATTTCACAAGTTTTGAACGTTAAAAGTTACGTAAAAAAAAGTTCAAGGTTATGTAAGATAATAGTTTACAACCGAATTTATGATTAAAATAAATTTAATTTTTCAGGACTACCGTATTGTATTTTAAAAGAAAATTCCCAATATATTTTAAGGATATATATTTCGTGTTTAATTAATACTCAATCAAGCTATGAATTTTACAAGTGATGTAAATAATCTTAGCAGCATTTACATTTATCTTTTAAAATTCTTTAAATAAATTTATTTAGTAGAATTAAGTTTATACTATTATTATCATTAATTCTGAAGTTTAACTTTTATATTCAGATTCTAGTTTTATTGATAAACTAACCGTACTCGTCGCGCGTTGCTGCGATTTCAAAATTGGGAGAGGGTGGTACACGTGTCTCATACTTTTAATTGAAGACTATGTTTACCAATTTTCGAGTCAATCGACACATAGAATAAAAAGTTTCACAAAAAAATTTAACCCCCCATTTCACCCCTTTAAGGATGGAATTTCGAAAAACCCTTTCTTAGTGGATACCTACACTTCACAAAGAACACACCCTCGATCGTTAAATCCTGACCGTGCGGCGCGCGAACTGTTAAACGCGCGAAGTTTAAATAGTCGTTAAGTTTTCTTAAATTTTCCAATTTTCTACGCAATTTTTCTTTCCGTAAGAACCTTCTACAAACTATTATAAAACTTAAAAAAAAGCAATGAAATCTGTAAAATCGTTCTCAAGGTATGGCGTGACCATAGGCGTGAATAGGCATTAATTTTTATATAGTATTGATTAATAAATGTTTAGTAACTAAGTTTATTATCAGGTCTAGTTACTTTTATTGTATTTCAGTGATTAGTGACAAGAAAATTGTTTCTGGTGTTAGCTTCTATTGTTGGTTTTATACCCTTAAATATTGTTAATTATTTTTAGTTTATTTGATAACATGTTAACTTACACATTTTGTTTTTAGTTGCCCTGATGAAGTGTTAATTAAACACGAAATATATTACCTTAAAATACATTGGGAGTTTTCTTTTAAAATACAATACCGAACTACCTCACAAATTAAATTTGTGTTTCGTAAAATATTTTTTAAACTCATTTTATGTTTCTAAAATTATTTGATATGTCCAACTGGACGTCACCAATTTCTGAAAGTTCTGCAATATGGTTAGTTAGGTTTAATCTAAATTACTCAGCGTATCTGAAAAATAATTGCTTACATTAAAACTTTTTAAATTGACTATCAAAACAATTTAATTATTTAAGATTATTTGAAACTAATCATAATTAAAGAATAAACAAAATCGTGAAGTGTCTAATTTAGTTTCTCAATTTTTAAATTCAATTTATGGAACTCGGTTTGCTGGAACTAGTGCTTTATGAATATTCAGTAAATCCCAAATCTAAATTATGTATAATTATTAAGAACAAAGTTATTGTATTACTTTCTTTAGTTACAATTGTTTCTAATTAATGAATCATTATTCTGTTTAAAGCAAAATTAGAAGTAATAATCGCACGTTTAATTTGCACAAAAAATTGATTGCTTTAATTATGCTTAATAAAATTTTAATTTTCACTAATTTTTAATTTAAATACTTTATGACCATCCACTAAATTATGTTTAATTATTAAAAACTCACGTATTACATTATTTTCTTCAGAGGATCGCTAATTAATGACGCATTATTCTATTTAAAGCAAAATTGAAATTTGTATAATTTTAATTTCGTTGTGCGAATTAAACGGTAAGTTTCTGTAATTATGCTTAATAATGTTTTTAGTTTTTTTGTATTAATTTGGAGATTATTTTTTTATGGAAACCAAGTGTCCAATTCTTACTAACTAATTAGTAGTTTTAATTAATTTAATAAATGTGATTAATTATTGGAAGTACTAGAATATCTTCCGGAAGCTGGAATTCAAGTAATTTTGCGATGTCTAGGTAGAAAGAAATACAGTTCACATATTAAGAGCGTAAAGCCTTAATTTGTGAATGTTTCTTATCGAAAAATGTATACATGTAAAAAAAATGATACATTAAGTACTTACTCATGTGACAGTGTCATTGGCCTTTAATGATTCAAATCTCAAAACACTGCGGTTATTGGTTCAATGTTAATTTCCTGCAAGTAAATAAAAAAAATTGTAAAATTTAGTTTTCAATGAACAGATGAGATTTTAATTGACCTGTTTTGCTAAAGTCGAGACGGACGTTGTTTAGACACGTAATTATCGTAACGGTTAGTCAAAATATAATATCTTTAATAAGAGCGTAGGATGCAGTTTCTTTTCATATACCAAAATTGGAAATTAACATCTTTTGTTATATTAGAGAGTATGTAGGTAATAATGCATTTACCAAATTTGGATTAATTCACCTAGATAAGTATATCGTAAACTTTTTTCTAAATTTAAATATACTACGTATACTGAATTCTATATTTGGAACGCATAGTATGCATTAATAGCAAAGTATGTATCTAAATATAAGCTAATGAATTTATTTTTGGTTTCAGGAAACATTCCAGAGACCGCAGGAAGCACAAGTTGATCATAGATATCCGGTAAGGTTAATTATTTATTTTGATCGACATGCAAAAATGAATTATTTGCATTTCAAATTATTTTTGGAGAGTTGTGATTTTGAAAAATTTATATCGCCTCTCCAAAGCGAATGAATGTTTTTATTTATTTAAGAATTAATTATTAGCATTTTTTTCTATAGAGTGGCGCCCAGGTGACTAATAATTGGGGAAGGCCGTTTACCCTTCCGTAATTTTTAACAAAGAGATTAACTGTTGTGATCAAGGGTGCGTACGACTGAATGACAATTTGTCATATGTTTGTCAAATAAATAATTTAAAATGGAATGTGATGTGTAGTATTGAAATTTAAGCTTTATTTTGTGAAATAGTTTAAGAGACTTATCTCAACACAAATTTTGTGATGTACATAAAAAGTAACTTTTGACACACATAATTTAAATAAAGCTCACAACATAGTTTTTTTGTTCTAAATACGTAAAAATTACGACTTGTTTTGTTGGATTTTAAGAAAAATGTCACAACACAGTTTTTGTAGGTATTCAAATTTTAGGTCCTTTTATTAAAAATAATTACAACGCAGTTTGTGCAATGTATTACTTAAAATTGCTGTTCTTGTTAATGATTACCAAAATCACGCGTCCAGTGTCAATTATCATATAGATAATTCGCAAAATAATTATCACAGCACACATTTTTAGAACCATATGAATGTTAATTCCCTTTGTTGTGATATGGAGAACTTGTGAAGTAATTATTACAACACAATTTTTAAAATGGCATACATTCATTTTTAAAGTGTTAATTGTTCTTGATGAAAGAAGAGTTATGATTACGCTGTTTATGTAATTCTATACAGGGTGTGTCTCAACGATAGCATGTTTGACGAATAATGAGAACGGAAAAACCGATTCAGCTGAAAACTTGTAGCTTTATATAAATGAATTTTGTTATTTTAAATACAATGACCCCAATTTTTATTTTATTTTCGGTTTCCACATAAAATTTTACGTCTTTTACTACCAGGTTTGGCGTACCTATCTCTTACCATTATTAATAAAAAAATAATTTCAGGCGTTAGCAACGAAAATTTGAATCCACTGAAAAATTAATATTTCCTGAAACATAAAAGGCGGATAAGCGAAACTTGTAGAACGGTTAGATATGATATTGGACTATGTTTTTAGTATTAGACATTTTTGAAATTTATTTCTAGGGGAGGTCCGGGAGTAACGGTAGTTAAGAAAATTAAAAATGTCAGTCATTTTTTTAAAATTGCAACTGGGTTTTTTTATATTCTCATTCGATGCAGAATTTAATTACCTATCTGTTTTTTTTTTACTTTTCTTGGAGATGATGTAGTAAATACGCCGTAAATTAATAGTGTAATATATCAAGGTTCTACCACACTCCCTACTACTGTTCAAGCTACAAATGGACTAGTGATGCATCTTTCACTGAGAATCCCTGACCATAAGGGACACAAACCGTTTTCTGAAAACTATTTTACGTCTTTGCTGTTACTGCAAGAATTATTGTATAGGGGTGTTTTCATTTCGTGCTAATAGGCTTGAAAAATGCCCGTTGAAGTCTGAATCTCAACTAAAAAAATTAGGTCGTGCAAGCAGTGATTCCTTTGTCACAGAATATAACAAAATTATTGCAGTAGGTTGGTATGACAAGAAAGTTGTTAACATGGCCTCTAATTTTATAGGAATTGAACCAGATGGTGAGGTAAAAAGGTGGGGCGTATGTAATTGTAAAAACGCCATATATTATACAAATGTATAATATTTCCATGGGAGGCGCAGATAAAAATGACTTCCCCATTGCACTTTATTGTACCTTTATAAGATCAAAGAAAAGGACCCTAAGAGTTATTTTACATTACTTTAATCTGGCAGTATGCAATCCTTGGCTGGAATATCAAAGGAATATGATAGAAGTGTTGTGAAGGACCGACAAGAATCCATTTCGATAATTGCCAAGTACCCCTTTGCGTTTAAAAATTATAGATTGCTTAAAGATTTTCATCAAAAGTGATCTAGTTAATTAGTTTTGTAACGAAATACAAATAAAAAATAAATATTTAATTTTTAGTTTCATTAAATACCTAAACCTGATGGTGGCATTCGCCACAACCTCCTAGCTTATATACCTACGGTCGAAACCAGTTGAAATTACATAAGGGAGTCTTTATGATGATACTGATTAATAATTCTAATCAGAAAAATTTCTATTTGGTATTTCAAAAACTCAGGGCCGAAAGGGTTAAGTTGATGTATTGTAGTGACATCCCTCCTGAACATTGTTAATGGTGGTTTCCTTTGTCGTACATTAGGTTTTACTTCCTTCAACTGTGTTTTGTTTTGTTCCCATATTTTTTTCATACCAAATGAATTTCATTTTTTAGGAACTTTAACATACTTGTGTGGTGAGCAATGCAAACTGTTTCTGTGGTAGTGTCATTTGTAGTTTTCCGGACAGCTTTGTCTGCGTTTTGATTGCCGGAAATTCCAATATGACTGGGGAATCCACACAAACGAAATATGTTGTTCTTTCTCATGACAGTGTTTAAGCGTTGCAATAATCTTTTGTATTAATGGATTTTATGTATATGGGTTAATATTATTTAACGAACATGCAGAATCAGTAATTATAAGAAACTTTTTCTGATTTGTACATAGTTTACAAAAATTAGAGTTTGCCATAAGTAGTAATATAGGGCCGGTTCTGGACCAGTTCAAGGTCACTCGCCCTCTGGTGGTGAAAAACGGAAGCTTTTGGAGCTCTTTCAAGGTCAAACTTTAGGTGGTAAATTTAAAATTTTGGAGCTGGTCAAGGTCAAAGCTAAAAATAGAAGTTGCAAGGTAATCATAAATCTAAAAATAGTTTTCAAGGCCAGAGGTTATTGACCTACGGTGGTGTCATATTACATTTCTTAGAAATATAAAAAGGTCAAGGTGAACAGCTAAAAATAGAAGTTGCAAGGTAATCATTCTTAGAAATCTAAAAGTTTTTTGAGTAGGTTAGCAGTTTTGAAAGGATGCATGTTTATAATAAAAAGGCTTCTCCGGGATTGCATGATTCAGTAAACTTTTTATTGCTAGAAATGGTGAAAGTAATAAGAATGATAAGAAGAGAAGGAAAGAAAGAATTATTAAGTATTGATGAGAGAAGGAAAAGACTCGAGGTGTTAATCAAGGAAATAAAAAAATTGAGGGTAGATTTAGAGCTAGCTGTATGAGCTAAAAAAGAAAATGATGCAACTTCGAGTGAATGTACCATGAAAAGTATGAAATAAAGGGGCATTGTAATTTGAATGAAAGACGCTTTAAAAAGTAAATAAGTAATTACAGTAGTGCATGTTATATTGCAAAGTGAAAAGACGATTTAAAATAAGTTTCCGTATGGTTTTAATTGAATTTTCATATTAAACGAGTTTCTTATCATGATTTATTAAATTATACAAATTATGTAGGAAGAAATGACACATAAAACTTATATTACAAAGAAAAGGTGAATAACATTATCTTAGGTATGTAGAAGTAAGCAATTTTATGTGTGTGTGAAATGTTTTAAGATAAATAAATATACTCTTTTTATCATAGCAGTTTAATCGTTAAGTCAAAAATTCTGAATTTTTGCATGTAGACTAAACAAATAACAGCGCAAAAGATAGCACTTCAAGATTTTCTCAAAACTAAAAAAAAAATGTGAAAAAAATTTTTCAAAGTTAACAGCAAGTTATGGTTAGCATGAAAGAAATGTTGATACTTTCATATAAGATTAAATCATAACACTTTAGTCCTTTCTGTTTCCGGCAGACTGAAAGCAGTTTAGGTTCTCATTATCCAAAAAAAAAAAATTTACTACAGCAACGAATTTATTTCAACTGCTGCTTATTACGCTAATTGCAAATCACTTAAGCTATATATCGATGTAATTAATGAACAAAACTTGAAATACACTTCTGAACCGTCGGAAAATTATGAACATTTCACAATATATAATTGGATTCTAGAAAACGTTTAAAAAGGTCGGAGATTTCAAGGCGAACGGTTAGGTTGAACAAGCGGACCTGACTCGGGGAAGTGGCCATCAGTTAAGTTTGAGGACTACATAAACACTTTAGGCATTGAGTAATGATGTAGTAAAGAGACGCAAACTTACCGGGAGTTTTGTCGATAGCGAATTGGGCTAAGAATTAGGCAGCGCGAATATCATGTGTCGTCACTGCTGTGACCGTGTAGTGAAAGACGGTCACGTGATACTCGTGCCGCTTAGTTCTCGGTGCAATTTTCTATCGACAAAACTCCCCGTAACATTGCGACTCTTACTAATCATTACTCAATGCTTTAGGCCTAATATATAAGATCATTAGGTATTAAAAAAATTATGTACATAAGAAAACGTATGTATCAGTATGTTTTTTAATTAATAAATAATACAAATTACAATTGGTCTTTTGTTATTATTATTCTTACAGAAATTACATGCTACGTTAGTTCCTTAAGTACACTATATTACAATAAGTTATATTTATACTAGTCGGTACCTATACAAGCAGGACATTTATATCCGTTATTAAACCAATAGTGATGCTTTCTACAGTAATTTAAGTGTTCCAAAGTCCTTGTTGTTCTTACCGACATTATTGAATTATAAATGAGCTTATTGCCTTACAATAATATGCTTATAAAACTGCATTATCATCACCGATCCATGAATATTCGTTTAATCCCCAACCACTTTACGTAGTTTATTCTTTTTACGTCGAATGACCTTTTCCACCAAATACACATCCGGATATTTAACCTTTTGCCGTTCCTGTCCATAAATAGGTGTCCCTATCATGTCTTGTAGCAAGTACGTGACCGGATTCGTTACACGTACTTTAACAATCTTGAAAAGTTCACTAGACCAATTTGGTATATAACCTTTATCAAATATGCTTTTAAATTTTGTTCAGTAGAACATTGTAATCACCGAAAATGTGAATAGTATAAACTTTGATGCAGTCAGCTCAAAAAAACAGATACCTATTTTTTCTAGCAACAGGCAGAAACAGCTCAAAACAGATTCCCCGGTTTCCGAAAACAGCTCAAAAACAGACCTAAAACCGGTATCCGTTCCTCAAAAAACCGGTAGCTGTTTCTCAGAAGCGGTATCTGTTTCCGGAAGACTGAAAGCAGTTTAGGTTCTCATTATCCAAAAAAAAAATTTACACAAATGCTTATTCTTAGATAACATTTAAATTATCCAGTTTTTCTTTGAAATATTCATAAAAGCGTTGAGGTAATAGATGCGAATAAGATATGTACATATAGATGTCAGTTAATAAATCTTTATTAGAATTTCACTACAATTTTTTCATATAAATGATATACATGAGCTAAAGCGCAGTGACAAGTGTTTTGTGTATGAAAAAAACAGCATGGATGAAGTTTGGGTAAAGTAGGTTGTTCTTCAAACACCGTAATGCGTTGTTTTAAAATTTTTTGAATAAAATCAGCTTTCTCTCGTCCTTTAACGTACACCTCATCTGTTGTTGATATGAAATCACTAAGTATACGAGGAAATAGACGTGGAGAAGTATATCCATATTCCCACTTGATAAAGTGGTGGTTGTGAATTAACCAATTAGCTTGTTTTTGAAATTCACTATCCAAGGTGTGCCGTGGAAATGGAGGCTTGAATACGTAATGAGCAATTTGCTCTCCATTATATATCGCTAGTTCCTTAGGTGTAAATATATTTCTTGCTGTTTTGAATCCTTGCACATCAATTATAACAATCATTACTTTTCTATATTTGTCTGGTTGTCTTCGTTAGCGCGTTGTATATGCGCTAATGCAATCGTGCAGTATTTCTACATGCTACATTTAAACAAATAGAACTGATTTTCTGGTTAGGTTTACACACACTATTACAATAGTAATAAATTTTAATGTGCAAAAACAGTGCTTTAACATATATACTTTTTAGAAAAACATGATGTCGAAGCGAATGATATGTGATTATAAAATTTAAACTTATATAGAAGGGTAGACTCCACGAGGATACCCGAGCAATACCGAGCATGCACAAAGTCAGTTACATGTGTCATTGGTTAAGAATGATTATTTTGCTATTCCTAAGAACCTTGAAGAGTCTAACATAAGAACTGTAATATGATACCTTGTCAATAAAATTTAACCTTGAAGATTGGTTTGTATGAATTGTAATATGATACCAATAAATTTTAACCTTGAAGACACCATATTATACGCTACATTTTTTTAGTCTCATCAATAGAAGCTCTCTTCATTATGATGTATCCTTCATTTAATCAAAAAATAGAAGACTTTTTTTTGCAACAAAAAATATATAATTTATTTCCAAACAATGATACATAGATATATATGTTATTATTATTATTTTTTTACAGAAATGTTAAATTAGTTTTGAGAAAATTTGAAACTGCTATGTTTTGCGCTGTTATTTGTTTAGTCTACATGCAAAAAATTGGAATTTTTGGGTAAAGGACTAAAGTGTTATGATTTAATCTTATGTGAAAGTATCAACATTTCTTTCATGCTAACCATAACTTGCTGTTAACTTTGAAAAGTTTTTTTCACATTTTTTTTTAGTTTTGAGAAAATCTGGAAGTGCTATCTTTTGCGCTGTTATTTGTTTAGTCTACATGCAAAAATTCAGAATTTTTGACTTACCGATTAAACTGCTATGATAAAAAGAGTATATTTATTTATCTTAAAACATTTCACACACACATAAAATTGCTTACTTCTACATACCTAAGATAATGTTATTCACCCTTTCTTTGTAATATAAGTTTTATGTGTCATTTCTTCCTACATAATTTGTATAATTTAATAAATCATGATAAGAAACTCGTTTAATATGAAAATTCAATTAAAACCATACGGAAACTTATTTTAAATTGTCTTTTCACTTTGCAATATAACATGCACTACTGTAATTACTTATTTACTTTTTAAAGCGTCTTTCATTCAAATTACAATGCCCCTTTATTTCATACTTTTCATGGTACATTCACTCGAAGTTGCATCATTTTCTTTTTTAGCTCATACAGCTAGCTCTAAATCTACCCTCAATTTTTTTATTTCCTTGATTAACACCTCGAGTCTTTTCCTTCTCTCATCAATACTTAATAATTCTTTCTTTCCTTCTCTTATCATTCTTATTACTTTCACCATTTCTAGCAATAAAAAGTTTACTGAATCATGCAATCCCGGAGAAGCCTTTTTATTATAAATATGCATCCTTTCAAAACTGCTAACCTACTCAAAAAACTTTTAGATTTCTAAGAACCTTGCAACTTCTATTTTTAGCTTTTCACCTTGACCTTTTTATATTTCTAAGAAATGTAATATGACACCACCGTAGGTCAATAACCTCTGGCCTTGAAAACTATTTTTAGATTTATGATTACCTTGAAACTTCTATTTTTAGCTTTGACCTTGACCAGCTCTAAAATTTTAAATTTACCGCCTAAAGTTTGACCTTGAAAGAGCTCCAAAAGCTTTCGTTTTTCACCGCCAGAGGGCGAGTGACCTTGAACTGGTCCAGAACCGGCCCTATATTACTACTGCCATATTGCATATAATTATGCATCATAAATGGTCGTATGTTTTGGCATGGGCCTTCTACTGAAAAAGTTGCTCACGCACCTTTATTGGTCTTTGATCCGTCGGTGTAGATTATTAGGTAATCTAAATGTTTTTGGCGCATTTTATTTATTTCCTCTTGGAATGAAAATTTTGGTGTGTATTCTTTCTTATATGTTCTAAAGGTAGTAATTATATTAGGTGTCGATGTCTGCCAAAGCGGTATTTCCAGCGGTTCTATAAGCTTGTTTGACCATTGCTAGTGCCCTTGTCATATTAAATGTGTATGATTTATACAGCCTCTCCCTGCTACTCAGCGGTGTGTTTTTTCCAAAAAGTACATTGTGGTTTGGATGATTTGGCTGTGCTTTTATTTTGCATGCGTAACTTACTATTTTATGATCATTCTAGTCTCACAGCAGAGGCTTACGCTTGGGCAGGTGTAATGTGCTCACGGTACGCATGTCAATGCTGAATTTTTTGTAGCTTTTCTGAGGACCTTAGCATAGTCGGTGAGGCCGAGGAGTAAGCGCGAAATTAGAGCTGTGTATATTCTCAGCAGAACTTCTCCATTTGTTCCCCACTGCCGGTTAGCTATTATTCATAAGATATTTAGAGATTTCTTTCACTTTGTAACAAGGTTGTCTATGTGTTTTTCCATGAGAGGCTGGAGTCAATAGTTACACCAAGAAATACGCCGGATTTTTTGCAAGGAATATTCCGATTTTTTAATTTTAGAAACGGGTCATTATGAGGTTTTCTGAGCTTACAAAATGAATGCACTTTTTTCATTTTTTCATTCATTTTGGGTGCAGTTAACAGGATTGTAAAGTCATTCACATACATATATTTGTGGATGTTAGGTGATACCGCGGATGTAAGTGAATTTACTGTAACTGTAAACCGAACAACAATTAATGTGGACCTCTGGGGTATGCCGTTTTTCAATGTTTTTGTGAACGAAAATGAGTTTCCCACACGAACTCGAAAGTGTGTCTTTGAGGAATGATGTTATTTTTTGTGGTAGTTTTCCTCTGAAATCCCAATGATACAGCTATTGCAATATCCCATACCTCCATGTCATGTCATATGCCTTCTCTATATCAAAGAAGACAGTGATTGCGTGAATTCTGTGAGCGTACGCTTGTAGTATGATTTCTTGTAGGTGTACTAAATGATCGGTTGGACATCCATATTTCCTGTAACCCGTCTGATAGTTGACCAGATATCCCTTTTTTCCAGGACTCACATTAGTCTATTACTGATCATTTTCTCAAAAATTTTGACCACGCATAATGTTAGGTTTATAGGTCAATAGCTGGCTGCCAGGTAATATAAGTGTTTGTTTCCAGCTTGATGGATATATTCCTTCTTCCCAGATTTTATTAAATGTGCCTAGAAGCCATTTTTTGTATTGTGGCGTTAAATTGTACGTTATACCGTCTGGTCTAGCTGCAGATGACTTTCTGTATTTTAAAGCCATGTCCTGTACTAGTGAATTGAATGGTTCATTATACTCCCAAGGAAGGTTGGTTGAAAAATCTAAGGTCGTTTCTCTGTGAACTTTGGAGTTTGAAAATTGCTGTTCATAGTTGTGGGAACTGCTCAGCTAACAGTTCGGCTACCTGATCCGTGTTGATCACTACTCTATCGTCGTTAACTTGCAGTTGTATGGGTTTTAAAATGTTATGGCCCGATATCGCTTTGATCTTTGCCCACACTCCTTTGTTGGGGGTTTCTATACTTATACTAGAAACGTAGGTTTTCCTTGAATTTCTTTTGTTTTGAAGTGTGGAATTTCGAGCGATAGCTCTGGCTTTCTTGAAGGCGATCAATTTTCCGTAGTTGGATGTCTTCTAAAAATGTTAAATGCGTGTTTTTTATTTTACACTGCTTTATTGACGACATTGTTCCACCAGGGTACTTTACGCTTGATGGGATGCCCACCAGTCTTAGGAATAGCAATATTAGCAGCAATAGTAATAAATTCTGTGATTTTATTTACATTCAATGCAGCTAGACTATCTTTAAAGATATTCAATTTGCTTTGGAGGTATTCCATCGAACTGGACTTGTCACAGGTAACGCTTGGCTAATGTCATATAAAATATTAACCTTATTTTGTTAAATAAATAATTTTGAAAAATCATTTTTGTAATGTCAAGATTTTTAATTGTTTTGTGTGATTATTAAAAAGCTGTCACAACTTTTGTAATGCCATACGTAAAGTCTGAAATTTTTAATAACCTGGGTGAAATAACTAATTTAAAAAAATGAATTGAATGATTAAAGAAATAATTATCACTACACAATCTTAATAACACTGCGAAGCAAATAAATTTAAGCGTGGTGTTAAAATTTTAGATACTTTTTATGAAATAATTATTTTGAAAAATAATTATTACATTATTGTGGTAATGTCGTTTGTAACAATAAAATGTTTGGTTGTGTGAAATTATTAAAAAAATCGTCGCCGCAACACATTTTTGTTTTCTTATAACTGAATATGAAGTAAATAAAAAAATTATAAAACTATTTGTAATTATTGAAATTTTAGGTTCATTTGTACGAAATAAATTAAAAGATGCTTTTGTAACGCCATATATTGCGTTAAAATTGTAAATCTTCTAAAGTGGTTTAAAGAGAGGATTGTCACAACATAGTTTTCTTAACTTTTTGTATGGATAATTCAAAACATTATTATCACAACAAACATTTCGTGATGTCGGTATTATCATTTTAATTCTTTTGAATGAAACCATCGTTTAACAAAATTATCGCAACACATTTCTTTTAAATGTTATGCGGATGGCATGTGTGATACACATAAAAAATTAAGAAAGTTTGATTGTGATCATTCTTACTTTTGTTATTGAATATATCATGAAAAGGATTAAAATTTTAACACGATACAAAACCACCTCATATTTTAATGCAATTGTATGACATTATAAAAATTGTGTTGTGATCATATTCAGTAATTGAATATTTCATAATAAGCGTCTAACTTTTTTTACGCACTATGAGAACCGCACAGATGATTATTTATATTTAATTATTATTGTTGTTAATAAAGAGCACCACGAACTTTAACACGTCACATAAATTGTGTTGTGATATTTATTTTTTGGCTGTATTAAACAGAACAGTTACCAGCTATCGAAAGTATTGAATGTTTCATAAATGAAACAACATCGCAAAAATTGGCGATGTGAAAATTAGTAAGAAAAAGTTTAAGGAAAGTAAATGAATTTATAGGCCAAGCCAGTAGGTTAAATGTTTATATAACTAAAATCTAGGACTTACCGTATTTCACTAACTTTGTGCAAGTTTAGGAAAATGTTACAACTTTCAGAATTTATAAGTGTAAATTCGTAGTTTTTCTTTTTATTGATCAATGAATCACTAAATTTTCCGGCTTTTACGAAAACTCTAGTAATCCTGTCTACAAATCTTGTTCGAACCCTCTACTTTATAACTTTTAACCCGTAAATGTTTATTAGGGTACGTCCTTAAAATTCGAAATATATAAGATGAACGTAATAAATGTTAAAAGGTTAAAACGAATTAATCTGAATAAGGATATATAGTAACACTGAATAGTTTGTAAAAGTTAAGTGTGAATAAATGAATATATTTTTTTCCGTCTAATCTGAGATGAAAGCATTATAATTAAATTTGTAACGCTTAATCCTGTTCGGTTGCTGCAGCTACAACTTTCAGAAAATCTTATTACTCATTAATAACATTGTGATTTAAAAGCAAAACTAATCTAATTCATTACATAAAACAATTTCTTCAGACTTCCTATCCTCATTATATAATTGATTTTTTAATGTGGTTATGACGATTTTCTCATTATTGACTAACGTTTACGAAATTACGAAATTGATGAGGAGACAAAAAAAATTATTAATATTTAAATTCTGCATAAAAATTAATAAATTCGCAAACAATGCGGTTAAATGTATCAAATGGTGAGTGCTGGGCGTGGAAATAGTCCGTGCGTATTTATATTTACTTATAAATAATATAATGTTATTTTAATTAATTTAATTTTATATATAACTTATTTAATAATAAGAATTACGAATATCTTTTATTAACATTTTATTGAGATAATTCGATAGCCAAGCATAGTTATTTTTTCAGTTATTAATCTAACCACTCTTAATTGCAAGAACAGTTCACAACACAGTCTTTTAACTTCACAAAGCGTTTATGTAACATCATTATTTTTGTACTATAAAATGGCAACCTCGCCATAGCCATACCTTTCATTTTGGTAAAAATGGGCGGTTACCTTTACTTTTGATTACCAAGTTTCGATTGCCTTCTAATGTACCCAAACAAGAAGCACCAAACTTAAACCCTCTTTTTTTAGGAGGTATTGCAGATTCAGAGTTCTGTTTAATGATTTGTTTACAGTGTTACGAACATTTGAGATTTAATTGCTTTTTTAATGGCCAATAGTTACTTTTGTAGTGGCTCGCTTTTCCTCTCATAAGCTTATCTTGCTGTCTTGCGTCGGATTCTAGCTTGATTAGAAGCAGTACTAGAAGGAGGAGAACATTTTCACTCCTAATTAGGGCCCTTTTGTCTGTACTAAGAGCCTTTTTGGCAGTTCAGCCCCTAGAGATTCGGCAAATGCGCGCGCAGTGGGCCGTGACTCTGGGGGATGAGGTCAAAGTCCAATTATTTTAATTATGAGTCATAATCAAACTCCTCGGCCATTTTGTTTTTAATTATGACGTGAGAATCAAATACCGCGGCCATTTTGTTTTTTATTATAAGTCATAATCAAACATCACGGCTATTTTGTTTTTAATTATGACGTCATAATCAAAACCCTACGTCATTTTGCTTCTAATTGTGAGTCATAATCAATTTCAGTGGCTATTTTGTTTTTAATTATGAGTCATAATTAAATTGTGGAGGTAGTCACGTGGGAAAGGGGCGGAGCAGGTCAGAGTCCAATTATTTTAATTTATGAGTCATAATCAAATCCCGCCACCATTTTGTTTTTAATTATGACGTTATGATCAAACTCCTCGGCCATCTTTTTTTAATTTTGAGTCGTAATTAAATTGCGGGGATAGTCGAATGGAGCAGATCTGTTCAATTCTTTTAATTATGAGTCATAATCAAAATCCTCGGCCATGGCGGGAAATTTGTGGGAGTGTGTGGAACTCTCATTCTAGGACATAAGACAGGCCTTCGGATCTTGCTTTAGGGTCTTGACGTATGGAGAAGGCGTGGGTAAGATTAAAGTCCAATTATTTTAATTATGAGTCATAATCAAAGCCCTAGGTCATTTTGTTTTGGCGGGAAATTTGAATTGTATTCTAATAAGGGGTGATAACACTAATTGCAAGACAGGTGTAGAACGCAGGAACTTGCACGCGGATCTTCGCCCCATGTTACGGATCATATTCTAATTATGAGTCATAATCAAAGCCTTCGGCCATTTTGTCTTGGCAGGAAATTTGAATTGTATTCTAATAAGTTAATAAGTAATGCTCAAGGGTCTTCGCGCCCTGTTACGGCTCACGTTTAAATTATGAGTCATAATGAAATACCTATCACAGTCCTTTTGTTTTAACCGAGTCATAATTCAGCGGCCATCTTGTTTTTAATTATGGGTCATAATTAAAAGTAGTGACCAAAATCAATTAATCAATAAATCAATCAAATACATAAACTGGTTTTAATTTCTCTCCAATTTTCACATTACAAATAATATGAATACTTATCGGTTTTCCCAATCATTAACGTAAAGTAATTATTTGCTGTGTTTCCCAGTTATGTAATCAGTAATAACAAACTTTCACCATTCAAATATCTCTATCGTGTCTGGGAAAACCCAGTAATTACGTAAAGGCAAACACGTTGACCTTCATTTCCAATTTCCAACTATATCAAACCAAATCACTCAATCTCGATCAAATCAAACAAACCAATTAATCAAATCAAATCAATTAAGCAAGTCAATCTGCTTTTATTTGTCATAATTAAATTTTAGCGGCCATTTTGTTTTCGCGGGAAATTTGAAATTGTAGTCTAATAGGGGGCTGTCATACTATCTCATAAGACAGGTGTAGGACGCCGGAACTTGTTCTCTGGCCTTCGCCCCAAAATTCCGCATCGATTTGCTTTGAATTATGAGTCACAGTTAATCTGTTTTTTCGGTCCTCCAGGAGGCCATTTTTGTTTTGACTGGAAATTTGAAATTATGGCCTTCATACTAACTCATAAAACCAAACCACATCATACAATCTCGGTCAAATCAAACAAATCAATTAATCAAATCAAATCAGTTATACAAATATCAATCTCAAACAAATCACTCTAGAGCAAATCAAACATCAAATCACGCAATCAAAGCAATTAGCCAAATCAGTCAAATCAATCAATCTCGAACAAATCAAACAAGAAACTGTGCTAACAATTCTTCATCACCTTCAGGTAACGATTCTCCCACCGTATATACCTAGCTCCTATGAGCGACCGCTTACTTTGTAGATACGGCTAACCGACACTCAGCTGATTACTCTCGCTAAACGTGAGGGCACCGGCGTGGAAAAACAGTCGATCATCCGCAAAGCAATCTCAAACAATTCAATCTCAATAAATCAAATCTTAACTTACAGCTTGTAAAAATCACCTTACAATTCAAAAATACTGGTCTGGTTTAACTTACAGCTTGCTAAAATCAATCACAATTCAAAAATACATGGATAACCTGCGACATTGCTGGCAATATATGAACTTCAAATTAGCGTGTAACATTATCGCAGCGTATTGCATACAGTGCTAAAAATACGTTTTACAGTTAAACTAGTAAAAATACCTATACAATAACAGTCATAACCAAACTCGAAATCACATCACTACATTATTTTACATACAAGGATTGTCTTATTGGGAATACCTCTGACAAAAAGGCCCTAAATTTATAAACAAGCTTGAGGGCACCATTTCGTTTTTGAAAATGCCCTGAGGATAAATAAACAAGGCAACGTTTACAGTCAATTTTGATAATACACATGTGATTTGAAACTAACACCGATTTCATTTCGTAGGACGAGTTTTGCATACAGTGATAAAAATACTTTTTACAGTTAAATTAGTAGATATACTTATACAACAGCAAATATAGCCAAACTTAAAATCAGGCCAATTAAATAAAGTAAATAAAATAAGGGGTAAGGGTTAAAATAAAAAACGAGCAGCTGGGTTGTTGTCGATAATCGTATTGGGAGAACGCCTTGACATGGTAAACAGCTGCTCATAGTCACAACACATTCACTTTCGGCATCTTGTTTATAACTGAATACTTAGAGGCATCCAGCAATCATTAATATAAAGTAATTATATTCTAGATTTGCCCTAGTTATGTAACCACAATAACAACCTTTCACTATTCAAGTACATCTAATGTGTCATCTAATTAGCTAATTATCTGAAAGTTGAACTGTCCTTGAAAATGGAAATACGATGTTCAAGTACTTTGCGCGTGACAAAAAACCCCTCTAATTAGGTTACACTTATTTTTAAAAACAGACTTGTTTGTTTGCGACGTCATCTAGTAGTGTATTTTTAAACTTGCGATTGTTTTATGTTTTCGGTTTTTCAAATCACATGTTTATTATCAAAATTGGCTGTAAAAGTCGCCTTATTTATTTATCCTCAGGGCATTTGACCATTTTCAACAACGAAATAGTGCGCTCAAGCTTGTTTATGAACCTAGGACCTTTTTGTCATAGGTATTTCCGATACATTCCCTGTATATAAAATAATATAGTGATCTGATTTCGAGTTTGGTTAAATCTGTTATTGTATATGTATTTATATGTCGGAGGTTATCTCATGTATTTTTGAATTGTGATTGAGTTTAGCAAGCTGTAAGTTAAACCAGATCAATATTTTTGAATTGTAAGTTGATTTTTGCAAGCTGTAAGTTATGATTTGATTGATTGAGATTGAATTGTTTGAGATTACTTTGCGGATGATCGACTGTTTTCCGATGCCAGTGCCCTCACGTTTAGGGAGAGTACCAGATCTGAGTGTAGGTTAGCCTTATCTACAAAGTAAGCGGTCGCTCATATACAGACAGAGAATCATTCCTGAAGGTTATGAAGAATTGTTCTTCTTGTTTGATTTGATCGAGATTGATTGATTTGACTGATGTTTGATTTTCTAACATGCTAACACTCCAACAAAGAAACTAACAATCAATTAACAAAAACCAGAGGCACACACTATGTATTATCGAAGAGGTACACACACACAGTCAATTAGGACTATTTTGTGTACCACCGGAAGGTGGTACAAAACGGTACTTGTACCGATTCGGAGACGTTAGTATCTGCCGTCAGAAGATGAGCCCACCTCTTACTATGTTAGAAAAATGCTTTTTGGGTTTTCAATTAAAATATTTATTTTGTTTAAACTTAACTCAGAATTAAGTGTTCTTACTATTTTAAAAATGTAAACGTTGTCATCAGCAGAAACTCTCAAGCTTAAACTATGATTAAAAAATTAGGTGCTTTTTTCTTTGCCATTAAAATGATTATTTTATTTATACTTTATCAAGTCTCAGGTTTCCGAATTAAGTGCTCTTACCGTTCAAGTTGGAATGTGCAGTCAGCAGAGAGGCCCATTGCTCAAGAGTAAGCTATGTACGAAAAATTAGGTACTGTTCCGATTTGCATAGTGTATTTAAATATCTAGTTTTCGAATTAGATACTTTTACCGTTGAACATTAGCGTAAGCAGAGGCGTCTAACTTTCAAGAGTAAACTGAGTTTCAAAATTAGGTGAATCCTTTTTTATCTAAATATATAGTTTCTGAATTAAGTACTCTTACCGTTTCGAAAAAATTTGAACATGCATCATCAGAGCAGCGCATTTCTCAAGAGTAAGTTATATTTTTGCTTTGCTATTAAAGTGATTGATTTGT
The DNA here is from genome assembly GCA_036346205.1 of Vesta saturnalis. Lineage (NCBI taxonomy): Eukaryota > Metazoa > Arthropoda > Insecta > Coleoptera > Lampyridae > Vesta > Vesta saturnalis. Next base: position 1,158,207 of record JARFJB010001671.1, read on the forward strand.
TTATACTTTAAATATCTATTTTTCGAATTAAGTGCTCATACGTTGTCTTTGTCGGAGCAACCCACGTCCCAAGAGTAAACTAAAGAATTAGGTGTTTTCCGGTTTCTCATTAAAACGATGTCTTTGTTTATGCTTCACTGAAGTCTACATTTTCTGAATTAATAATTATTCTTTGTGCGATATGTTTTCTGATCATCGATGAGTCATCAAAGTTTTGATAAGTAGTGTGCATACACAAGTAATTATAGTTTTGGCCTACGACAAAACGTCGTTTCTGCAAACAGTTGTCAGGACATAATGACTGTAGCTTATTTATTTATTTATAATTAAATTTACACCCAAAAGTTCACGTCTTATAAAAAGCAATAGGTTTAAACATTTTTTTAAAATTTTTTGAAGTAGTACATTTGTGTGAATTTTTTTAATTTGCGGTTTAATCGTCATGTATTTGTTTTCAGTGACAAACAAAACATTAAACTTCCACAACTGAAAAACACTACTTGACAATTAAACCGAAAATTAAAAAAAACTAAACCAAAATGCAATATTTCAAAAAATTTAATCTAAATTCATTTATAAAATGTTTAAACCAGTTACTTTATATGTCGGAACGTTTGGGTATAAATTTCATTCTTACTGATAGATAAGGTATAATCATTGTCTCTAAATATGCCGACAAAGGTCTATAGAAAGGATATTTATTCGCACCAAAATGAGTCTGAAGACGTCGGGGTCATTTTTGAATGTGATTTATAAATGTGTATAATTAGGCGCTAATTATGCGCAATTTTGCGCCGTTCAAATTAAACTTTGCGCCCCAACAATAAGTTGTACCAAAAATTTTATCAACACGGTTAATTTCACGTAGTCACGAACTTCAGTATAAATCTTTTTTCTTATGAGTAATTAGGGACCAATTTGGCGCCTGCATTGGGAATATGTTATTGTAAAAATTATGCCAATAAATCTAACTTTATAGCTATATGAATAATCTTTTTGTGCGCAATGATTAGGCGCTTATTATGCGACGTTTTGCGTCGTTAAAGGTGAATTTTGTACCTCTATAGAAAACAAGTTATTGTAAGAATTACATCCACACGACTAACTTCACAGCCGTGAACTCATTGTTTATGCGGTAATTAAGCGTCAATTATGCATGCGATTACACCGTTAATATAGAATTTTGTCCCTGTATAAGAGGAGTTTGTGCAAAAATTACATCGACATGGCGAATTCCAGTCATGAACTTATGTAGAAAATTATTTTGCGCCTTAAGCGTATAACCACGCTTAATGGGTGTCTAATTATTGCACTATAGTGAAGAAGCAACCTTATAAATTTCAAATTTTTGTTAGAATATTTCGTAGTTTATAACGTTAAGCATACTTAAAGGGGAACACACAAGTTGGATTTCACTTACGGTTAAGATTAGTAAGAATAATGTAGAATCCAATTAAACTAAAAAAAAAATTAATATAGTCTATATCTATAATGGAAGAAGTGGAGTTTTAATAATACAATAGAAATAAGCAAAATATTAAATTGATTTATGTAGAAGTTTACGGTTCGGCAAAGTCGGCAGATGTCATTTTTACAATATCTTATTTCCTATAGAGGCGCAAAATTTAATTTTAACAGCGCCTAATGGGCGCCTAATTATATAACAAGAATAATTCATTTATTCTTTGCTGTGAAGTTAGTCTTGTCGATGTAATTTTTGCAGTAACTTATTTGTTAACGGGACACAAAATTTTAGTTTAACAGCACGAAACACAAATTGGCGTCTAATTACTGCATAAGAAAAAAATGATTTAAGTTAACGGCTGTGTGAAGTTAGCCGTCTCGATGTAATTTTTAACGTAACTAGTTTCCTAATAGGCGCAAAATTTAATTTTAACGGTGCATAATGACTCCTACATATTACTTAAGAAAAAAATGATTTGTCTAGAAGTTCGCGTAGCTCTGTGAAGTTAAGTCGTGTTTATACAATTTTTGTTATAACAAAATTGCGCATAATTAGTGGCTAATTATACATATGTTTAAATCGTATTATTCACAAATGACCCGGCTGTTGTCAAACACCTCGCAGAAAAGGCAAGGGAATCATTTTAATGGGAAACGGAAAGTGCACCTAACTTTCCGAGCATAGTTTACTCTTGAGAGTTGGGCTCCACTGCTGACGACTTTGTTAAACTGTTTCTTAAGAGTAGAACTTACTGCGAAAAATATATGTTTTAAATATGGTATGCAGTGTGTACATAAAGTATGGATGAAATTCACTTAAAAATCAGGTGCTTCTTTTTTGGAAAACCGCTCGGACACGTCGTTTTGTTATTTTTTGTTGCGGTTCTTTTCATGGTAAATGCATGTATACAGGATGCCACAAAAACAAGTTATGACAATCATCTTCATTTTTTCAAATATAAACACTTATTTTTAATTTTATTTTTGAATTCTTTATCGAATTCTAACTATATTTTATGTATACCTGAACTCAACAGTTATCGAGAAATTTACTTCTGAACATATCAGTAACCAAGACGATGATTTATTTAGTATGTTTATTTATTTCCATGGAAATGGTATTTTTAACACAAAATTCCAATAATATTGACATTCGCATGTTTGTCAGTTTTGATTTGACTTAAAGAAGGTTTAATTTCAATTAAAAATTATATTAGGTACAATGTGGTTATCCATAACACAAAGAATTGAAATTCTTATGATGCTTGGATATGGTTATAGAGTGCAAACAAAACAGGAGGTGTGTGTTTTATTAAATAACAATTATCTGGATAGACCAATAAACCAATCGACAGTTAGCAAAATTGAAAGAAAGTTTCGAGATACCGGCTCTGTTGAAGATCAGCTTATTGCTGGACATTCTGCGATAAAAAAGTAAATGTTTTACTAGCTGTACAAGAAAATCCATATAGTAGCACTTGGCAAATTAGTCGCGATTACGATATTCCTACGTCATCTGTACATAAGGTTTAAGATCAAAAAAATGGCATCCGTATGGAATACATCTTGTACAAGATTTAAATAAAGACGATCCAGACCGACAAATGAAATTCTGTCAAATCATAATAGATATGTGCCACTATTTCCCCCGCCACGTTGAAAACATATTTTCAGATGAATCAACATTTACATTAACCGGAGAAGTTAATAGGCAAAACTGCCGCTATTGGGCAAAAGAAAATCCCAGTTGGATGAGAGAACACCATACTCAATATCCCGAAAAAGTTAATGTTTGGGCACGGATTGTCAAAAATGAAATCATTGAGCCCTGCGTATTGAACAGACTTTGAACGGTTCAAGATACATTGAATTGTTACAACAACATCTAATCCCCAGTTTAAGAGCTTTATTTTCCAGTCCTAATAATCCAATGATGTATGAACAAAATTTATGGTTCCAGCAAGATGGTGCATCACCGCATTATGCAGCTTAGGTTAGACAATATCTCGACGATGTTTCCCAACAGATGGATTGGAAGCGTGGATCTGTTGATTGACCACCAAGGTCTCCAGATCTTAATCCTTTAGATTATTTTTTGTGGGGCCATCTAAAAAATGTTGTGCACAAAACTAGACCTGAACCGATTGACGACTAAAAGCTAGCATGAGAAGAAAATGCGCTAATATTAGTCCAGAAACAATAAATATGGTTCAGCAAGAATTTATCCACCGTTTGGAATCCTGCCAAGCATAAGAAGGATTTCTATTTGAACATTTAATTTAGTAAATACTTATTGTTCTTGCTTGTGAAATACTATATTTCGTGAAAATATATTGATAGTTCATCATAATCATCGTCTTGGTTATTGATACGTTCAGAAGTAAATTTCTCGATAACTGTTGGGTTTAGGTATGACATGCTACATAAAATATACTTAGAATTCGATGCAGAATTCAAAAATAGAATTAAAAATAAGTGTTTTTCTGTTTGAAAAAATAAAGTTGATGGTCGTTACTTGTTTTTGGGTTACCCTGTATACATGCATTTACCATGAAAAGGACCCCAACAAAACGTTTTTCCAAAAAAGGATCACCTGATTTTTAATTGAATTTATTCCACATTTTATGCACACACTGTATATAAAAGCATCATTTTAATGGTAAACCAAAAAAACACGGAACTTGCTCTTACGAAGTAAGTTCATCTGCAAACATTTAATTTTTGAATCAGAGTTTGTTTGAGAATGGAACTTTTCGAAATGGTATGAGTAGTTAATTCAGAAACCACATATTTAAATGAAGTATAAATAAAAGTTTATTTGAGAAGTGAGCTCCTCTGCTAACGGCACATTTGAACTTTTTCGGAACGGTACGAGCACTTAATTCAGAAATCATGTATTTTAATAAAGTATAAAGAAATCATTTTAATATAAAATAAGAAACCTAATTCTTTGAACACACTTTGCATGAGAGGTGAGCTCCTCTGCTGATGGCACATTCTAACCTTTTTAAAACACTATAGGATACTAATACATATTTAAATAAGGTATCGAAAAAGCATTTAATAGGTAGCCTCTTCTGCTGACGACACATTACAACTTTTTCAACGGTAAGAGCACTTCATTTGGAAACTAAATATTTATATAAAGTATAAATGAAGGCATCCTTTTAATGGCAAACCGTTAAGAACCTAATTTTTCTAACATAGTTTACTCTTGAAAGGTGAACTCTGCGGACAGCACATTCGAACTTTTTCGAAACGGTACAAGTACTTAATTCAGAAACTAGATATTTAAATAAAGTATAATGAAATCGTTTTAATCGAAAACCCGAAAAGCACCTAATGTTTCAATCCGAGTTTGCTTGAGAAGTGAGCTCCTCTGCTGATGGTACATTCGAACTTTTTCGAAACAGTTCCAGTAGTGAATTCAGAAACTAGGTATCTAAATAAAGTATGAATGGAAAACCGGAAAATCGAATTCCTCTACTGAGTGCAGAGATGTGCAATTCAAATTCAAATTCAAATTCAAAACAAGTTTATTTAATTATTGGTACAATTGAAGATAATAAATGGAGTTTTACAATTTCAGTCGGCTGCTCAGGCGAGGTAGCCTCTTCAGCCGGTTGATTACATAGTTTTTTGATTTAAGTACATTTCATTTGTTATAAGTTTATAACATGTTATCTTATTATCTAGGCAAAAAAGAAAAAAAAAACATGTTAGTTGGTTACGTTACTTAAGTGAGTAATATGCTATTCCTAATCTAGTGGATGTTGTGGGCGGGACTCGTAGGTGTAGGTGGGTGGGCGGTGTTTCCTTGGAAGCAGGAGGCTGGTCCCTCGGAGCACCAAAATGGTTCAGGATACCGGAGGTCTGCATAGCTTCTTGCGGGTGTTGCCTGTTGAGAATGGAGAAAATTATTAGTATTTTTAATATTGCATTGTTAATTAAATTTTATGAATTATATATGTGATGTTTTGAAGTGAGTTGAGTGGTGAATTGTAGAGTTTTAATATGTAAAGTTAGTTATATTGATACAGTTAGCTATACTTATCCCGGCATCCTTACTCATCGCCGTTCCGGAGATATTTACACAAAAAGTGCAAACACCTCCTGACCGTGTGTGAGGATTACTCGCCACAGGTCAGTCGCAGTTTGTGCCGAAACTAAGGCCGCTGCCACCCTTCGGATGACAGGTAGGACCTTCGCCATATCCAAACCTCCAAGGAGGCCAAGAACAGCGTCGAATCCTAAAGCGGGTGAAGCGGGATTTTTTACGTCTGCGGCTTTCACCGCATCCGCTACTTCAGCCATCTCGCTACCGCTTGCCGTCGCTTTGGCGTAACTAACGCCGGTTCGGACTAGAGAGGGTGCCGCTGTGGGCGGTGTCCTCTTCTGTCGCTGTTGTGGTGTTTCTTCTAACTTCTTCCAACGCTGTGCGTGACGGAATGCCTGGCACCGGTGACACTGCCCGATGCCTGGTCTCCGCCTCAAGTCTTCAGTGGAGACACGTAGGCGAGCCACGTACTTCACCAGCCGGATCTTCCTGAGGTCCTCTTCGGTTGGTACCTCGACCAGCAGAAGCGGGATCGGTCTGCCTTGTTTCTTCATCCTGAAACAAGCGCTGGTGTTAATGTCGTGTTTTTTCAGCTCAGAGGTAACGTCAGCCTCGGAGATTTCTACGGGTATTCCCCGCAGAACCACCTTGAACAAACGTTCCCTCTTTGCCTGATAGGTATGGTACGGTGTACCATGCCTATCCATATACCGCATTAGCCTGTCACGGTCCTTGGCAGTGGCAGGCTGGATCCGGTATCCCTCGGCGATTGCCTTCACACGTGTGAAGACGATCCCTCGGTGATCTAATTCTCGGGAGAAAGCAACCCAGTTCTCCCTCTCGCGAAGGATTACTGGCGGTACCCTCTCCCTGGCAGCGGGAAGCTCTTCTACGTCCGGGCGGTCCATGGTGTCAGCAAGGGCCTCGAACGCGTTGATGACCGTTGTGGGCGTGGTCGGGCGGTCTCTAGAAGATTTCTTCGGCTTCTTCTTCTGGAGCCGGAACCTGTCGGACGGTGGCGATTCTTCTGCAACGACGCTTGATGGAACTGCTGGACGCGGTGTAGCAGCCATCTCTTCCTCCAATTTCTTCGGCTTCTTTTCCTTCCTCTGGATCTTCTTAGATGGAGGACCAGGGCACGTAGGGGACCTCTCCGACGTCGAAGAAGCCATCGGGTAGCGGGGCGGACATCTGCTCATCGTGACGACTCCGAAGAGCGTACGGGATCCTCTTCTGGGGCGGTGGCTCTCTACCTGTCATCGTGAAAACGACGCAGGTAGCAGAACGTACGCACGTAAAACTCTTAACAAAGTACGTTTACTATGTTAGACGCGTTGCTCACTGAACTGCTTGCAGACAGCGAATCGAGATGTGCAAAATATTCTCGCATGTTTATTTCTTAATTGGGAGTCCGCTTAATGTTGGGTTCCATTGGTCCATTTTTGGTCCAATCGGCCCGAGCATTAAATTGTTTTACTTAATATGCTCTCAATTAGCATCTAGCTATGAATTGAGTTACAAGAAAATCCCCAAGGGACCTAACTAATGAATGTATACAGCGTGACGACCGTTTTTTTACGTATACAGTGTGTCCAAAATTGGTCTGTGCAGTATTGCTATCTTGGAAACTATAAGAGATCAAAAGACAGTTAAATGGAGAAAGTTTTAGAGAATTTTGAGCCCACTAAAATGCCATTCTGAAATCAAGGCTATCTCAAATATTTTTCAAAATATTCGAAAAAAACTGAAAATCGCCAATTTTTATTTTTAGCTCTTTTATTTGAACAGATATAAAAAAATAAATTACACTCTGCATTGCCACTTTTTATTCTCTATTGATAGGTGACAGAAAAAAATTAATCCGACGTTTCGTCGATTAGAGACCATCATCATCTTTATTTATTCATATGGGGCGGAAATTAGCTAATGGTATAAAATGATTCATTTTATTCTAAATCCAACGATGTATAACATTTAATGATAATTCGACGTTTCGACCCTCATTCTTGACATTTTCAAATATTTCTTCTTTTTATTAAACATTTTTGAAAAAAAAAACTACCAAAGCAATTTATTCTGCAAATGTACGTTTATTTCAACTCATAATTCATAATAGGACATTTCCACTCATCAAAAGCATTATCAAGTAATCCTTTATGAACAGTAGCTACCTATTCGTAGATAACTATTTATTACGATATTGAAAAAGCCTTTCCAAAACTTGTCTTAAAAATACTCAAATGTTTACTTGGTATTCATAAATAAATTGCTCAAGCAAAGGAGAGAACATAATGGGGAATATTCAAAAAACACATAGTAGTTATTAGGGTATTATGTTAAATGTTACTCATTTAAACCATAGAATTATGAATTTATGACTAAAAAGTAACTAAAAAACATTAGTTCTACATACTATTATTCAAAATGTCGACCATTTTTTTCAGTGCACTTTTCACATTTTTTTGCGACAATTCTGGTTACTCGACGTAATTTATTACGATTAATATTTTCAAGAATATTAATAATTCGATGTTCCAGAACTTGCCTATTTTCTGGGGGATCAAATTCAAACCCCTCATTTTTGACACACCCCCATAAATAAAAGTCTAATGGGGTAAAGTCCGGAGACCAACGCACAGGACTACCGCTGGATATTATTCTTTCACCAAAAATCTCCCGTAAAAATGCTCGGACTTCCTCTGAATTATGTGTTGGAACCACAAAATAAATGGACCAATCAGACGATTTCCTGAAATTAATTGGGAATATTAAAAAGTGAGCCGTAGTTAATGTTACTCAATTAACTCAAACAAAGATGTTACTTACCGATCATTCCGCACCACACATTAAAACCAAATCATCGTGGATCGCGAATATGTGGATTTTCACGGGCCCAGTAATGATGATTTTTTTTATTGAAGATTCCACAGTTGGTAAAACGTGTCTCATCTGTCCATACAACTTTATCACAAGAATCAGGATTTTCTTAACATTTACGATGGTACCAATTACAAAATTCGATTCTCCTGTCAAAGTTACATTCTTGCAGGCCTTGTACAACTGTTGGCTTGTAAGGATGATATTTAACAACTTTCAAAACATTTTGTACAGTGGATTTTGGAATATGAAACTCCGTGCCACAATTTCGTACTGAAGATTTCGGATTTTCGTCAAAATATTCCAAAAGTTTTCGTTACGATTCTCATTATCGATCGCATACTTTTTTGAACGTGGTTTTTCAAAACTTCCAAATTCTATTAAATTTCTTATCACATCATTAAAATGATTTCTGCCAGGTTGTTTTTTAACATTTCGTTTAATAAACATTTGAGCACACGTTTTTGGACCCGCGCATAGTGAAATTATTATTACTAGTACCATTTTGGAGCCATTAAAGCAAAAAAATTCGATCATATGGAAAACATCCAACCCAAAACAGACACCGCCTGGTCTATATTATTTTAAAATAAAACTTTATATATTTTCAACGCTGAAATGCAAAAAATCTATAAATTTTTAAACGAAAGGAGGATAATAATTCATAAATGGTGATAATTGAATTTTTACAAAGTTTTTCTTGATTTTTTTGAACCGTAGTTTTTATAGTCTGGTAGACACTACAGCAAATAGTAATTGGAATGATTGCATTTTAAACATTTCTTTTAGAAAAACTGCATCGTCAGATAACGTTCTGGAGAAGACCAAGGATTTTGACAAAAGCCATGTTAATGACGATGTATCCCCAAATTCCTTGGAACACTTAGATGAACATATCGAGGACGATTCATTTTACTAAGACATGTCTGTCGAGTCCATTGAAGAGCACGAAGAAGGTTGTGAAAACAAAACTTCAGGTGATGAAGATAATTTATCGGATTTAGAAATTGAATATGAAAAAATCTGTGGAAATGCAAATCCTATTACTGGTAGGCGAATTATCAATATGGAATACTTCCTGAATGCTCTAAAATATCTCAAGCACGCAGGGTTTCAGTGTTCGTTTTATGATTTAAATTTTGTATCCGAGCAACGTTACGGTTATATATCTAAACTGACATTTAAATGTAAAATGTGCAATTACATGGATAGTGTTTCTACTGACAAACTAGAAGAAACGGAAATGAACTTGAATGTGGCAACCGTGTCTGCTACCATTTCCATCGGTGCAGGATATTCTCAACTGTAGGAATTTTCTAGTGCTCTGGATGTACCAACTCCTTCATCTGCAACGTACGGAAAATATCAAGAAAAAGTATTTGATATTTATAATCTCGCCGCAGTGGAAGAGATGGAAACTGCCGCCAAAGAGGAAGCTCAACTGGCGTTGGAAAATGGAGAAGTCGATAAGGACAAATACGCAAGCTACCAATTCGTGAAACGTTTCTGAAACCAAAGTAGTATATTTAAAAATAGTCATCACTAGCTCTGGTAGCATTTCTTTCATTTTTGATATAGCACACTAATATATCAAAATTTTCTTCGTTAGAATAATTTAATGCCACTTTCAAACAACGTTCATTAAAATGTGAGAAACTATTGTAGTCTTTTGACAGATAACATAATTGTTATACAGTAATTGTTTTAAACTCATCAAAGCCTACTACCAGAAATTTACAATAATCGAATTCATTATTTAGCTGTAGTTAATTTTTAAGTGCTTTAATAGGATTTTTCATATTTTTCTAAATATTTTCACTTGAAGTAAATGTATTGTTAGGTATTTACTTAAATTTAAAACTTAATAACAGAGTCATTTATCTGTCATTGTTTAAGACAAGTTTTGGAAAGGCTTTTTCGATATCGTAATAAATAGTTATCTACGAATAGGTAGGTACTGTTCATATGAGATTACTTGATGATGCTTTTGATGAGTCGAAACGTCCTATTATGAATTATGAGTTGAAATAAATGTACATTTGCAAAATAAATTGCTTTGGTAGTTTTTTTTCAAAAATGTTTCAAAAAAAAGAAATACTTGAAAATGTCAAGAATGAGGGTGGAAACGTCGAATTATCATTAAGTGTTATACATCGTTGGATTTAGAATAAAAAAAGGAATCATTTTATACCATTAGCTAATTTCCGCCTCATGAAACAATAAAATTGATGATGGTCTCTAATCGACGAAACGTCGGATAAATGTTTTTCTGTCACCAATCAATAGAGGATAAAAAGTGGCAATGACAAAGTGTAATTAATTTTTTTATATCTGTTCAAACAAAAGAGCTAAAAATAAAAATCGTCGATTTTCAGTTTTTTTCGAATATTTTGAAAAATATTTGAGATATCCTTGATTTCAGAATGGTATTTTAGTGGGCTCAAAATTCTCTAAAACTTTCTCCATTTAACCGTCTTTTGATCTCTTATAGTTTCCAAGATAGCAATACTGCACAGACCAATTTTGGACACACTGTATGTTGAAAGAGTATGTGGTATTATATGTTCAAAATTGACAGTTTTAATGTACTTTACCTTCTATTTGGTATTCGATAATAACACAACTGTGTTAATGAGTAATTTGAGCTTTTTGTGAAAGCAATTTGCACGTGTAAATTAATAATAAACCTAAAATAAATGATCACTAGTTTGCATTTTACGCAAGTGCAATATCCTTGTAAATGTATGTGGGTTAAATCCTCAATTTCAATAAGAATGACTGTAATGAAGGGTTTCAATTCTTTTTTAATAAGCTATTAATACGATACAAAAATTGACATTAATTGGATATTGCAGTAAAACATCGAGGCAACAACTAATTGGTAGTTGTAAAGGCCATATCAATTTAAATATCCCGCAATGTCGCCAAGCTGTCTCACACAGAGGATTACGTGCTAGCTTTATAAAAAAAATGGAATAAATAAAAAAAACTAGATTTAGTGAATGAAAGTGTAGGTGTTACAACATAAACAAGGTTAACGTAGTTTTACAATTTATTCGTCTCAGTAATTCAGCATTTTTCCAATTTATTAATGTTACCTTGGTATTTCTGTATTAACTAAAAATTAGCGAGTGATTAAATAAATCAATTATTGGAATCAAGGTTTTCATTACTAAAACAATAATCATTTTGACAGAGTAATAATAGGCATTTTAATATAGAACTATCATCAAGATTTCGATTTTAATTTAGTTTCACTTTTTAATGTTAGTGAAAGTTTGGGAATGGTCTCAACTAAGATTAAATCCATGCATTTTTTAATCCACCTATACAGTGAAGGTGTGCGCGATTAGAGAAATTTTTGCTAAAATTTGCAAATTTTATAACCCTTCACTTTTATGCATATTAATTAAAAACTATAATATTGCTTTGCGTACGATAAAACAGAATAATGGCAGTACTTCAATTCAGAGTATTTCCCTACGCACACTTTGAATTGCGCTAAAATTATAAAAATATCACAACAAGAACGAAAACCTACTACGCTGTGATAGGTGCACTGATTCTTGCGTTAATAAGTGTACCAACAGCATTCATTCTCATAAATGTACTAAGTACCATACCTTCACTATCTTAAAACGTTCATTAGAAACTTTAACATACAATTACATTCAATTGAACACAAACATACAATAAAACATTACGAATTTTTATAAAATCATGAAAATCGTGTGCAGATTCTTCAACTCAATCCTTTTCTAATAGCATATATTTGAGATTGTTAAGTGTATCTAACAGATCACGACTGTAATTCCTTCTGTTAAACATACTCATTGCAAAGCACATTAGATTATATATATATATATATATATATATATATATATATATATATATATATATATATATATATATATATATAATAGTTAATAGTTATGTGGGATTAATGTATATTACATTATCTGATTATACTTTTTTTGGAATTGTGTATATATGTGACGGAAGTTTATATTATTTATAGTAATTTTGCAACAAAAAATAAATATTCCTAGATTATTTCGAATGGCAGTTATATGTTTTTATGTGGATTAGTATAACAACGACTTATCTTTGTAGAGTTTGCAACTGGAAAATGTTCCGTGCATATTTATATTAATTTTAGAAAATTGTTTTTTAACTGTATGAATAACTGAAAATTGAAGTCAGTGCAATAAATTTGAAAGTAAGATAACTAAATAACTTCGACACTACATTTAATCGTATGTAAAATAATCAAGGAACATTTTTTTGGAGAATTCCTGCTTTGTATTATTTCAAAATAGAAAGACTCGAAATTAAACGGAACTTAAGAAAAGAAATTAAACTTTTATTATTTGCAGAATTGCATTTACTCTAACATTTATCAAAATGATTAATGCCTTTACCTTTTGGGTTTTAGTGTTTATTTGCTTTTTTTTTACAAATTTAAACGTTTTGATAACAATTACAGTTATTGTTGTCAGTTATCTAACAAGGGTGATTAAAGTATGAGATCATTATGACTAAGTTGACCGTTTGGTTAAAATGAGTAATCATTATCAAAATAGCCGCTGTGATAAAAATATCGAGCAACCGTTGTCATAAAAAAGCAAGTAACCGTTATGATCAATGTGGTCGTTGTGAAAAACCTCGAAGGGTGTATAATATTCGACCTGTTATGCGTGTAGCAGTAAATGTGATAAAAGTTACCGTTATGATAAATAGTTCAAGAAATGGTCAATGATCAAGATTTCAGTGTGGCTAAAAGGACGACTAATCTCTCTCTGGGCGTCGTTTCTGTTATATACGAGTGGTGGTTATGATGAAATAAGGACTAGATGCTGTGATGCATTGGCCGTTGTAAACTAAGGTAGAAGTAGCAATTATGGTACATGTGACCGTTGTGATTGACGTTGTTGATTATTGACTATATAATACATGATCCATAGCTGTGTTAATTGGCGAATACACTTAGTAATTGGAGTACCTGGTGATCAAAGTGGATGGATGGTGGCCGCAAAGAGCCGATTACTGTTATGAACATGAGCTAGCCATTTTAATTATTAACCGTCGTGGTATCCATCTGTGTATCGCTATGGTTTTGCTTTAAATAAACATATCTTAATTCTTTTGCAGCTAAATCAATTGTTTTCATTTTTCCACGTTGTTGCATTCTATTACACATATTATGATTTGAATGTGGGTTTGTGATAGGATGGGGTATAATGTATGAGCGTTGTGATTACTGTGCGAAATGTGATTATGAAAAAAGTTGACGTATTCGTCAAAGAGTGGACGTTGTGTTCTAATAATGGGTAGCTGTTGTGATCAAAATGGTTATTGTGGTCAAAAGATTCATTATTCGTTATGATTAAATGTTTCTTTGTAAAAGAAAGAGTAGTAGAGTAAAAAAAATTGAATAGTCGTTGCGTTTAATGTGAACATGATGATTAGTGCAAGAGTTAACCATTGTGATCAAAGTGTCCTGTTGTGTTAGGCGGAAGGTTGCATACACTTGACGTGTCCGTATGTAGTGAGCACAGTTGTAAATATAGTGGTTACATTCGTTATCTATGCTGCAACATTAGTTGGATTTAATCAGCTGTTAAAATCATTTAAAAATTGTTGATGGTTACGCGTACTTCTCGATTTGGTGTCAGTGGTGTACAAATGTTTTATCCGGGTTCAAAAGTTCAAGCGCAAGGTTATTTTTGCATTTGGATGTTAATGGCGACATTTCGTTTTTTCTGAAGAAAATTTTCTGGATTTATTTCATCCATCGACGTGCGTCGGCCATAGGATTATTCTTCAATTCAGGAAAATAAAGGAAAAATCATAGTAACGATTTGGTCTATGAATATAACCTAATAACTATGCCTTTACTATAAGGACGCAATACTCTTTGTGGTTATCTTATTTCTATCTCGTCAGGGGGTTGTAAACCAATTTTGCTTTTCGAAACACAGACATCAGCTGAAGTAACTATAATTACGATTGGGTTGGATTACCATATCACGATTGTAAAAACTTACGAAAGGCGTATCTGTTGCTGTACTAAAATCTAGATGAAAGAGGTAGAATGAGAATGCCCTCTAACATCTTTTGGACCGTCTTTGAATCTATACCAGATTAAACATCTGGAGAATTCAAGCTAAGTGTAAAATTATCTCTACTTTTAAACGGCTTATGGCTTTTGTGTTTAATTAATTATTGTGAATACCTCCAATACTAGAACCTATCTTAATGTGCAGGCACCCTACTTATTGGTGTAAAAATTTTAGCTATAGACCGTCCAAACCTCCAAATGCAGTATGGGGCTTATGGGAAGGCAGTGGATGCTTGCCAAACTTATTATACCGATATATTACTGCACCGTTCTATAATACAGTTTCTAATCTAAAATAAAAGACGAATATAAATTTTAAATGAACTTGTAAATCGAGTTGTAAATAAACCGAATAGAAGTTCCATTTATAAGAAGCTTGTCGCATTAGAATAAAAACGTGGGCACCGATAAAACTGTGCAGATTACTTTATTAAATTTCATTTCTGCAGATAATCAATTTTTTCTATGCGTATGTCCGTAAACGACAAAAATCACATTACCAAGATTGCTTGTATGGTACCTATTACAATGACATGCATGATTTGCGTGCGATTTGATCTCATAACATACACGTACTTTTTGATGAGCAATCTGAAATTTAATGCTTTAGTCAAATTGCAGTCTAATTATTATCTATGTACTATGGTATCTGGTCTATTTACATAAATTTAATTCAGTAAAAAACAGAAAACGATGTATTTTTATTTAAAAAGAATTTTTAATTGAAATGAGGTAAATGTAGACAATACTTTTTACGACACCGAGTAATAATATATATATATATATATATATATATATATATATATATATATATATATATATATATATATATATAGTAGACTGTGAAAACTAATGTCGTGCCTCATATTGTCACTTTTTGAAATGAAATAGTATATTAAAGTATAAGTGGATAAAAATATCTTTAACACACACACGACGGCGCAGCCGGAGTGCTCGAAATAGAGTAAGTGTTTTAAAGACCAGTTATCCACGAATACTTGACGCTGTTTTTTTTATTGATGCACCTTGAAATCATAAATACTAGTATTATTACTACAAAAAATGGAAAACTAATAATGTAAAATATGCAAATAACCGCCCGATCAGTCTACTACTGGAGAAGATCATCCACACCCAACTGCAGGAAGAAATCGAAGAACTCAAGATCCTTCCCGACGAGCAGTTCGCCTTCCGTCCTCGCCACTCGACCACACAACAAGCGCTCCGAGTCGTGGAACACATCGTGCGTGGATTCAACTGAAAGAAGTTCACCGGAGGGATGTTTCTGGACATCTCCAAGGTTTTCGACAAGGTTTGGCACCACGGACTCCTCTTCAAGATGCTGCAACGCGGGATCTCGCTACCCATGGTGAAGATGATCCGATCGTGCCTAACCAGTCCATGCTTCAGGACGAAACTACCTCACTGCAGGTCGCTTCCCAGGAGAACTACCGCGGGAGTGCCTCAAAGTTTGACACTCGCTTTTCAATCTTTATGTTTCAGATTTGCCGAAACCGACGGAACCACCTACGCGTACGACACCGCAGTCCTCGCCCAGTCACACTGCAACCACTAGGCGGACAAGATCCTATAAAGAGCAGCGGACGACCTGGAAGTATTGTGCTTCAAATGGCACATCGGAATCAACCCCGAGAAAAGCACCCCGGTCCTGTTCCCATGGAGGGATTCCGTGAAGTACCTGGGACTCCTCATGGACAGAAAGCTCTGATGGAACCAGCATGTCGCAGACAGAAGAGCCAAGGCCTACGGCATCATCGAGAAGGTATATCCGTTCATGGGGCGGAGCATCATCATAACGACTGACAACAAGATGCTGATCTTGTCGATCATCCGCCCTATGCTGACCTACGCCTGTGAAGCATGAGCATACGCCGCTTCCTCAACCATCAAGCGCCTTCAGACCATCTAGAACAAGTGTCTCCGGATCATCACCGACGCTCCCTGGTACGGCAGGAACGACTGACTCCACAAGGACCTCACTACTGAACAGATTAATAAGTTTCTGCAGAATGCTCCAGGCACCCAATATTTGCTGTCAAAGGTAAATCATTAAAATAGTTAGGTATACAACCCTAACCATAAATACAAAGGGATGCCTCGTAAGCCATAACCTTGAGCAACCGCAAAATCGAAAATTCTGTGCTCACGAGAAATTCTGATATAGGTAATCAATCATCAACAACAATAAAAAATGTGCAGTTGCAACTGTAACACGTTAAAGTGTTTGTCACCTATTTTATTTTTTAGGTTATCCTCATAATTGGTTTAAGCGGAGGCTGTCTACAGCACATTGAGGATACGCGAAAATCGTTAATAATTGCCATCCCAGATTCAAAAACTAAAACGAAGCGTTCATTTATGGTTCCGGAAACGTTTTATTGTACATGTAGAAAGTACATGAATTTGCGTCTTTCTGGGATGGAACTTCCTTTATTTGTTAACTATAGAAACGGGATATGTATAAAGCAGGTTGTAGGGAATAACACAATTGGTAGTACACCATGTAAAATTGCAGAATATCTTCAACTTCCGGAACCAAAACAATACACCAGCCACTTTTTAGGAAGATTGTCAGCCACCATACTAGTGGATGCAGGAGGTGATTTGTTATCTTTAAACAGACTTGGTGGTTGGCAATCTTCTGCAGTAGCGGAGGGCTATGTAAATGACACCCTGAAAAATAAAAATGATAACGTATTGCCAAAACCAGATACAATTAACGAGTGTTAGCTTTCTTGTTCTTCCAAATTAAAAACGTTCAGTAGCGCAACTATTACAGAAAGTCATTCACTACCTGCGAGTAGTAATCCTCAAGGTCAAACCACATGCAACAACTCCTCCATTGTTATAAATAATTATTATAATAAAATTTAATCACTTAGCTCCAAGTTTTATTTAATGGAAAATAAAGGGTAAGCCTATTACGCACTCGTGACTACGCGGCTTCGTGCGTAAACTTTTTCAGTTCGTGCGTAATGGACTACTTACAACTCTTGTTACGTAATATACTATTATTTCATACTGTACTGTAATATTGGGTTTTACGCTGGTGTAGTTGACAGTAAAACACATTTTTGTCGTCGACTAACATTAGAATGCCTTTATGGCATGCGGGCTGTAATGTTGTGCCATAAAATAGTCTTGAGGACGAACTACAAACTAAGAAATTGAACAAATTATTTATTTATATTAATACCACAGTTAGAATATGATCTGTGATTAATGTAATATTAAAAAAATTATTATTTACTGATGTTAATATTAATGGTGCAATTGGAATTTCCGGTAATTGAAATTTCAAGAAGGCATTCGCTTGAACTGCTTGAAGATGTTGGTATAGATATTTCTCGGTTAATCGCTACTAGATCCTAAGGTTTTGGCAATTTTCTTCTTGTTTTCGATTGAGTCTACCACGTACCCTTCAGCAACAGCATCGTTTTTCCAATTCCCAGGCTGTTTTGGCATCTCTAATATAAACCACAAAGACAGAACCCTCTTCTTTAATATCCCCAACACACAGATTGTACAATTCTATGCGCAAACACACCAAATATTGCAACTACCTAATATATAATCATATTTATTAAGAATTATCTTAAAAGTAAAAATTTACCCGCATAAGTATTTGTCGTTGGGTGCTTCAAGAAAAAAATTAAGTAAGTGCTCTTTCGAAGACACTAAAGACTTCTCTGGTATGTACCCAGTTTTTCAAGAGTGATGAAAGTTTTGAAAACTTGCTGATGTCCACATCCTTTTTGAGACGTAACATACATTTTAATTTGGCGTATATGCACCATAATGAAGACGATTTCTAGTTTTTCGACTAATAGAATAAATACTAAGAATGATTACCTTTAATAAATGATGTAATACTTACCTGATCAAGGAAATACGCAAGCAAAACCTTCTCTGTAATAGTTTCCGTATTATTCGAGCGCATCTACTCAATAAATCTGTCGAACTCTTTCTTATAAATGATTTCGGACTTTTTAGGTATAAGACCCAACTCAGCTTCTTCTGCCTTTTTAAGGATTTCTTCATCCACGTCTGAATACATTTTTGCAAAATTTGTTTATTTACAAAAAATAAATGACACTTATAACAATGGCAACTATTATAAGTTTGAATTTTTCAAATTTGACAAAATTGTTTACTACATCTTTAACAATTTTTAACAAACATTACTACTGACGAAGATAACTGTAAGTGTTATCGAAACGTTTAGATTGTATAATTTAAAGTACACCATTAAAAAATCCCAAAAAAGATAAGTATTTTATTATGAGTGTTAATGGTGAAAGTTTACATTTTCATATTATAAGACCGTTCAAGAACTGTGAAATGATATTTTTTTTGTAACAATCTGAAATAATTTCATTTAAATTGTCTCAATGTGGCTAGTTCGACCACAAAATAACATATGAATTTCGTTTATAATGCGGGATTGTGGCATTCGTTTCCATTATTCCAATAATGGAAACTCCTGCCATAATCCCTTGCATTATAAACTAATTTCGTAATATACTATTACGATAGGGTAGGATTTTTACGGAACTCAATTCATAGCAGGCTTTATAATAAATAGTATATTACATACCAAGGCGGAAAGTGTTCCATTCCTGTCGAGAGAAGTATAGTTCTCGAGACAGGACAATGGTACTTTTTCCGAGGTTTGTATGCGATTTTATTCACAATTAAAGAACAAGCAACATTATACAGTTCAAATCCATCACGGCTTCTTGTTTAATATTGAAGGTCGTGACAATGCGAGTTTTAATTTTTGCTTTAATAGAAGTTATAATTGTTATGCTTACTATTTTTCTATTGGTTTTTTCGTTACTTGTTATCAATAATATTCACTTATTAAATGTGCTTATTAAAGAAAAGTGCTGTTTGTTTCCACCTATTGCTTGCGTTCACTCACCATCTACGCACGTGAGAAAAAATGGTTGCATATTCTTGACCCTTTATTAAAATTGGCAAGTTGTCAATTTGACATTGCTACTTTAAATCGATAGTAGCTCCCCCACAGGTTGGAAAGTGGTCCATTACTGGCCGCATCATCTCATTACTGTCTCCTTTTTTTGTTATTACTGACCGCTTAAAGTAAACCCGTAGAATCATTCACTTTTCAACCTCTAAAGGGTTAGAAAACTGTATGTTACAAACTAATCGTGAATAAAATTTATTTATTAACTATAACATATTTATAAAAAATAACCTCCAATTAAAACTAAGAATATTTTGGAATCTGAAAATTAATATTAATTGTGCAATTTTCGATTCCATTAATTTGTAGTGGACAAATTTCTTCATGTCGTATTGTTGCGGCTAAGGCATTATTATTGACAATCGAATTTGTGTTGCAGACATTGCCTCGTGATGGTACAGTTTTTGAAGAGCACTCTTTTTCTTGCCGTTTTGTAACTACTTCCACAAAACTTTCGCCGCCTTGAATCATGCGTGCATTTTTTTTTTGCCAGCAAGAGAATCTTGAACATATCTTTCAAGATTGCTTTTCCACCTTCCAAATCTTTGAGAGAAGCGAAATATCGGCTCCCGAATGAACAAGAAGTGTAGAACCTGTACGTCACAGAGAATGTCAAGTATAACTTTCAGGGTTTTTTAAACCCAAATATTCCGCGATTTTTCTCTCCACTCCACCAATTGTGTGAATTCCAACTCTTTGATTAATGCACTGCCCATGCCGGTATCCCACAAACAACTTATCGTGCTTAACATTTTTTGGTCGTAAATTGACGTATTTTTGATAGAGAGCCAAAAAGTCAATTCCTTCGATGTATTTGATTATTGTAAATACTCGTGCCTGGTTAGTTTTTGTTTTAGGAATGGTAATAACTACTTTAGATTCAGTGATTTCTATCTCTCTTATAGACATTTCATACAGTTCCTCACGGCGGCAGCCTTCAGTCATTACCAATTAGAGAAACCACCTAAAAATAGACATTATTTTAGGAACAAATTCTTCACAAATACAAAAAAGTAACTTACTTTTATTCAAATTCAAATTCAAACACGTTTATTATTAATTATAGGTACAATTGTTGATAAATGGAATTTTACAATTTCAGTCGGCTGCTCAGGCGAGGTAGCCTCTTCAGCCGGTTGATTACATAGTTTTTTTGATGTAATTACATTTCATTTTTTATAAGTTTATAACATGTTATCTTATTATCTAGGCAAAAAAAACATGTTTAGTTGGATTACGTTACTTAAGTTAGTAGTATTTCATTCCTATTCTAGTGGATGTTGTGGGCGGGACTCGTGGGTGGGTGGGCGGAGTTTCCTTGGAAGCAGGTGGGCTGGTCCCTCGGAGCACCAAAATGGTTCGGGATACTGGAGGTCTGTATAGCTTCTTGCGGGTGCTGCCTGTTGGGAATAGAAAAAATTATTAGTATTGTTAATATTGTGTTGTTAATTGAATTTTATGAGTTATATAAGTGATGTTTTGAAGTGAGTTTGAGTAGCAAATGGTAGATTGTGTTAATATGTAAAGTTTATTACATTGATACAGTTAGCTATACTTACCCCGGAATCCCTACTCATCGCCGTTCCGGAGTTATTTACACAAAAAGTGCAAACGCCTCCTGACCGTATGTGAGGATTGCTCGCCACAGGTCAGTCGCAGTTTGTGCCGAAACTAAGGCCGCTGCCACCCGTTGGATGACAGGTAGGACTTTAGCCATATCTAAACCTCCGAGGAGGCCAAGAACAGCGTCGAATCCTAAAGCGGGTGAAGCGGGCTTTTTTGCGTCTGCGGCTTTCACCGCATCCGCTACTTCAGCCATCTCGCTGCCGCTTGCCGTCGCTTTGGCGTAACTAACGCCGGTTCGGACTAGAGAGGGTGCCGCTGTGAGCGGTCTCCTCTTCTGTCTCTGTTGAGGAGTTTCTTCGGACTTCTTCCGATGCGGGAGACGTGACGGTGGAGCTTCTGTCTTCTTACGCTGCGGGAGACGTGGGTACCTCGGGCAACCCCACAGTTTACGCACCTTGCCGGGACCGTACGGGGTTTGGTGCACTCACTGGAGTGGTGGTGTCCTGCACACTTGACAGCGTGCCGCCGCTCTACAGCAACGCTGTGCGTGACGGAATCCCTGGCACCGGTGACACTGCCCGATGCCTGGTCCCCGCCTCAAGTCTTCAGTGGAGACACGTAGGCTAGCCACGTACTCCACCAGCCGGATCTTCTTAAGGTCCTCTTCGGTTGGTACCTGGACCAGCAGAAGCGGGATGGGTCTGCCTTGTTTCTTCATTCTGAAACAAGAGCTGATATTAACGTCGTGCTTTTTAAGCTCAGAGGTAACGTCAGCCTCGGCGATTTCTACGGATATTCCCCGTAGAACCACCTTGAACGAACGTTCCCTCTGCCTGATAGGTATGCTACGGTGTACCATGCCTATCCATACACCGCATTAGCCTGTCACGGTCCTTTGCAGTGACAGGCTGGATCCGGTATCCCTCGGCGATTGCCTTCACACGTGTGAAGACCATCTCTCGGTGATCTAATACTCGGGAGAACGCAACCCGGTTCTCCTTCTCGCGGGGATTACTGGAGGAACCCTCTCCCTGGCAGCAGGAAGCTTCTCTACGTCCGGGCGGTCCATGGTGTCAGCTAGGGCCTCGAACGCGTTGATAACGGTTGTGGGCGTAGTCGGGCGGTCTCTCGAAGATTTCTTCGGCTTCTTCTTCTGGAGCCGGAACCCTTCGGACGGTGGCGATTCTTCTTCTGCAACAACGGTCCTTGGAGCTGTTGGAAGCGGTGCAGCAGCCACCTCTTCTTCCAATTTCTTGGGTTTCTTTTTCTTCTTCTTGTTCTTCTTATAGATGTCTTCTTCGTAGAAGGGCAAGGGCACGAACGGGACCTGCTCGTCGGTCAGGACGACGTCATCTGGTAGCGGGAAAAACTCGTTCTCATCGTAACGACTCCGAAGAGCATACGGGTGCCTCTGCCGGAACGGTGGCTTTATATCCGACATCGTGAAAACGACGCAGGTAGCAGAACGTACGCACGTAAAACTTTTAACAAAATACGTTTACAATGTTAAAACGCGATATTCACTGATCGCAAATTGTAAACAAACAATCCTAGCGTGTTTCTAGCAACCCCGCTAACCACGATAATTATCCATTTTTGCTTGACGCAGGTTAAAATAAAGTACGGTACGTTATTCCAAAAATAACCACATCATTTTTGTGGCATTTATAAGTGAAAAAAGTTATATTTAAAAAAAAATTGCCGCATCAACCATTGAGCTTAGTCCGTACCTGAGTTCACAAGTGTAGTGCAGACTTGTTTATGACGCCACCAAGTGTACATTTATGGTGTTTATAAACGGTTAAAATTTTCAATAAGTCATTTAATAATTATAAATAAAAAACAATTTTTAATTTTAATAAACTTTAGAGTTTATTAACGAAGGGCTTAAGGCAAAAATTTTATATGAAGCACTATAATTATTTTTAGTCTCTCTATCATCTCTCAAGTTGTTGGTACGAACTCCTGGGACACCCTGTATATTAAAAATCTGAGAAAGATTTTAATCTTGTAAAAACATTATTCATAAATTGGAAATGAAAACAAAAGTGGTAGTACAAATGATAACTGTTTCGAATGTCGTCCAAAGCGGCTAAAATTATTAAAATGATGTACAAAGACAAAGGAAAAATGGTACAATAGAGGATAAATCGATGCTCACTCGAATTCCGCCGAGAACGATAAAAAATATTAAAAGTGGGTGCTGGCATTTTTAACCCCTGGTTAGATTTGTACCCCTTGAATACGAAGGAAAAAAAGTGGTACAAACCAATACAAACCAAAAGGAAACTGTATCCGCTTCCTGATTTTGAAAATCTCTTTAAACGAAATAGTTGCTCCTTTACAACTATTTGGAAATTCTGTACGGGTGGTTTTTTTTCCTTAATATTATAGGGTATAGGCTAAACGGTAAGAGATACAAAAAAACTAAGATACGTGTCCCGTTCTCTTTTTTAGTGTTTAGTTTAATGGCGCAATCGGATCTACGCTAACTAAACTGGTTTCGAAGAAACAGAGTGATTCTCAAAATCTGCCGGTTTTTATTATCTCTTATGACTCGGTTATTTATGGAGATAAAAAAAAGCTTTGGATACGAAAGTTTTATGACTTTTTACGTTGAATCCAGTGGCGTTCTTAAAAAAATATAGATGTTTTACTTTTTGAGATATTATCAAAAGTAGCATTTTCTTAAATGGGACACCCTGTATCTGATAATCTCAAAAAATTGCATTTTTTCTTGAGATTGCAACAATATATAACACTTAATATTTTGAATTGGCCTAAATAGCTAAAATACTAAAAAAACATTTTTTTTTAGTTGGCCATGGATTTAATCAATTCTTTATTTTATAATAGGCATAATAAAATTGCAGATAATAACAATAATAAAACATTAATAAACTAAAACAACAACTACAAAAAACAACAAAAGATTTATAACAACTCAACAGTAATTATTTCAAATACTTATATATAACAATTAGCATAGGTGGTTAATCACAAAAGGTGCTCAAATTGTCTTCCATTCTGCTCGATACATTTTTGGGCTCTGCTTGTAACTGAACGAGTGGCGTTATAAATTTGAATATTTGGCACTCTTCCAATGCAATTAATAAAATTTGCTCTGAGTTCTTCTACAGTATTACTTCGGGTTTTATAGACTTCATTTTTGATAGATCCCCAAAAATAAAAGTCGAGTGGCGTCAGGTCGGGGGAACGCGGAGGTCATCTGTTTGGTCCATATGCAGCAAGCCAATTTTCGCCAAAATTAACATTTAGTAAGTCCCTTACCATGCGGCTATTATGTGCTGGAGCACCGTCTTGTTGTAAATCAACATTATTTCTTGCAGCTAATGGCATGTTATCCAACTCCATTATTACACATTCTTCCAAAATTTGGATGTATCCTTGAGCATTCAAATTTTCATTAAAAATTCTGTAGTTAAGGACTCTGTTTTGATATAGCGCCACCCATACATGGAATCCAAACCGTCCTTGTTGTATCCTGGCGACCGTCTGATGAGGATTTATGTTTGACCAATATCGATTAAAAATTCCTTCGCTAGATATAAAAGTCTCGTCGGTCCATATTATATTTTGAAAAAAATTGGGATTCCGATTAATCTGCTGCGAATACCAATGACAAAATGTTAAACGCCGCTCTTCATCTCCAGGATGTAAGTTATAAACCTTTCTTATTTTATATGGTTTATACTTATGCTTTCTTAACGTTTTTAAAACTTTATACTTTACTCGTGCCAATATCTTCCTCAATATTAGGGCTAGATATCGTCAGATCAGGAGCAACACAAGCTAATGTATTTATTTCATCTCTTGCTCTATTTGCCTTATTGTAAATCTTACTTATTGGTTTTCCAAATGATCCATACTCACTTAAATTGGGATATAATCTTTCAAATATTTGTTGTTCTGGTTGTCGTCGTTCCGGATAACGCTCAAAATATAAGTCTAGAGCTGCGTCTTCATTTTTATTACTCTCAATGTAGCACTCAAGCATATTTAATTTTTCATAATTTTGAAAATCATTCATTTTAATCACTTTGTTTAAAAAATATAATCGGAAACGAAATAAGAATACCAATACATAATTGTTACTGAATTTTATGACAAATAAACAAAAACAATTGCTTAAAACATTCAATTAATGGCCAACTAAAAAAAATGTTTTTTTAGTATTTTAGCTATTTAGGACAATGCAAAATATTAAGTGTTATATATTGTTGCAATCTCAAGAAAAAATGCAATTTTTTGAGATTATCAGATACAGGGTGTCCCATTTAAGAAAATGCTACTTTTGATAATATCTCAAAAAATCAAACATCTATATTTTTTTTAAGAACGCCACTGGATTCAACGTAAAAAGTCATAAAACTTTCGTATCCAAGCTTTTTTTTATCTCCATAAATAACTGAGTCATAAGAGATAATAAAAACCGGCAGATTTTGAGAATCACTCTGTATCTTCGAAACCAATTTAGTTAGCGTAGATCAGATTGCGCCATTAAACTAAACACTAAAAAAGAGAACGGGACACGTTTATTTTGTATCTCTTACTGTTTAGCCTATACCCTATAATATTAACGAAAAAAAAAACCACTCTGTACAAACCAACCCCTTGAGGTACAAACAAAAGGAAAAATGGCACAATTAGGTACAAACGACCCTCTCTCGAATATTCAAGTGGGGTGCTAACATTTTTTAACCCCGGATTAAATTTTTTAACACCTTGAAGTCCAAAAGGTAAAAAAATGTGGTACAAACTATTATAAATCAGATGCAATGAAAATAATTTCATTATTTTAATGTCGGGTGCCAGGTTCATGTAGGTTCAGCGTGGCCGAGAAATAATTTAGTACGTTAAGAATGAGACATTTCTTTTTACGGGTGAAATATTCTCCAATACGTCGTTTTCAAGGGCCAGCTTGAATTTCCACTTCCATATTGAAGAATTAAAGAAATTTCTACAAAATTAAGTTCAATAACAGAATTATAGAAAATACTTATCATTACTTTAAAAGACGCCTGTACTAAGCGTTCTGAAAATAACGATTTTTAATGAATGGGGTTGGGTTAATTTGAAAAATAACTTTGTGCAAACGAACAATAATATGAAAGTATAAAAGGTTCTGTGTTCCTAAATGAGATTTGACGTGTGACAACATTGCCGCGAAAGAAAAGGATAGCGTTATTTGTAGATGACTAAAGTTAGTAAAAGAGACATTTAGTCCATAAGAGCCCGTACTGCACTTGGATGTTTGGACAGACTATAGTAATTAATTTATAACTTCACAATTTTTAACTTTTAAAAAGTAATAAACTAATTGTTATATGTTATTATAAGTTTTGTTATGAACGAATAAGTAATAAATAATAAATTAATCGTTATATGGACTTTCGGACTAGGTCAATTATACATATGCAAAATTTGGTTAGAATTGTAAATAGAAAATCTGTATAAAGGAATACATTCATCCTTACTGCGCTGAATTTATATATCCAGACTAACCGATTTATTTCATTGTTTTCACCTGTAACATAAGAACAATAATTTATCTATTAGGTTATTTATCTTGAATTATAGAAATTTTAATTCCTTTTTGACTAATGATAGCCATAATATACCATATGTTTTGTGGATATTCGTAGTATTTCTTTTACCTTTGTCCAGACTATTCCGACATTTGTTACTTAGCTAGGAAAGTGACTAATGCTCTCTTATTATCTAGGGCGGCTTTTATTAATTATAGCTTGCGCCTTAGCTTTTAGCTACCACCTTCGTTTCTGTAGGGGCCTACAGCACCTCTACTTTGACTGAGCTACCGGCGGACCTTAAGGCTATCTTCGCTGCCTTCTGTTCTGTAAGTTTGGGTACGGCGTCGCGATTTGCACGTAACATAGTTATGAACGCTGCTAACCTTTGCTATTAAAGTTGTTGTTGTGATGAACAGACCGAGTGACTATGACCAAGTTGCCGGTCCCCATGAAATTGGTCGTCGTCGGCGTAAATGATTATAAACGATAATGACGGGTGTATTAGAATTACCCGTGGCAACTGTGTATATGATGTCATCCATTCTTATCTCTGGTTGGCCTCAGTCTTCAAATTGTCCGTTGTGATTAATCGACCAGTGTACGTTAGCGGTACTGGGTATATTATATACGATTTTGTATGGGATACTTTTTGAAAATACAAATGTAATGGCCCTGTGGCTCAGTGGGAAGCTGTTGTGGTTTTGACATATCTTAAATTCACATGTAGATTTGAGCCAATGTAAATGTGGTCGTGACCAAAAGTACCTGAGTTCCTGTGATCAATGCAACTATTGCGGTAGGCGTCGTTGGTTATATAATATACGACGCGTACGTAGCTGTCATGTTTACAATCACACGAAAGGTGATTCTTTTGATCAAGGTGAACATAATGGCCAGAGTCACTTACCGTTGTGAACGTGATGGCCGTTGGGACTATGATGATAACCGCCAAA
Source organism: Vesta saturnalis (assembly GCA_036346205.1). Lineage (NCBI taxonomy): Eukaryota > Metazoa > Arthropoda > Insecta > Coleoptera > Lampyridae > Vesta > Vesta saturnalis. The sequence goes on from JARFJB010001671.1 coordinate 1,185,808, forward strand.
GTATGATTATTAACTGTTGTGATTTAGATCTATTTATTATATGGCCTTGTTTTAAATAAACCTATTTTAGTCCAATTGCAGTTAAATATGTCCATTCGTCGACGCTGGCATTTAAGCATAGCTGTTGAGAACACGATATCACATTTAGGTATGTAAGGTGGTGGCCGTTATCATCAAAATAGTTACAATTTGGTTAGGATTTGTCGTATACAAGCTGTTGTGATGACAATGGCCAATATAGTTCTAAAAACGGTTGTTATTAAGATAATCGTCATGATCGTAACCAAAGTGGTGATTATAATCATAACAAGTGGTTACCGTTGTGTTCAGTTATCGTTGTGATTAAAAGAGCAAGTGATCGTTATTGTGGCAAGCGTCGGTGACCGAACAATATGCAAGACGACCGTAACTGTTGTGACAATGGTAATATGAGAAGTGGTGACCGTTGTCTTAAATTGGACGTGGTACGACCATGATGAGTAACTGATAAGATCTAAATGTTCGTGCGGATCAATGAACGGCGACCGTTATGGTTAAGTTGTTGTGATTGAATGAATGCGAAACGATTATGTTCAAAGTAACCATTGTGATAAACGCCTGAGGCCCTGTAATATTGGAGGCGTCCGTATGTAATGGTTGTGAGTTCAGCAGCATATATGGTTATGAAATGTGAGGTTCGTTGTGCTTAAAGTTGCTGTTATCAAAAACCAAGCAGCCTTTAAAGATCAAAATCATGTCCAAAACGCAAAACGAACATGCTGAAATACCAGCTTCAATTCAAATAGTCAAGATTAAGTTTGCCGCTTTGATCAAAGGAACGAGTTGCCGTTGTGTTCAATATCGGTATGGTCAAAATAGCGAGTAGTTATTATGAGCAGTAGTACTGAACGAATAACCATTGTGATCAAAGTAGGTTGTGATTAAAACGACGAGTAGTCGTTATGATCAAGGTGGTAATTGTTTTTGTGCAGGTGGATATGTAATACTCGAGACGACGATAACATACATACAAAGCGGCGACTCTAGTGATCACGGTGTGAATATAATTATGGAAAGTGGTGTTTAGTGACCAGTTTTGATCAAAAAGTAATATACCGTTGTGATAAAAAATTGAAGTTGCTGTTGTGGCGTCGATGGGTATCTCAATTTTCCGAATTTAATTCAATTATCCTGTATGTTAGTTTTACCACTACTGGCTGAGATCCATTGAGGTATAAGTTTAATTTGTTTTTTAGCTTTTCTAGCTTATAATTCAAATATTTTGTAAAGTTTTGTAATTCCGAACAATACTGCATGAATTGTAATGCCAAACGCCCGACATCCGTTTAACTCGGATGTAGTAGTTGATCTAACAGAGCTTATTCTGGTATTATCTGTATATTAGTCCATGAGCCAAACCCGAAAATGAAGGTAATTGGTACCACCCAGAGTGGCAAATGCTGACTATGTTATTCTTATTTGGTTTTATATGTAGATCTAGAATATATGTGATAGTAACGCCAAAGTAGTAGCTTTATGTGGAAAAAACGTACTTTTTTTAAAAAAAACTTGTGATTTTCCTCATAAACTTATAAAAAGGTACCAGTAAAGGTGGCACATGCTACCAATGTGTTTTTTATATAGTTTTATATGTAGATTACGATTTTTTATGATAGCATGATTTGTACAGTAGCTTTATGTAAATAAAACGACTTTTAAGTTCAAAATTTGCAAATTTTTTACTGAAAAAACTTGTTTTCGTTCTATCAGTACTTTCAGCTTCGTTACCTAATATCAAATCTCGAAGTAAGAGATCAAGGAAGGTGGAATATTTACAATTTCAAATTCTGAAACATTGGGTGGCCATGATTGTTCCACAAGAACTTCTTTTACGGCACTCCTAACACTTAAAGCACTCTTCTTAATACAATCTTCAACATTTGAACTGCAATTTCGATATAGCTCTAAATCTTCTTTTAGTTCTGTAGAACAAGTTCATCACGTGACAAACCATCAAAATAAAGGAGAACTCTTTTATTTTGCGTTTGTAGAACATGCACAGATTCTTTAAACTCTGAAGTAATTTTTCTTTTTATCTGTTTTTTTAGTTGATTGTTTAATTTCTTTTACTCCACCGTCTTTCATCCATCCTTCAAGAAGACCAGCAAGGTGTTTCAATTCAGAGACTTTATTTTCATTTTCTTCTCTCATAAATGAGAATAGTTTAGTATAAGCCAAACGTTCTACTATATCTGTTATCTTCAGAACTATCTGATTCGTCTCTGGAGTCATACCCATCACACAAAACTTCATCTGTATCTCTTGTATCTGTAGGTTTTGAAATGTAACAAGTAACAAGACCTATGATAATGACCCTCGACGGTAACTATTTCTTGGGATAAAATAGCAAGTATTCTTGAATCATTTTTTAATACTGCTATTTTCGCAGAGACTCGTCAACTCTTAACTGTTGCGCCTGTATTAATTTTTCCCGAGAGTGCGAACCTTTCAAATATTTAGTTTTTTTTATGGTAAAAAATACACTTTGGCACTAATACGGTTTTGGTAGAACTGCCGCTGCTTTTGGGACGAATTGACCTCCTTGGAGTATTTGAAACAGAAGGCTCATTATCATCACTTTTTATCATTTAAACTATCAATCTCTCGTTTCAATGTAGTCTATGATAATACACATTTTGTGGCACAGTTCCGTCTTTCGTATTTTCTACTATCGCTAGTATTGTTTCATGCTTTCTCAATTCACCAGCTTTTTTCAACGTCTCCCAAGATTGCAAACTTTCTGGGGTTACTAGTTTGCCGTAATCGCTAGTGCAGTGAATAATGCAATGCGGTTCACTTTCATCATCAATACTTGATACTTTGTCACTTTGAACGCGTGTTCTGTATTTCAACTCTTCCATCAGTATGTCACTTAATACCTGAAAGAATGTAAAGTAAAAATGGTTACACTTTGGTGTGCACGTGGGGGAGGATTGCACTTACGATGTTTCCAAACGTGAAGCCGGAATACACTGTCGTCCATTTTACGCCTAAACGGTAAGAGCTTCAAAAAAAAGGATACTTACATTTATTTTAGGTATTGTACAAATAAACAACTTTTATTTTATACATTTTTCAATTGGAGTCCATTTTCCAACTTTATTGATCAAAGAACAATACTTTTAATTAAAAATTACAAATTTTCAACTTTAAAGACATTTTTCTTACAAAAAGGTACTACATAGATCATGCTATCATATAAATTTGTAATCTACGTACAAAATTATATAAAAAAAACATCGATAGCATGTACCACCTTTACTAGTACCTTTTCACAAAATTTTCACGGAATAGTATATTATTTTATAAGGAGCTAAAGTGACACTTTTTGTGGCGAATCTGTAGGTTTGACGGACGAACGTAGATGAGCCACAAAAAGTCACTTTGCTCCGCATAAAATATACTATTTTTTCTTCAGACGTTTTTTACACTTAAATGTGAAATAAGGAAAAACAATTAGGTTGTGAAAATGAGGAATAGTTAGATTTACAAAACAAAACAAAGAAATTAAATCATTTACAGTTGTAGGGGGATCTTTCCTAAATTTATATAACAAATATATTGCTTTGCGCCCACGAGATATGAATGATCGCCGATTTTTTTTGAAATATGGAAATGGAAAATGCTCAAGAGCGGTGATGGGAATCCATAAAATAAGTAGTGTTCCTAGGGAGGTCGCTTTTTTCTTAAAATTAGCGAACTATACAGAATACACAGGGCATTGTCAAAGAAGAACCTCAGCGACACTGTTGGTGGACGGAGGCGCAGATTTAATGTGCTTGAAGCTCCATGGTGGCTGGAAATCCAGCACTGTAGCTGATTGTTATATTGAAGACTCTCTAGCAACAAAAAAAAGAGCAAAATCTTTGAATGGGCTTTGCAGCAATTTATGAAATGGTGCGATCAAAAAAATATTAAAAGCTAATCTGAAACCGTAATGTTAGCTTATTTTGCCGAATTAGCAACAAAAATGAAAATGAAAAGCTCGACATCGTGGTCCCAATATTCGATGATAAAATCATTATTTAGCATTCGACATGGCGTAGATATAAGCAAATACTTGAAACTTCGTGCATATCTAACGAAGCAGAATGAAGGATACACCTCAAAGCAGGCCAAAGTATTTACACAAGACCAATTTAACAAATTTTTATCGAAAGCGTCGGACGAAAAATACTTGGCAATAAAGGCAAGTTTTAGAAATAGAATGAAAACAAGTCTTTATATTTTGTATTTTTTTTAGATAGTTTTGATTATTGGTATCTCAGGGGCATGTCGTTCCGATGAATTGGTGAAGATGAAGTTAGACGACATTGAGAACCTGAAAACTCTGCTACATATTAAAATTCCAGATAGCAGAACAAAAAAAGTTAAATCATTTACAGTTGTAGGGGAATCTTTCCTAAATTTATATAACAAATATGTTTCTTTGCGCCCACGAGATATGAATGGTCGCCGATTTTTTTTGAAATATGGAAATGGAAAATGCTCAAGAGCAGTGATGGGAATCCATAAAATAAGTAGTGTTCTTAGGGAGGTAGCTTTTTTCTTAAAATTAGCGAACTATACAGAATACACAGGGCATTGTCTAACAAGAACATCAGCTACACTGTTGGTGGACGACGGCGCAGATTTAATGTGCTTGAAGCGCCATGGTGGCTGGAAACCCAGCACTGTATGTGAGCGTTATATTGAAGACTCTAGTAACAAAAAAAGAGGCAGCTTTGAAAATGTTTGCACCTAATGCAAGCGCTACGAGTACAGAAGTTCATATAGAAGAGGAAGAATTAAAGACCATTTCCTTAGAATGCAGCGAAACCTCCACTGTTACCTCTGGCGGATTTTATTTTGGAGAAAATGTTAGTTTTAATCATTGTACTTTTAATCTTTATAACTCTAAACAATAAATTTGTTTTCGTTGTTTTCCAAATTGAATGTTTGAGTTATTAACTTACATTACTTTTGCATCCGCTGCGTAGGGATGCAAAAGACTTTTGCAGCCGCCGGTGAAAATGTCAAACTTTAACGTTGTCAGGTGGACTTTAAAATGCCATCTTTGTTGACGTCTGAAGAAAAAATCCATTTTTTACCACTTAAAACACAATTTTCTTAGATAAAGCTACTTTTTAGCCATTGCTATCATATATATTCTTGATCTAGACATAGAACTGTATATGAGAAACATAGTTAGCATTTGCCACCCCAGGTGGTACCAAAAAAGTAAGTGGCTCATGGACTATGTCTACGAACGGAATGGGAAGTGAGTACCACTACCAATATCTGGAAAACTACTCCATGTTCATATTGGCACATCGGAAGAGTGTGCATTGATAACAGTCTAAATAGTTTAATTTTATGTACTTGACAAAGGTTTAAAATATGGCGTGTCGTAACTCGGAAGTAGATAAGCAAATCCTAATGTCATAAGCAATATAGTTTGTTGTACATGTATTATTATTTGAAGCATTGTAAGATTCTTTGCTGGAAATCATCAATTTTTGTAATAATCATTTTTATACATTTAGCAATCACAATTTTGCTTTAAATGAAGGTTTGAGAAAAGCAAAATGTTGAATGTCCTGTTTTGGTTAACAAATACTTTCAGTTTTATAACTGTATAATTTTTTTTTGCATTGCAGTAACCTAATTTTTGACATAACCCGAGGCTTATAATTTATGACTCACTTGTGTTTGCTAAAATTACTGTTATTAAAAGTAATTACACAGATTTGAATAACAACAAATTAAATAATATTCATCGTTTAATAAATTTTACGCTTTTTGGGGTGTGTAGTTTATTTTTCACTATGAGTAATTTTTACGCTTTCATTCCTTACGTTATACAACCTCGTTACACATTTTCGATTCATCTTTATTACTAACATTAGATTTAAAACATCCTTCTTTTGTTATTCAATAAAGCGTTTTAAATCTTCCTGTCAATCCTTTATAACTTATATTAAAATAGCACTATGTTTTTGCAAGCAAAATGGTGTTTATAAATGTCTATTAAAAGAAAATCTGTGTGAAGGTATAGCCAAAGGCATAAGAAGGTGCCTAAATTTCAGTAGGCGTACTTGCTTTTAGACGAAAATAAAATAATGAAGAATGTATTTTTGGGACCCTTAGAGAGAGTGAACAAAATTCTTTCTTCTTCTGACCTGCTGTGTAACATTTTTTCTAGTAGTTCTTATGCGCAAATCAAGCACTATTGATTTAAAATGATGTTCACTCAGAACGAATACCCTAATGTACAAAAAATCGATACATTCCTTTATCGTTTCACATTTTTATTTCTAGTAAACATTTTTAATGGCATGAGGGTTTATTTGCAGCACAAAAAAACCTTTACACAGAAAAATTTACTGCATTTCTATGACCTGCCGCTTCACATGTTCTTTTATAACCTAAGATCTCTACAGGATTCTTGGTTCAGGACGATGACAGCCGCAATAACTGGTCACTAAGCTAACGTTCAAAGCAACGGAAGTCGCGTAAAAAAACAATTTATGCTCGAATTTACAAGTTAGTGTACTTTTCTGATCTGCTACTTCACAGTTTTTTTTCTAACCTAAGATCTCTGTCAGGTTCTTCTGGTTCAGGACGCTGACAGCCGCAATAATTGGTTAGTAAGGTAACGTTCAGACACATATAGGTAAGCGAAGTCGCGATTTATACTCCGATTGTTTAGTCTAATTTGCAAGTTAGTGTAAATGTGACGCCACTGGAATTCGTAAATTGTATGCATGCAAGAACAGTACCCGAGAATGGGTCCACTCACGTATTGCTACTGTGTACAAAGAAATTTGTACACCTGCTTAGGGATTATTTGAAACACAAAAAACCTTCACACAGAGAAGTTCACTTCACTTTTCTGATCTGCTGCTTCACATTTTCCTTTCTAACCTAAGATCTTTGTGACGTTGTCTTTTGGTTCAGGACGATATCAGCTGCAGTAATTCGTTAGTAAGGTATTTTTCTTTATTGTTAAATTTGGTTGTGCGTAACTGCGACCCCTTTAGATTTGTTATGTCCCCCTTGTCCCCCCTCTCAGCTACTTCTTCGATGTCTACAGCTGTTCCGTAAGTCCTGTTCCTTTCAGGAAATTTCGGACATGTCACGACTTCAGGTTAGGCAGTACTCCCTGCTCTGTATTTAGTTCTTAGATATCTTTCTCTTGGGCTTTGCAGTGCGATGCGTGGTGACCAAAGAAATCGGCCTTTTCTTGGTCGGAAGAGATTATGTTGCCCTGAAGGTCGGTTAGGTGGGATTTTGGGTTTACTTTTCTTCTGGTGAGTCTATCTAACTGTTGCCAGAAGAGTTTACCATTTCTATAATCTAGCTGGGAAGTGGCTTTGGTCCAGGAGTCTTCAACATGTTTATTGGTTTCTCGCCTGATTAAGGCGTTAAGGCGATTGTATTCGGTCTGGAGAGCCGGATCCCTGGATCGCAAGAATTGACGATATATTCATCTTTTCTCTTTGATCCAGTTCACAATGTGCTGTGGGAGCGGTTTGCGGGAGGGAGATGTCGATGTTTTTTAATGGCGCTGGGGTTTCGCCCGCTTCCGTAATTACGGAAGTTAGGTCACTAATGGGGCTCTCGAGATATTGGGTCGTTTGAAGATTGCGTGTAGGAAGGTTGTTGGAGATGTGTTCGGAGAATACAAAAAAATAAAATCACCCTGTAAAACAAAAACAGTTATCCCTGGCAGAAAGATGTTTAGACTTCATGTTAGACAGACATAAACACTTTGTTAGCTTTAAAAAATACCAAGGCCAGTCTGCTTCTATCAATAATTAATTTTTAGTCTTACGCTACCTGTAATAATTTTAATAGACATAAATAAATACATGTTAACTTAATTTAAAAAATCTTAAGGCCGATCGCTTCTATACAATATCAATAATACAGGGTCATTCAAATACCTTGTAATTTATATATATATATATATATATATATATATATATATATATATATATATATATATATATATACTAATTTAGCTGTTCGTATTATTACTGATGTTCGCCACGTTCTCTGTGTTGTCCATGTTTTCTATATTCAAGCTCGAAGCATTTTCCGAGGCAACACAGGAGGGAAATTGGTTTATAGGAGGAAGGTGAGGTTAGGTCAGCGTGGCGTTTGGGTATCATGACGGTGGAGGCCGATTTCCAGTCCGGTGGGAAGTGAGAGAGGGTTAAGCATTTGTTATAAATGTCGGAAAGTATACGGAGGGCTGGATCAGGTAAGTACCGGAGGATTTTCCTATTTAGGCCGTTATGACCTGGGGCTGAATTTTTTCCTTTTCTTGAAATATGTTTGGACCTGGTCGGGCGTGATAGGGGCATAAAAAGGACTCTCGTTATCGAGTTAGGTTTCAGGAAGGTTAAGGTTGCGGAATTCTTCAAGGCGACCCTCGAGGAGTGTCTTGAACTGGTTATCAAACTGGGGATCATCTGGGGATTGAAAAATTTATTGAAGGTGGTGACCAAAGAAATCGGCCTTTTCTTGGTCGGAGGAGATTATGTTGCCCTGAAGGTCGGTTAGGTGGGATTTTGGGTTTACTTTTCTTCTGGTGAGTCTATCTAACTGTTGCCAGAAGAGTTTACCATTTCTATAATCTAGCTGAGAAGTGGCTTTGGTCCAGGAGTCTTCAACATGTTTATTGGTTTCTCGCCTGATTAAGGCGTTAGGGCGATTGTATTCGGTCTGGAGAGCCGGATTCCTGGATCGCAAGAATTGACGATATATTCATCTTTTCTCTTTGATCCAGTTCACAATGTGCTGTGGGAGCGGTTTGCGGGAGGGAGATGTCGATGTTTTTTAATGGCGCTGGGATTTCGACCGCTTCCGTAATTACGGAAGTTAGATCACTAATGGGTCTCTCGAGATCTTGGGTCGTTTGTAGATTGCGTGTAGGAAGGTTGTTGGAGATGTGTTCGGAGAATACAAAAAAATAAAATCACCCTGTAAAACAAAAACAGTTATCCCTGGCAGAATAATGTTTAGACTTCATGTTAGACAGACATAAACACTTTGTTAGCTTTAAAAAAATACCAAGGCCAGTCTATATATATATATATATATATATATATATATATATATATATATATATATATATATATATATATATATATATATACTAATTTACCTGTTCGTATTATTACTGATGTTTGCCACGTTCTCTGTGTTGTCCATGTTTTCTATATTGAAGATACTCTTTTAGATTCTGAACATTTTCGATAATTTGATTATTGCTTTCTCATATACTTACGTACAAAGAGAAAGCTATGTAATAGGTTTAAATTTTCAAAAATATTTGCATTTCACGACGTTTTATGGCCTAAACAACGCGAAAAACACATTTTTAGAAAAAAAATGTCGTGCCTGTCTGTGCGTGCGTGCGCGTGTGCCCGTGCGAGCGTGCGTGCGTGTGTTTGCCTGTGTGAGTGTGTGTATGCGCGCGCACGTGTGTGTCTGTGTGAGTGTGTGTATGCGCACGCACGTATGTGCATGTGTATGGGTGTGTGTGCGTGTGTGTGTGTGTGTGTGTGTGTGTGTGTGTGTGTGTGTGTGCGCGCGTGTGCATGCGTGCGTGCGTGTGCGCTTAAAAAATTCATGGCTTCAAAATTTAAAACGTTACAAAATTGTACTTTTTATACAATTACAAAAAAAATAATAACCAGTGGCACACCGTTTTTAGGGTGAAAATTGTGTATTTTTTAATTTATAAACCGATTTGTTTTAAAGTCAGGTGTTGGGAGTTTTTAAAATCGCTAAGTATAGCGCAATTGTCAAAATTAAGAAATTCAAATTCGATATTTTTGAATTTTGCGACATTTTCGGTCTTATCGAGACTGTTGATGTTTGGTCGTTCGCGTCTGTTTTCGCTGTTTATGTGCTTTGGATTTTAGATATTTTTGATTTTTAATATTTTCAAACTTTTAACGTTCTTAATGATTTTGACTTTCGCGCTATTCTTATCGATATCTTAATCTTCGGTGTCACACTAATATTGCTAATATTATCTATATATTCGATTTGTTTGATATTTTTTTATAATAGATGTTTTCAATATTCTTGGAATTTTTTGACGTTTCGGTGTAATCAAAATTCTTGATATTTCAGACGTTCTATTGTTTTCGGATGTTTGTATGTTTTAGATTTTGTATATTTTCAAGATTTAGGTATTGTCAATGTTTTAACGTCTTTTATCATTTCAACTTTTCCTGTTAATTTGATGTACTTCGAGTTCGATGCTTTTCTTATTCTCGATGTAAACTTAATGATACAGACTTCATGGATTCCAGGTAATTAGACTTATTTCTATTATTATTAACTTCTCTATCCTGAAGGTGTGCAAACCTTCGAAATGTTAGCATATTCACCAACGACATGGATCAATTATTTTCAAAATAGTTTTATAGATTTTCTACACAAACTTGTTTGAAACAAATGTAGAAGTGCTCCATTATGTTAAAAATATTCGATAACTACTTCTTCTGCAATTCTGTTGCATCATTACTAATTTCAACAACCTTTGGTGTAGCTAAAATGAAGATGCGCCCCATTTTCTGTTGAATATGCAAAATATGCCATTTTTGAATACTTTCTAAAAAAATGTAACACATTTATAATATAACAAATAACTAGAAATAAATCAGGACATGCCCCATCTTGTTGAATATCGCAATACTGGATATCTCGAGGTAAGCGTTTCTTGAATTAAACAGAAATTCTATTTTAGCTTGGTGTTGCACAAAAAATCGCAATGTTTAAATACAGGTAAACCATTTTTTGCGAATACACCTAACCAATAATTAAAAATGTAATTTTTCGTTGATGATTTCATACCTTATTTTTGATTATGCAAAAGAAAACTTGAACTTAACCTTGTAACATTAATAATAATAATTAGCTTATCTTTATATTTATGTGTATATTTATATAAGATATTTAATAATAATCAATACAGAGTTTACATGTTCTAAAAATTACATTATAAAATTATTATGGCTATAAATTTTTTTATGCCCTTTTTCATAAAACCACCTGAATTTCCTTATTACTATTTAGAATTATTGTTATTATTAATTGTAAATAATTGACAGTTTATGTTCGAAGATTTACAAAGATTAGTTCTCAATATATTCATTGATGGAGTAAATTCATTTTCCTAACGGTTTGTCCCCCACACCCTTCATTACATGTATAACATCTTTTTTTTTGTACTCCTTTTTAAATTGTGTTTAATGTTAATATAGTCCTAATTTTGATGAGTGTTGAATACATCAATGTAGCTCTTAAAAACGTAATGTTCTTAATTATGTGAACATTTCCGGTTGTTACCAAATAGGGATAGGTTTGCCTATTTGATCTTGTACCTGTGATAAGAATGTGAGGTTTGTCAATATCGTGTTTGAACAATATATTAACATTGTGCATATGCATTCTTTTTATATTTAATTTAAATTTGTAATTTGTGTATAAATTTATATTAATTTTGAGTAATTAGTCGCAAGGCACTTCATATGTCTACTTTTAATATAAAATAAGTTCAAAGAAACGTATACCTCTGAATGTCGAGTACAATTGTGTTTCCGTTTACGTTTTTATATAATTGAAGCTACTATATTTTAATTTATTAAATTAATTTTAATTAATTGAAGCTGTTCAAATTAAATTTGTAATTTATATATACATTTATAATAATTTGGAGTAATTAGTTGCATAGCAGTTAAAATAGCTACGTTAAATGTAAATCAAGGTCAAACAAACGTACAATTTTACAGATTTAATTAATTTAAATGAATGTTAATTAATTGAAACTGTTCAAAGTAAATTGGTAATTTGTGTATAAATGTATGTTAATTTTGAGTAATTACTCGCATAGCACTGCATACATTTACTTTAAATGTAGAATAAGTTCAACCAAACGTATAGCTTTAAGGTAACTTCTAATTTTAAGTATGTTTTAATGTAATTTCAAGCTACTATATTTTAGCTACTACTGTTTGTGTTAATTTGTGTATAATTTAACAATAATTTACAAAATTAGTCCCATAGCAGTTAATGCAACTACTTTAAAAAAATAAGGACAAGAAATATATAACTTTGGAGGAACTCCTAATTTCGGATACAATTGTTTACTTTTGTTTTAATGTAATTTCGAGCTGATACTAATTAAAAGTAATTTTAAATAATTGAAACTGTTCAAATTAAATTTATAATTTTGATTAGCTAATCGCATAGCAGTTACATGTAAAATATGTTTAAACAAACGTATAACTTTGGAGTAACTCCTAATTTGCAGCAAAATACAATTGTTTACTGTTATGTTTGAAAGTAATTTCAAGCTACTTTATTTTAGTTAATCAAAATTAATTTTTATTAATTGAGACTGTTCAAATTAGGTTTGTAATTTGCATATAAATTTACGATAATTTTTAGAAATTAGTTGAATATTTTTCATTCGACTATTTTAAAGTAAAGGAAGTTCTCAAAATTATTCCATTATTTTTAATCGTTTATATGTGTCTGTGTGTCTGTGTGTCTGTGTGTCTGTGTGTCTGTGTGTCTGTGTGTCTGTGTGTCTGTGTGTCTGTGTGTCTGTGTGTCTGTGTGTCTGTGTGTCTGTGTGTCTGTGTGTCTGTGTGTCTGTGTGTCTGTGTGTCTGTGTGTCTGTGTGTCTGTGTGTCTGTGTGTCTGTGTGTCTGTGTGTCTGTGTGTCTGTGTGTCTGTCTGTCTGAGTGTCTGTGTGTCTGTGTGTCTGTGTGTCTGTGTGTCTGTGTGTCTGTGTGTCTGTGTGTCTGTGTGTCTGTGTGTCTGTGTGTCTGTGTGTCTGTGTCGTGTCTGTGTGTCTGTGTGTCTGTGTGTCTGTGTGTTTCTGTGTGTCTGTGTGTTCTGTGTGTCTGTGTGTCTGTGTGTCTGTGTGTCGTTGTGTCTTGGTTCTGTGTGTCTGTGTGTCTGTGTGTCTGTGTGTCTGTGTGTCTGTGTGTCTGTGTGTCTGTGTGTCTGTGTGTCTGTGTGTCTGTGTCTGTGTGTCTGTGTGTCTGTGTGTCTGTGTGTCTGTGTGTTCTGTGTGTGTGTGTGTCTGTGTGTCTGTGTGTCTGTGTGTCTGCGTGTCTGTGTGTCTGTGTGTCTGTGTGTCTGTGTGTCTGTGTGTCTGTGTGTCTGTGTGTCTGTGTGTCTGTGTGTCTGTGTGTCTGTGTGTCTGTGTGTCTGTGTGTCTGTGTGTCTGAGTGTCTGACTGTCTGAGTGTCCGTGTGTCTGTGTGTCTGTGTGTCTGTGTCTGTGTGTCTGTGTGTTCGTGTGTCTGTGTGTCTGTGTGTCTGTGTGTCTGTGTGTCTGTGTGTCTTGTCTGTGTCTGTGTGTCTGTGTCTGTTCTGTGTGTCTGTGTGTCTGTGTGTCTGTGTGTCTGTGTGTCTGTGTGTCTGTGTGTCTGTGTGTGTTCTGTGTGTCTGTGTGTCTGTGTCTGTGTGTCTGTGTCTGTGTCTGTGTGTCTGTGTGTCTGTGTGTCTGTGTGTCTGTGTGTCTGTGTGTGCTGTGTGTCTGTGTGTCTGTGTGTCTGTGTGTCTGTGTGTCTGTGTGTCGTGTGTCTGTGTCTGTGTGTCTGTGTGTCTGTGTGTGTCTGTGTGCTGTGTGTCTGTGTCGTGTGCTGTGTGTCTGTGTGTCTGTGTGTGTCGTGTGTCTGTGTGTCGTGTGTCGTGTGCTGTGTGTCGTGTGTCTGTGTGTCGTGTGTCTGTGTGTGTGTGTGTGTGTGTCGTGTGTCGTGTGCTGTGTGCGTGTGCTGTGTGCGTGTGCGTGTGCGTGTGTCGTGTGCGTGTGCGTGTGCGTGTGCGTGTGCGTGTGCGTGCGTGTGCGTGTGGTGCGTGCGTGCGTGTGTGCTGTGCTGTGCGTGCGTGTGCGTGTGCGTGTGCGTGTGCGTGTCGTGCTGTGTGGTGTGTGTGTGTGTGTGTGTGTGTGTGTGTGTGTGTGTGGTGTGGTGGTGCGTGCGTGCTGTGCGTGCGTGCGTGCGTGCGTGCGTGCGTGCGTGGGTGTGTGTGTGTGTGTGTGGCGGGCGGGCGCGTGCGTGCGTGCGTGCGTGCGTGCGTGCGGGCGGGCGCGCGTGTGTAAAAGAAGTGTAAGCAAACGTAACTTTTGAAATAACTCCTAATTAAGTATAATCGTTTAGTTTTAATGTATTACTTTACCTCATCAAAATTAATCTTAAATAATTGAAATTATAATTTGTGTATAAATTGCTACTAATTTTGAGTAATTAATCACATACAATTCTATCCATCTTTAAATATAAAATAAGTTCAAAAGTGCGTGAGTAACTGTTTGCTTTTGTTTCACTTAAGTTAACTGTAACTAATTTAACTGGGTTCTAATTAAATGTTAGTTATAATTATTTTGAGTAATTTTTATTAATATAAAAGAAGTTGTTGCAAACTTCATAGTTCTTTCAATTTTAAAAATAATTACTGAGATTAGATAATTTTCCTTAATTAGTATTAATTAATATTTTATTCATTTGAGTGAAGTTTTATTATGTTGAAAATATCCCGTCGTCAATAGCAACAGATATTCTTGGCATATTTGCTTACTGAATCCCCCACGTGCTTGAATTAATTACCGGAAATTTCTTCTCGTTCATAAATGTTTTGAGAAAATTATCCCGGGTCGGTAACTTTCAAAACATTCGTGACTCGAAAAAATTTTCGGAAATAATCCAAGTACATCGTTATTTACAGAAATTACAACTGTTTTAGTAAATAAATAGTAACGTTTTATTATCCAAAAGTTGCGTTTTACTGACGGCAATTACAGCTGTATTTATCAGCAGTTGATAACATATTATTAAAAACCTCAAATGACAGTTATTTCAGCTGTCCTCGTCAGTAAATAGAAACAATTAACAAAACCTTTCTATTTAGTGCAATTGCAGTTATTCTCGTCTTTCGCTAGAAACTTTGTATTGCAGCGATGTTGGTAAGTAATCATATCCGATATAATAACGTTTTATTAATAAATCTATTGCACTTAATGATAGCAATACAATCTTAGTAAATAGAAACGTGTTACTGTCAAAATGCGCTTTCCTTGCCTATATGTAAAAACGTTTTATTAACCAAACGTTGTTATTCGCTGACGGCGGCTGATGGCAAGTGGGAACGTTTTATTATTCTATTTAAAGACAGCAATTTTAGCTCGCTTAGCAAATAGAACATTTCTATTAATGAAACGTTTCTGTGTATTCTGTGTATTCAGGAGTCCTCGTCAGTAAATAGAAAAATAGAAACGATTTATTAACAGCTGAATCGTTGTATTGCACCTGTTAATCAGTAAATAATAACCGAGATAATTACGCTTTATTAATAAACCTACTCTACTTAATGACAGCAATTGCAGATGTTGTAGTCAGTAAATGGAATCTTTTTCATCCAGTAAATAGAAACGTGATGGACATAACGTTGCTATTTAAAGGTAGCCATTACAGCTGTCCTCGTCAGTAGGTAAAAACTTTGTATGAACAAAAAGTTAATATTTACTGCCAGGAATTGCAACTGTCGTAGTAAATAGAAACGTCTTATAGTTATAGTTTTATAGTGCTTGCGGCTGTTTTGATAAATAGTAACGTTTACCCAATATAATGTTTTTATTTACTGACCGCAATTGCTCTTGTCAGTACATTGGGACGTGTTATTGACAAAATGGTAACGTTTCACTAACAAAATGTGTCTACTTACTGATACCATTTGCACTTCTCTTCGTCGGTAGATATAAACTTTTGATTAAACAGCTGTGTTAGTCAGTATCACGGTGTATAATAAGTTAAGTTAAGACCGACTGGCGAGTCTCGTCTGTGCCTTAGACAAGGATAGACAACTCGCTTGGCTTACTGGACGAAAAGTATCGGTGTTTAAGTTTATTTACTTAATCAATGGTATTAATATTTTAAGGTAGAAGTGAGGTACAAAAATTAGCACTTTCAAAAATACTAATTTATTTAATTGCATTTAGTTTTAAACAATGTATAAATATTAAATTAAAAAAAACTGTGTTAACAAAAATACTTCACATCAATAATAAAAATAAATGAGAAAAATTTATTTTTGTTTGTAAATTGTTATTGCTATCCTGTAATTCTAATAATTTATAAAGTACATTGTTTGACACATTTTAAACGGAATATTGGTCGCTCTCTTATTAACCATTTCATTAGCTTACTTACCTACTTCTTATTTACGTTGCATTTTTAAATTTGGGAGTAGATAAGTTATAATAATTATAATAAAAACTTACTGAATATGTTTCTGTAACAACTTCACGCACAATATCCTCTTTTAAGAAGTGTTTTTCGCACAAAGCGTCATTAATTGTTAATTGTTTGTCGGCACGACGAATCACAGCACTCCACTCATTTAATTTGTTTTTGGGCACTTTAAATAAGGACACTTTGCCATTATTGCGGCTGTAATCACTTTTGCATCCAGGTGCAAAACAATACCTTCGAGCGATTGTAGTTAAATAAAATTAAACCCTTAATGATAAAAATGTATCACGCCGATCAAGCAAAATGCATTTCCGTTCATTTCGCACCAAGCTAGTTGTCCGTCTTTATTGCTACTCCTCCGTCGCACACTGACGTGCGACCATTTTTATGCAGCGAAGCTAGAGTAAGTCGGTCCACCTAACTTATTATACACCGTGGTCAGTATATAGTAACGTTTTATTATTAAATGTAACGTTTTTAATTAGTGACTGAAATTGCAGCTGTTCTCGTTAGTAGGTAGAAACATTGCATTACAACCGTATTAGTAAATAATATTCGAGATATTGTATTTATGAATCTACTGTACTTGGTAATAGCAATTGCAGCTGTCTTAGTCCGTAAAAAGATACATTTTGTTAATAAAAGGATGTTATTTACTAATGGACACGTCCAATTGACAGTGAAACGTATAAATCTTGTAAACATTTAAATATTACACGAATTTCCATTTGAAGGCTTTACTGTTAATATGAATTTTATACAAATTTCAATTAAATAGTTGAAATATTTGATAATTATTGGCTTGTGTTAAGATTTTTCTAATACTTACGAGTAACGTGAAAGAATTTTTTGTGGTAATAAGAATACCTTATAGCATACAATTTTTCTCAAAAACAACGCTAACGAGGAACATTTACACAGGAATCTCCAAAATGGAATATTTCACATGTACTTTTACAATATTCTTTCCTTTCTCTCCTTTTTGTGGAAATCTAATAAGTAATTTTATATCATAAAGAATAATAATAAAAATATTAAAGGTAAGTACATTGGACGGAAGAGGAAGTGTGATTAACAAAAAACACGCGTCAACTTCCTTCTACGGATTTAATATAATGCAAAAATTGAATAGGAAATAAAATTATGAAATGATTTAAGGTAATCGTGAAGGCAAAAAAAGAATAATGTTTTTCAATGCATTGAAGAAGAGCGCTGAATACAAACGTGTTCGTGCACTGAATAAGTGAATCAAGTGAACATATAGAGACAATGTATCAATACGCGGAGATCTTTTGATATTTGCAGCGATTACCGTTAAATGTATCTGTGTCATGACCAGATTTGGTCACTTCAAGAAACAAGGCTAATTCACCAAATTTGAAAGGGAATGGTAATATTTGTAACAACCCTTTCTTTCTCTATACAATGTATGTACGGTTCATCTTCTTTTCAGAATTGATATTGCAGAAATCGACTTTTGTATGGGTTTAGTGAAACTTGTAGAGATTCTCTTGCAAAATTAGTTCAGATTTTATCCATTTATGGTGAGTTATGTATAAAAGGTATATAAATTGCAATCTTCTACTTACATCTGCACAGATTTGTTTATTTATCGATTTATGTCAATCGGTGTTAACAACTGCCGTGAGAAAGTGTGTGTAATTTGTTATAGATTAATGAATTACGTATTTCTTGCAAAGATTATATGGGTTAGAAAGGGATTTACGTCACAGCTGAATGTAGAATGCTGGGATCAGAGCCAATAAGAACAGAATTTTTTCATTTTAATTTTTATAAGGGTTTTCAAACATGCGGCATTGGGATCGCATCGCTATATTTTATCTATTTGCTTTGAAAGATACGCACATTGTTCTGCACTCAGTTCTTTGTAGACTGAGTAATTGAAATACTTGATTGGTTTTCCTTATTAAATTTTTACTGTCATGATGCAGCTTGATTCCCTGCGCCACTCCCTTAAAGATTATGTTTACCTTCTCGTTTACACTTTTGGCTTATACATTTACCGAATAAATTTCTTTTTCTCTACTTAACTAAACTGTAACCCATTAATGAAGAAGGATTGTATATATTTTCGCGTACCCTGTATATAATCATTGCAATAGCGTTCTAAGTCTTTTACATCTAGCATAATTCACACTTTCTACATTTTCATTCCATTTATTGAAACACTTTAATTTAAGGTATTAAAGTAGCCGTTTATAGGCATCTCTTGGCAGTTCAATATCCATCCTCCTAAGTGTTCCATAATTATTAAAAAAAATGTAATCATAGAAGACAACCATAGTTCCAAATTTAATATTTTAAATTATCTATTGATACCTAACCCGCCACTGGATATTGATTAATATGCAGTCATTTTTTGGGTTTATTTTTACGTGCGCCATTTTGTTAAAAATCTTCAATTAAGTATTGGATTAGATTTTCTACAAAATTTGATGTTGATACACTAATTCTGTATCTTTGGGAATCACGTGTTGCAATTCACTCTAATTAGGAGGAGCAGAAGCTCGCCTATCACTCCGCCTATCATCAAGGGTAATTGTTTCATTTTCATACCTATCTGAGTCTTTTCATAATTTAAAGTGTCTTTTCGCGCGTGTGGCAAGTCTTTTCGCCCTTGTAGTATCTCGCACAATTAGAAGATCGATTACAGAAGTAGTTTCCTGTTTCCAATGTGAAGCTCGGAAATGAAATGGTCGTAAATTGCATGACGAACTAAGAATCTTCTCAAAACTACACCTAACTTAAATCTACCATGTATAGTCCGATCCACTTGCGCAGTGACAACTCTCTTTGTGTATCTTAAGGCGAAATTACTTTATAATTCGAAGTTGGCTTTCAGAGCCTTCAGCACCAAATCTGTAATTATTTGTGGAAGTCTTATGAATTTATAAAACTGTAAATATTTACAAGTTTCAGTTAATGTTTTGATGGCTACCCATTAAACTTGGGTGAGTTACCTGAGCAGCATTACAGTTTTGTATGTCAAATTTTGAGTTCATTATTTTCCTGATATATATTTATCCGATACTATTGTCTTGTAATGATGTTTAAGATTTTGTTTTTAATTTTCTCAGCACAGCACAGCTTTGAATAAACTTTCTATTTTCTGGTATGGAATTAATCTTTTATTTGGAACTCCTCTTATTTATGTACAGTCTAGTTGGTAATGCTGATAGTGATTTTTGTTTTTAATTTTTGTGGAACCTACGGGATTACTGTTGCTTACCGCTAAGGTGCAAACTTTAAGGTTTCTGGTGCTTACAAATCCAAACTTCCCTCCAAATCTGTTGGATAATGGCACACGCTCGACCTTTGCCAAGGTTCAATCACTTGTAGCACCAACTATTTTCGCCCGTTACAAAGTGTTGTAAAATTTATTCGCCTCTTTTTTTATATATAATAGGTGGTAGGTATATATACTCCATGCCAGCCGGGGAGGTACCACCACCCTTACCATGGGCTCCTTAATATTGGGTCTCCGATTTTCTGAGCTCGGTAAGGGCTGCCGGTTACCTTTTCCATCATCCTTAATCTATTCTCATCCTTATTCTTCCTTTCCGCCCTCACTGTCTTCCTATCGGATTAAAAGTCCCAAATTAAAAAATAAGATGGCTGTGGTTTCTAGGGTTATAAATTCCGGACGTAAAATCCTGCCTCACTCGGATGTCCGGGAGGGCAGGGCCCAAGCGACCTCGGTCATCGCAAGTATCAACTTTCTGATTCACTACTGCAACATCCGCGGTATCAGGTCTAATCTTAATGCTATTCACCAACATCTTGAACAATTACAACCTGATATATTGTTTCTATCTAAAACACAAGTCTCCTCTGAAAGCTCCGAGTCACCCGACTTGCAATTTCCTCAATACCATCTTCACTCTAACTTTCGATATAAAGGAGGCGTATGTGCGTACATCAAGGACAGAATTGCTTGCAAGAGGGTTTCTTCCTTAGAAAATAAAAATTTTGACGTGATTTGGTTTAAACATTCTGGTCCTAATTTTGTGAAATTCTACTGTTGCATTTATAGGTCTCCTAATGACAGCAACTTTCAAGACTTCTTCGATTACCTTAGTATGAAAGTTGACTATCTCCTGTCTCAGTTTCCATCTTGCGATATCTCATTTGTAGGCGATTTCAATGTTCATAACTCTAATTGGCTTCAATTTTCATCTACTACAAATTCCGCTGGTCATAGTGCAGAAACATTTGCTATTTCATGTGATCTCACACAAATGATTTCTGAACCCACAAGAATCCCTGATAACCCTAACCATACTCCACATCTTCTAGATCTCTTTCTTACATCAAACCCTCTTGTTTATAAAACTTCCGTTCTTTCGCCTTTAGGTCTTTCCGACCATTGTCTAATAAAAATCATTTCTACTGTACCTAATTCCACTGTTGTTCGCAAAACCGATAGAACATTGTGGTGTTTTAAGTCAGCTCGATGGGGTGATTTACGGGATTTCTTTGCAACCTTTCCATGGCGTGAATATTGTTTTAAGTCGTCCTCTTCTTCGGACATCGCTCTTTCAGTATCTGAAGTCATCCTCATGGGAATGGAGTTATACATTCCGACAAAACAGTACCGTGTAGGTCATTCACGTTCCCAACCCTGGTTCAATAAGGCTTGTTCTGATGCAATATCTTTAAAAAATAAATGTTACATTAAATGGAAATCTAATAAATCGGTTGACAGTCATGTCGAATACGTTGGTGCTAGAAATATCTGCAAAAGTGCCATTCATCACTAAAACTAAAAAGTTGTTCGAACAACGAAAATGCAATGAACTAGCTACATCTCCTTTAGGCAGTCGTAAATTTTGGTCTTTAGCAAAAGCCATTAGTAAAAACTTTCGAACATCTTCATTTCTCCCCCTGGCATCTATTGACGGATCGGTAGTTGCTGATTCTGTAGACAAAGCCAACGTTTTTGTGGATTTGTTTGCATCAAACTCGTGTCTCAATGATTCTGGAAAAGATGTGCCCCTAGTCAACTCTTCTTCATACGTTATGAAACCAATTCATTTTCGGTACAAGCTCTTGGAATCGATCATCAGTAGGCTTGATCTCAATAAGGCGACTGGCCCAGACGGTATCCCAGCTATTGTCTTAAAGAAATGTTCCCCCGAACTAATACCAGTCCTATCTAAGCTCTATACGATCTCTATATCTTCTGGGGAATTCCCTTCATCATGGAAGTTAGCAAATGTTCAACCTATTTCCAAAAAAGGTGATAAGACCGATCCCTCAAATTACAGACCAATTGCCATCACTTCCATTTTGTCTAAAGTCATGGAAAAAGCCATCAATCAGCAACTGCTCACGTTCCTTGAAACTAACAAACTCCTTAGTGACCACCAATATGGGTTTAGGCAAAGTCGTTCAACAGGCGATCTTCTTTCATATGTGACCCAAGTTAGGAACAATACAGTAGAGCAGTCCGGTGAAACAGTTGTAGTCGCTTTAGATATCTCAAAGGCATTTGACCAAGTTTGGCATAAGTGTTTACTTGCCAAACTCACCTCGTTTGGGTTAAATGATACGCTCATCAACTGGGTTTCTAGTTTCCTTGATAAAAGACGAATACGTGTCGTAGTTTATGGCTTTTTTTCAAAAGAAGTTAGCATTAACGCGGGCATACCACAGGGATCCGTTATAGCGCCTACACTTTTTCTGCTGTACATAAACGACCTTATTTCTTCAACAACTAACCCCATCCATTGCTTTGCTGACGATAGCACTCTTCACTCTATTACTCTGTTGGGTATGACTGTATCTTCAAATCTCTCATGGGTTGACTATCTTCTGTCAGCTACCAAAACAGCTGCTCGTAAAATAGGCTTTTTGTACAGATCTAAGCAGTACTTTACCTCTCGACAACTCCTTCTGCTGTATAAGGCCCAAATTCGGCCTCATCTGGAATATAATTCTAACCTTTGGGTTAGTGCTCCCCAATACGCTCTCGATATCGTTGATCGTATTCAAAAGAGAGCGATTAGGCTTATAACTTCGCACATACAGTCCCTTGAGCATAGAAGGATGGTTTCAGTTCTTTCTTTGTATTATCGTTATTACAACGGCTATTACATTATTACATTCTTTGATACCATCTCCGGCTATCTTTGCGAGAAACACTCGGTTAGCTCATTCACATCATCGGTATGCAGTACAAATCTGCACTTGTCGTACCAAACGGGTGCAATTCACATTTTTCTACACGGCTTCTAAACTCTGGAATGATCTCCCTAGTTCCTGTTTTCCTCTCACTTATGATTTGAGAAAATTTAAGGTAGCTGTTCATAGGCATCTATTGGCAATTCATTATCCCTCTATCCATCCTCCTAAGTGTTCCTGAGTGCTTTAGCACGATAGGCCTTATTTAGCCTGTTCAGGTCCACAATAAAAAAAAAAAATACATAGCTGGTAGAAGATGTACCAGTGATATTTTTCATTGTAACCGAAGGCTAAGGATGCCGCAATTCTAAAAGTGACAATAGTTTTGTAACGGGACATATTTACATATTCCGTGAGTGTTTGAATAGGGTTTAATTGATAGGAAAAATACAGTTGTTTAATATGAGCAACCAAGGGGGAGGTGCATCACACTGGCTAAAAACGTTTATACTTTAGATGGATGCTGTTGAAATTGATTGAGATAAGGATTTAGAAAGTGGTGAAATAATTTGTACTAATTCACGTGTGAATATATATATATATATATATATATATATATATATATATATATATATATATATATATATATATATATATATATGCACACGTGAATTAGTAAAATTATTTTCGTAAAAATTAATTTCTCCCACGGGTCATTATTTTTACGATTTTTTAAATTTATTTATGACGATGAGGGGTTTGTGTGCACAAACTATGATACTGCATGCATGTTTTAATGGAGGTTTAGTACAAATTTTTCTCATTAAAAATTCGCAGCACCTGTTCATTAAGTATTGTTATGAATTTTTTTAATATATGAAGGACAATATATATATATATATATATATATAATAATATATATATATATATATATATATATATATATATATATATATATATATATATATATATATATATCCGGTTTTCCACGGTAGGCGTTCGTTAGAAGTTTATGTGGTTAGAAACAATTTAGAAATCTGAATTTTTGGACTTAAGGGTTATTTAAGATTCACTTTCATTCTAAAATATTTTCAAGGTCATGTTACTTCCGGTTATACCGGAAGTCGCCACTAACTTCCTTATTTTAAATGGAACACCCTGTATACTATTTTATTTTTGGATTCTTGACAAAATTTTAGGATAAGTCTTATAAGGGTTTCCTATACCTTTTTTGGGATTGGGAGTGTGTGTGTGAATATGTCTTTGTATTTGTAGAGTAACTTGTTTGCTATTCCTTGTTTTAGGGTTGTACGACGGAGGTGCTGGACCAGGATGTTATGAGCGTGGAGTGGGATTTAATGTTGAGGAAGCAACTAGGTTGAAGCTCAGAGTGGGAGTAAAGGTGCAGAAACCAATCAAAAACAAGTTGGAAAGGAAATTTTAAGATGGCACACGAAGGTTGGGTAGCCCCAAGCGCAGGTGCTATCAATGAATGATCTAAAATCTTTGCTACTTTGTTCTGTAGTTAATTACCTTAAATTAATTCCGTATCTTCGCTCACAAACACCTGCCGTTTAAAAATCCGTCCATTTGCATTTTCAATTCCAGTTCACTTCCTATGCAACTCCTTTCTCATTCATCCATTCCAATGGGAGTGAAAACGGCAACTGTTTGTAAATTATAAAAACGAATTCGGCAATGTGTCTCGTTAAAAAACATCATTCTTCGCGTAATGCATATATCAGAGTTAGTGGTCCACAAAAGCCACAATTCTCATAAGCAAATTTAAAAACAAAAAACATAAAACCGTTGCTGAAGAGAATAATTTGATGATTGGTACTAACCCCAACATGCATATAGTCCTCTTTTTAGTTTGACCCCTGCCCAATAAAATTACAAAATTATAGAAAAAAGTACCTAATACAAAAAGTGCCTAATACACTGTAGTTAGATTTTATTATGAAAATAACTTGTTCCAAGCCGTCTTTTCAACTTGCTTATAATTTCATAGTTTGTCTTGCAAATCAACCCTCCCCGTCATTAAAAACAAAACAAAAATTCCAGATCATAAAATATATACATAAAATACATAGTAAACCGTTGCAGGAATTTTTTTTACGAAAATAATTTGTACTAAACTCCCAATTACCACATACTAGTAGTCCCATAGTTTGTGCGACACAAGCAAACAAGCCCTCTATTATCATAAAGAAATTATAAAAATTCTATAAAAATACTTAACACTTGACAGAATTTTTACGAATGTAATTTGTGCTAACTCCATGTGCATATATATATATATATATATATATATATATATATATATATATATATATATATACAGGGTTTTCCACGGTAGGCGTTCGTTAGAAGTTTATGTGGTTAGAAACAATTTAGTAATCTGAATTTTTGGACCTAAGGGTTATTTAAGATTCACTTTCATTCTAAAATATTTTCAAGGTCATGTTACTTCCGGTTATACCGGAAGTCGCCACTAACTTCCTTATTTTAAATGGAACACCCTGTATATTATTTTATTTTTGGATTCTTGACAAAATTTTAGGATAAGTCTTATAAGAGTTTCCTATACCTTTTTTCAACTGTTTCTTAGATATCTTGGTTTTTCAAAATTTTGAAATATGTAACCCTATTTTCAACACTGCTTGTCTTACTTATTTTGACTGATGGAAAGTGCTTCTGGAGTAGACAGAAGCATAAGAACAATACTTTTGAAATACTCATTGGCAATTGATTTATTGCATACATGGTGCTCAAAATTTGATGAACTATTAAACAATTTTTGAAAGTTGAAAAACCTGTATATTATTGGATCAATAGATGCAGCATTTAGTTATGCATCGTTTGGCTATAACATTACCTATACCTATTATCGACAATTTTCTTGTTAATTAATATTTTCTACTTTAATGTGATTTTTGACAGAATCTGAAATGTTTTTCAAAAATAAAATGAACTTAATTCAAACTACACAAATTCTATTTTATTAAAACCATGAAATAAATATATATATATATATATATATATATATATATATATATATATATATATATATATATGCACACGTGAATTAGTACAAATTATTTTCGTAAAAAAATTAATTTCTCCCCACGGGTCATTATTTTTACGATTTTTTTTAAATTTATTTATGACGATGAGGGGTTTGTGTGCACAAACTATGATACTGCATGCATGTTTTAATGGAGGTTTAGTACAAATTTTTCTCATTAAAAAATTCGCAGCACCTGTTCATTAAGTATTGTTATGAATTTTTTTTTAATATATGAAGGACATATATATATATATATATATATATATATATATATATATAATATATATATATATATATATATATATATATATATATATATATATATATATATATATGGTTTTCCACGGTAGGCGTTCGTTAGAAGTTTATGTGGTTAGAAACAATTTAGAAATCTGAATTTTTGGACTTAAGGGTTATTTAAGATTCACTTTCATTCTAAAATATTTTCAAGGTCATGTTACTTCCGGTTATACCGGAAGTCGCCACTAACTTCCTTATTTTAAATGGAACACCCTGTATACTATTTTATTTTTGGATTCTTGACAAAATTTTAGGATAAGTCTTATAAGGGTTTCCTATACCTTTTTTCAACTGTTTTTTAGATATCTTGATTTTTTCAAAAATTTTGAAATATGTAACCTTATTTTCAACACTGCTTGTCTTACTTATTTTTGACTGATGGAAAGTGCTTCTGGAGTAGACAGAAGCATAAGAACTATACTTTTGAAATACTCATTGACAATTGATTTATTGCATACATGGTGTTCAAAATTTAATGAACTATTAAACAATTTTCAAAGTTGAAAAACTTTGTTAATTCAAATGTGACACCCTGTATATTATTGGATGAATAGATGCAGCATTTAGTTATGCATCGTTTGGCTATAACATTACCTATACCTATTATCGACAATTTTCTTGTTAATTAATATTTTCTACTTTAATGTGATTTTGACAGAAACTGAAATGTTTTCAAAAATAAAATGAACTTAATTCAAACTACACAAATTCTATTTTATTAAAACAATGAAATAAAACAAGAAGATAACAAAATTGAGAGCATAATAACAAATGAAAAACATAAGACAATTATTTGAACATAACTAGAAGAAAAGTGATAAAAAAGATAAAATGAATCATTACAAATGTTCCACATGACCGCCAATTTGATTTAAGCATTTTATAACTCGTATAACTCCATATTTTTTATAAAAGCCGATAAAATTCCAAAACTGCAATCTAGTGAGCCTTGATTTTGACACGCATTGAAACATTGTTGTTGATTTAATGTCAAATCAGTACAATTTAAGTGATTTTGTAATTTTTTAAGTATTTTTTTAAGTACTGTTTATAATGGAATGTATTCAAGAATATTCTAGCAATGATTTATTAAATTTGTTTTACACGCATGGTGAATGTGGACGAATTGTTAGACGAACATGCAGGTTGTTTAACGAACGGTATCCACACCTACCATTGGTGACACCTGGAAAATTTGCAAGAATTGAAGCTCGATTTATTGCAACTGGAAGTATAAGGGCAACTCGAACGCATTTAAAGCCAGTAATAGATAATGAAGTTAACGAGGTGAACGTGTTAGCTTATTTTCACGCTTATCCACGAACTTCAATTACATCAGCTGCACTGGATTTGGATATTTCACAAACATCAATCCACAGAATATTAAAGAAGTATAAAATACATCCTTTTTCGGTAATAACTGTGCAAGGATTACATCTTGGTGATCAGGCACGACGAGTTAACTTTTGTGAATATATTCTTGTACAAATGACTGAATATCCGAGATTTCTTCACAACATTATTTGGACCGATGAATCAAAATTCAGTAGAGAAGGAATTTTCAATCGCCGAAATAATCACTACTGGGCACAAGATAATCCTCATGTAACAAGAGAACGTAATCACCAGTTCCAATTTAGTTTTAACGTTTTTTGTTTAGTTATGGATAATAGAGTGGCATATCAAGTGTACGATGAAAATTTGAATGGGGCGAGATATCTTGAAATTCTCCGTGGATTTTCTAAATACTCTACCTGCATGTGACAGGGCAAAGAGTTGGTATCAGCTGGATGGTGCTCCGCACATTCCACTATAGCTGTACACCAACAGTTGACATTGATGTTTGAAGATCGGTGGATTGGCCCACAAGGACCTTGGAACTGGCCACCGAGATCACCCGATTTGACGCCCCTGGACTTTTACCTCTGGGGTCGTATAAAAGAATTAGTGTACTCTAGGCCAGTTCAAACTGGAGAGGAATTGCTATATCGTGTTCACAATGCATTCAATAGTATGTGTCCACACGAAATTCGGCGATCTATTTCGCAAGGAGTATATGATAGAGTTATAAAATGCTTAAATCAAATTGGCATGTGGAACATTTGTAATGATTCATTTTATCTTTTTTATCACTTTTCTTCTAGTTATGTTCAAATAATTGTTTTATGTTTTTCATTTGTTATTATGCTCTCAATTTTATTATCTTCTTGTTTTATTTCATGGTTTTAATAAAATAGAATTTGTGTAGTTTGAATTAAGTTCATTTTATTTTTGAAAAACATTTCAGATTCTGTCAAAAATCACATTAAAGTAGAAAATATTAATTAACAAGAAAATTGTCGATAATAGGTATAGGTAATGTTATAGCCAAACGATGCATAACTAAATGCTGCATCTATTGATCCAATAATATACAGGTTTTTCAACTTTCAAAAATTGTTTAATAGTTCATCAAATTTTGAGCACCATGTATGCAATAAATCAATTGCCAATGAGTATTTCAAAAGTATTGTTCTTATGCTTCTGTCTACTCCAGAAGCACTTTCCATCAGTCAAAAATAAGTAAGACAAGCAGTGTTGAAAATAGGGTTACATATTTCAAAATTTTTGAAAAAACCAAGATATCTAAGAAACAGTTGAAAAAAGGTATAGGAAACTCTTATAAGACTTATCCTAAAATTTTGTCAAGAATCCAAAAATAAAATAATATACAGGGTGTTCCATTTAAAATAAGGAAGTTAGTGGCGACTTCCGGTATAACCGGAAGTAACATGACCTTGAAAATATTTTAGAATGAAAGTGAATCTTAAATAACCCTTAGGTCCAAAAATTCAGATTACTAAATTGTTTCTAACCACATAAACTTCTAACGAACGCCTACCGTGGAAAACCCTGTATATATATATATATATATATATATATATATATATATATATATATATATATATATATATATATGCACATGGGAGTTAGCACAAATTACATTCGTAAAAAATTCTGTCAAGTGTTAAGTATTTTTATAGAATTTTTATAATTTCTTTATGATAATAGAGGGCTTGTTTGCTTGTGTCGCACAAACTATGGGACTACTAGTATGTGGTAATTGGGAGTTTAGTACAAATTATTTTCGTAAAAAAAATTCCTGCAACGGTTTACTATGTATTTTTATGTATATATTTTATGATCTGGAATTTTTTGTTTTGTTTTTAATGACGGGGGGGAGGGGGTTGATTTGCGAAGCACAAACTATGAAATTATAAGCAAGTTGAAAAGACGGCTTGGAACAAGTTATTTTCATAATAAAATCTAACTACAGTGTATTAGGCACTTTTTGTATTAGGTACTTTTTTCTATAATTTTGTAATTTTATTGGGCAGGGGTCAAACTAAAAAGAGGACTATATGCATGTTGGGGTTAGTACCAATCATCAAATTATTCTCTTCAGCAACGGTTTTTATGTTTTTTTTTGTTTTTTAAATTTGCTTATGAGAATTGTGGGCTTATTTGTGGACCACTAACTCTGATATATGCATTACGCGAAGAATGATGTTTTTTAACGAGACACATTGCCGAATTCGTTTTTATAATTTACAAACAGTTGCCGTTTTCACTCCCATTGGAATGGATGAATGAGAAAGGAGTTGCATAGGAAGTGAACTGGAATTGAAAATGCAAATGGACGGATTTTTAAACGGCAGGGGGGGGGGGGTGTTTGTGAGCGAAGATACGGAATTAATTTAAGGTAATTAACTACAGAACAAAGTAGCAAAGATTTTTAGATCATTCATTGATAGCACCTGCGCTTGGGGCTACCCAACCTTCGTGTGCCATCTTAAAATTTCCTTTCCAACTTGTTTTTGATTGGTTTCTGCACCTTTACTCCCACTCTGAGCTTCAACCTAGTTGCTTCCTCAACATTAAATCCCACTCCACGCTCATAACATCCTGGTCCAGCACCTCCGTCGTACAACCCTAAAACAAGGAATAGCAAACAAGTTACTCTACAAATACAAAGACATATTCACACACACACTCCCAATCCCAACATGCACGAAACATGCAAAATTCTACTAGCAAACAAATGAACTTGCAAACGCACAACTTCCAAAATAAATAAACACGCAAACAAATAAACTAGTACAAGCTCAAACACCGAAAACATACAAAACATACAAACAGAAAAACAAGTTATTCAATCTCCAAACATATAAACACACAATTCCACAAAAGAAATTATCCAACAACACAACCTCTATTTCTCTCTTTCTCGCTCTCTCTTTAGTGGGTCAAATGTTAATTTGCTGTCTTTTTTTGGGATTAAGAGTAATTGTAGTGTTATCTTGTAGAATAATTGGAAGTTAGTACATAGTTTGAAAACGTCGTTTTGTGGTATAATTTAAAAGTTAACTTTGCTAGTAGTGCCATTTTGTGCTATAATTAGGATTTAGTGTTACACTTGCGGTGTAATTTTTAAAGCTAACTAAAACTAAAAATTAACATACAGTACATAATGTGGTATAATTTAAAACAATACCAGTCGCACATGCATCTGGTTCGTAGAAGGTTTTATCGCCTTGTACATACAGTTGCTACTCGCCTTATACATTTTTATGTTTGTAATTTGTTAACCGATGCTGTATTTTGTTACTATTAAATATTTCCTTAGTTACACTTTAACCTTTAACCTTAATACTTATAAAGATATATAAAATATGGTTTTTAGTTTAAAAACGGGTGCAATTTGTTAAAAACCTGATAAGGATTCTTACAGCTTTAGGGAAATCCCATTAAGAACACGTGAATGACTCATTACATAGCCCAAGGAAAACTCCTGTGGCTAATCACATGGTTTTACTTATTTATTTTTTTGTGCGTTAAAGGCTGCTTAAATAGTACTTACATGCATAACTAAGTCATAATGCTCGATGTGTTTACTAAAAGAAACGCACGCCTGCTATACAATCTAAGTCAGATTTTACATGCTGCTTTAATGCTGATTAAGTGCTACTAAATGCTCAGTATGTGCGCAATGTGTTAAAATTATCCCAGTGTCAACATTGTTTACTAACGAAACAAACGCCACACACTTGCCTTATTGGTTTTAATTATAGGAACTAGATACTAATTAAATTCTAATTAAATGCTAAATCCCATCTATATGCTTAATTTAGAAAATGTAATATTTAATGTGTTTGGTATCAAACATTACCAACTCTGTGTGATTATGGTGCACACATTGTTTTGGTTATGCAATCGAATTAGTCATTAGGAACGCTCTAAATTCAAAAATAAAGGTCTTAATGCGCATGTGTTTTTAAATAATCCAAATTTCTGCGTTATTTATTAAAGAAATAAGCACTAGACATTTGCATTATTGGAACTAAACAATAATTAAATGCTATTTAAATACTAATAAATTTTATCCCATGTGTATTTTTTAATTTAAAACTTTTATACTTAATCTAAGTAAAGTGAAAAACTTTAATGCACAATTAACGATTTCAATGCTGAATGTGTTTTTAAATAATATATGTTTCAGTATTGTTTACTAAAAAAACAAGCGCTGCAGACTTGCGTTATTTGTTTTAATTAAGGGAACAAAGACATCAATTGTGTGCTATTTCAAATGCTTAACAAAAATTAAAACCTACTTATATGCTTAATTAGTTAATTTAGTATTTAATGTGTTTCATGTTAAACGTAAAAAACGATGTGCACATTGTTTTAGTTACGTAGTCTAAGTAAAATTAGGTACGCTTTAAATGCTGTTTAAATGCACATAAATTAAATGTCTCAGAAAATTTGGAATGTAATTTTTTTTATTGCGTTGATTATTCAATCTAGGTAAAAATTAGCTACGTTTTAAACGCTAGTTAATAGTATATTAAGGAACAAGTTTCATAAGACACGTTTTTATCGCATGAGTCCAAGTTAGAAAACGACCCGCGCAGCGGGGAGTTTTCTAATGGACGAATGTGATAAAGCGTCTTATGAAACGAGTTTCTTATACTATTTTTTCTATTTTGCGTATTTGTGTTGAAAATTTTGAAAAAATGTAAATTCCATTTGTCACCTTATTTCATAATTTTGAATGTAGGTTGGCAACAATGGTATTTGTTTGTTTGAGTTCGACACAAATGTAGGGTATTAAGGCTATTATTTGTTACCAATTCATTTCAAACTATCTTATAAATATGTTCTCAATAGAAGTTGTATACTATATACATTATAATTGGAATAAAATTACACTATACTATGTAAACTTAATAATTTACACTCAAGTAAAGTTGTCAAGGTTAAATGAAGGTTATATTTTACACAAAAGATGTAATCGGCTTAATTTGAAAGCATATTGACGCTTTATCTTAAAACACAATAAAAAAGACAAATCGTCCATATTCGGTTTTGGTCATCTTAATCATTGCAATACATTAATCAGGAATAATTCAATACAAAGGATATATACACATTTCAAATAAGAATAGGTTATGTTACATTTACATACATCAATAAAGAACTTCATTAGGTTACATACCAACATCAAGAAAACAAATGTTAGGTTACTAAACTTTAAAGTCAAACATTAAAACACCCATTTGGGTGTCATAATGTACATATTAAACACGCAAAATAGAAAAATATCTTTATGTGCATTGTTTAATTAAGAAACAATTACTACACTTTATTTAACTATAGGAACTGAAATATAATGAAATGATTAATTTAACAAAATTAAATTTAATGCGTTTGATGTACCGGGTGGCCAACTAAGAACGGCCGTCGGCCATATGTATAACAAAAGTGGCCTCGAGAAACGCCTGGAAATTATTTTCAGAATTGTAAGTCCACCGCTAGAGGGCGTATTTGAAATTTTAAAAAGCTAAATTTTTCAAAATTTACTCAATATAGGGGGATATTAAATATTACAATCAGATTCCTCGACAAATTCTTCATATATTTTATTTGATAAGTTTTAGTCTATCTCTTCAAATAAGGGGTGGGGGAGAGTGGGAACCCTGTTACGAAAAAACGCCTTTAATTCAGGTACTGCTTGACCGATTTTAATAAACTTGATGTTGTTTGAAAGAGCTTTTGTTAAACAATAGAAAATTTGTAAATTTGAAGCAATCTGATTAATAACATAAATGCTAGAGGGCGCTGTTTAATATTTTTTTAATATTGTGTTTTCTCTTTACAATTTTAAATGGAAGCATAAAAATTTAAGTAGGTCTTTAAAAAGTAGACTAAATTAGTAATAAAACAGTGAAAATAGCAAGTCGATATCTTTTTCCTATTCTGAGATATCGTAAGAAACAGGTAAATGGCGGGAATTGTTCTTCCAACGTCTAGTAGGCTAGTTCGCGTTAACGGAAATTATTAAATTTAGTCTGGATGAAAAGATCTTACATTGGTCTGCAGTAATTTAAACTGTTATCATACTAATGTTATGGTTGCCGCTAGATTACCTAAATCGCTACTAACAATGAGAACAAATTATAAAATAATAATGTAATAAATCTAACATTTTTTTAATTATATAAGAATGTTATATTTGTTTTCAAGCGATGTGTTAGTAAATCAAAAGCATAAAATATCAATAAAAACCGATATTTGCCCAGCAACAACAAATACAGTTTAAAATATGAATACGATTTATTGATGACAACTAAATTAGTAAAGAGGGCCATGTAAGATATAAAGTAAATTCCCTGTTGAAAACAAGCAAGCTATGATTTTCACGCATATGTCAAAAATTATTCATCGTGTTGCATTTAATAGACTTTCTTTATCTTTTCGTACCAAAATGATTCTTACAAATGAAGAAGCATTTGATATGTTGGCAGTTTATTTTGAATGTATGAGAAATGCAACCGTTGCTGCTAGAGTGTATGCACTGCAGTACCCAAACAGACGGCATCACAGCAGAAGAGTTTTTCTCCGACTCGCATACCGTGTGCGTACTACTGGAAATGTGAATCTTCCTGTGTACCGAAGACAACGCAGAGGTAGAACAAAGGAAAATGTTATTGATGTTTTAGCTTATGTAAATGTTAACCCTCATTCAAGCACCAGAGCTATAGCTAGAGACTTGGGTATATGTCGAACCACCGTCCAAAATATTTTAAGAGAACACAGGTGACTACTTATTTATTAATGCATGTTTTATTCGGTATTATAATGATAAAAATGTCTTAATTTTTTTCATTTTTATCACACCGAAAATGTCATTACATCAAAGTTAACTTGTGACAACATGACTAATGTATTTTCCGCCATTTTATGTCCAGTTTCAATAAAACACTACATTATTTAATGAAATTATCTTATGTTATGTGAATAGATTTTAACTAGCAACATGATAATTAAGTGAGGCAGGCAAAGTAAAGTAAAAAGGTACCAATAATAAAAAATAATGAGGGGCCGGGCGAAAAAAATTCGTAATAACATTACGAGAGTTAATGCATTTAAAGTCCTTTTTCGTTTACTAACAACGAAGGACTCCAATGTGTCCTATTGATTTGATTACTTTAATATATATATATATATATATATATATATATATATATATATATATAATATATATATACATATATATATATATATATATATATATATATATATATATATATATATATATATATATATATTATATATTATATAGATTGAACCCATATCACATGGCCCTACACTATAGTTTGAATGCTCAAGATTTCGATACCAGGTTGGATTTTTGCAACTTGCTCTCAAATATGATACACGACGATCCCGAAATACTTTCACGAATTATGTGGACAAATGAGGCTACTTTTCATAGTGATGGTAGTGTAAATCGACATAATATGTACTACTGGTCTAAAACGAATCCCGACTGAATGCAGGAGGTCCAACTTCAGGGTCGTTGGTCTGTAAATGTGTGGTGCGGGATTCTAGGTGTAGAAATAATTGGACCTTTTTTTTTAATGAGACTGTTAATGGAGAATGTTAAGCAACGAATTGCCACTTCTTTTAGAAGACGTACTCTTGGCCATTCGTCGTGACATGTTCTTGCAATATGATGGGTGCCCGGCACATTATTCTAGAGATGTTCGGAATTTCTTAGATCAATCATACCAGGAAAGGTGGATAGGACGTGGAAGTTTATTTATTTGACCGCCAAGGTCTCCAGACCTTGTAATGATCCTGCAAATCCTTCCTAAAAATCCAAATCCTTGTCAATAAATTCCTCAAAACTTATTTCCTATTTTCTTCCACAACTGCATTTATATGATTTAAACATATTATCAGTTGTTCCCCACTCTCCCCACTCTCTCCAAAATCCCTATATAAACACTAACTTCCCATCTAAAATTATTACTTTCTTATTATTATTCTCATTACGTATTATTATTCCATCCTGTCCTTCATTATTAATATTTTATTAGTATTAATCCTGCCTGCAACCTACCTGATCTACTATTCCTGTATTACACTCCTGCCTGAAGTCATCCTGTTACATTCATCGACCATCACAACCATTCCTGTTCATTTTACATTCATTCAACATCATTCCCCCCATAACCTGGTTAGGTATACAAACTTATTGTGGGTTCTGGCCCCGATTTGGGCATACCTGCCAAGAAGTAAAGTGTGTGAAAGCAGACGGAGGGCTTTTTCACCCCGAATGTTGATACACATTTAACTACCCATTTTCTCATCACCTTTATCAAACCAGACAAGATTACTATCTCTATAAACTTGTTGAAGGTGTAAGCCGCGACAAGGATAGGTGATAGAGATCCGAGAGACTA
The DNA here is from genome assembly GCA_036346205.1 of Vesta saturnalis. NCBI lineage: Eukaryota > Metazoa > Arthropoda > Insecta > Coleoptera > Lampyridae > Vesta > Vesta saturnalis. Next base: position 1,221,413 of record JARFJB010001671.1, read on the forward strand.
TAGGAAGTGACGGTGGTATATTGCCCGAAACCTTCTACATAGTCACGACCCAGGTCATTCCTATCAGTTCCTTTGACGGTTTCGGCTTGTGCCCCGAAAAAGGATTGTCCTACTTCTAAATATTCATCCCAGTTCCATTCCGTTATAACCTATCGTCTGCAACCCTTATAAATTACCCCTACCTTCATACATACAAATAAGATCATATCTACTCCCTCAATTACATTATATTTAATCGTCACCTATAAATTAGTTCCAGCATACATCCAGATTCATCCCTATCTAATATCCATTCTCAATCAATCCGAAATTAAACACACACCTGAATAACACCTGTTTTAATTCCACATAGCATTTCTACCTTAAAATTACAATTAAACTAAATTCCTTACTTACCGGGTATGTAATCACCTCCTTACAACATTATTTCACCACAATTCCACGCTAATTAACTATTATCACTTGTAATTAACCAAACAAATCTACCACGTTTTGATCATCTGTTTTTAGATTTAAAATACGACCAGTAAGGAAGGTTGGAAACTAAGATAGGCCAGAGGCGTAGACGTTTCTAAGAAAACCATCCCAAATAATTAATAGTAGATTTCGCAACTAGTGCGCTGTTTACACATTTCTTGGTGCGAGGCTGTTCTTTTTTACCCGAGGCGTAGCCGAGGGATAAAATATATGGCCGAGCACCAAAAAGGTGACACGCACGTGTTCTGAATACATTTTGTAATCGTTCACATAAAATTAGAAAAAAATTAAATTTTGAAATATTTGTTGATAAATGTCAAATTAAATACATAAATAAAAAAGTTTATATATTTAGTTATATACCACTTTTCTCTTTATGTATTAAATGTAGCGATTACAAAAAATATGTTTAATAGGATTCTCTTGTATTATATAACCCTTTAGTTTCAGTTTATTTAGTTATTTATTTTTTATTAGAATCAATATTATAATTTCCGTTTTTACTGTAAATAAACCATTCCTGTATATAACATTTGTAAAATTAGATAGGCAACCCAACCTGCGTCCCCGTATACAACAAAGTCTGAACCTCCCTTTTGAGAAAGCTCTCATATTCAAAAATTAGAGTATACAGGTTGTAAAATAGTACATTTACAACAGGTAAAAGACCGGTAGAAGCTACCATTAAACCGGGAAGCATTACAACCTAACTTGTTTAGATTTTTATTTGTGGGGGCGAATAAAAGATCTCGTTTATGCCAATAGACCCACAACAAGAGCTGACATGATTATAAGAATACGACAGACCATACGGAATATTTCAAGGGCAGAAATTGAGACTGCTGTTCTCTTCACCCGTCAGCGATTTTATTTTATTTTATTTTTATTTTATAATTTGTTCTCATTGTTGGTAGCGACAGCATTACATTTAGGTAATCTAGCGGCAACCATAACATTAGTATGATAACAGTTTAAATTACTGCAGACCAATGTAAGATCTTTTCATCCAGGCTAAATTTAATAATTTCCGTTAACGCGAACTAGCCTACTAGACGTTGGAAGAACAATTCCCGCCATTTACCTGTTTCTTACGATATCTCAGAATAGGAAAAAGATATCGACTTGCGGTTTTCACTGTTTTATTACTAATTTAGTCAACTTTTTAAAGACCTACTTAAATTTTTTTTATGCTTCCATTTAAAATTGTAAAGAGAAAACACAATATTAAACAAATATTAAACAGCGCCCTCTAGCATTTATGTTATTAATCAGATTACTTCAAATTTACAAATTTTCTATTGTTTAACAAAAGCTCTTTCAAACAACATCAAGTTTATTCAAATCGGTCAAGCAGTACCTGAATTAAAGGCGTTTTTTCGTAACAAGGTTCCCACTCTCCCCCACCCCTTATTTGAAGAGCTAGACTAAGACTTATCAAATAAAATATATGAAGAGTTTGTCGAGGAATCTGATTATAATATTTAATATGCCCCTTAATTGAGTAAAATTTTAACTGTTTTACCGGTGGACCTACAATTCTGAAAATAATTTCCAGTCGTTCTCGAGGCCACTTTTGTTATAAAAATTTTTTCCCCGAACCTGTGTTATAATGCATTCCTGAGATATGGCTGACGGCCGTTCTTAGTTGGCCACCCGGTACACATTGTGTTGGTTATTCAATCTTGGAAAAAATTAGGTACCTTTTAAACGCTACTAAAGTTCTACTTAAATGCACCATTAACTGTCTTTATGCGCAATTTATGCTTAAATAATCCAAGTTTCAGCATTTTTACTAAAGAAACAGTATAATTAAATGTTATTTAAATCTTAATGAGAAAATTTAGTAATCAATTCGTTTTGTATTAAACATAAAAATTATAAATGCTAATAATGTACACACTGTTTGGATTATGAGGTTCAAGTATAAATTAGGCACACTTTAAGTACTTAGATGAACAAGTGAAAGTCTTAATACGCAATGAGTTCTTAAACCATCCAAGCTTCAGTATTGTTTAGTAAATAAACAAGAGCTAGACACTAACAGTATTTGTATTAATTAAATTCCGTCTAAATTTAAAAATTTAATATTTTATGTGTTTTGTATTCAACACTACAAACTATGTAAATGCTATATTAAAAAAATTTAAAATTTGATGGACACATTGTGTTGGTTATTCAATCTAGGAAAAAAATAGGTACGTTTTAAACACTGCTGAAGTTCTAATTAAATGCACACGTAAATGTCTTTATGCGCAATATATACTTAAATAATCCAAGTTTTGGCATTGCTTACTAAAGAAACAATATAGCTACACGCTATTTAAAAGCCTAATTCGAAAATGTAGTAATCAATTTGTTTTGTATTATTAAACCTAAAGACTATAAGTGCTACTGATGTACACATTATCCTGGTTAGGCAGTCTAAATAGAAACTAGGCACACTTTAAATATTTAAAGGCGCAATTAAAATCTTAATGTGCCATGTGGTCTTAAATAATCCAAGTTTCAGTGTTGTTTACTAAAGAAACAAGCGCAACACATTTGCGTTATTTGTTTTCTTTATAGGAACAAAATAATTAAAGACTATTTAATGACTTAAAAATTAAATCTTATTTGTATGCTTAATTAGAAAATTTTGTATTTATTGAGTTTGTATTAAACATGAAAAACTGTAAGTGCTTCTGTTGTACACATTGTTTTGGTTATGCTTGAAATACTTGAATGTACAATTAAAAGTTTTAGTGCGCAATGTATCCTTAAAAAATCCAAGTTTCAGTGTTTTTTTACTAAAGAAACAAGCACCACACACTTGCGTTATTTGTTCTATCATAAAAGCTAAAAAACCATCAATTGGAAAGTGTAATATTTAATGGTTTTTTTATTAAACATGGAATACCATAAACGTTTATTATGTACACGTTATTTCGGTTATGCAATCTAAGTAAAATTTAGGAACGCTGTATTTATTTAAATGCACAATTAAAAGTTTTAATGCGCACCGTGTTTCAGCGTTGTTTACTAAATCAACGAGCACTACGCACTTACGTTATTTGCTTTATTATAGAGGCTAGCTAACCAATAAGTGTTATTTAAATGCTGAACAAAAATTAAATTTTATTTATACGCTTAATTAAAGAATGTTGGATTGAGTGCGTTTTGTGTTAAACGTTTTAATGCGCATGTATTCTTACATATTCCAAGTTACACGTTGTTTACTAAATAAACAACTGCTACACATTTGTGCAATTATTTTAATTAATAGGAACTAAACAATGAGTAAATGCTATTTAAATACTTAAAAACTAAATCCTATTTATACGCATAATTGGAAAGCGTAATATTTAATGCGTTTTTAACTGAACAAGGAATACCATAAGCCCTTATGATGTATGTACACATTATTTAGGTTATGCAATCTAAGTAAAATTTGGGCACACTGTAATTATTTAAATGTGCAAAAGTTTTAACGCGCATTGTGTTCTTAAATAATTAATGTTTCAGCGTTGTTTACCAAATATACAAGCACCACACATTTGAATTATTTGTTATATTCAAAGAATTAAACATTAGTTAAATGCTTAAAAACTTGATCCCGCTTCTATGCCATGTATTTGCAAATAATCTAAGTGTTAGCATTGATTAATTAAGGAACAAGTGCTACACACTTGCGTTATTTGTTTTAGTTATAGAAACCAAAGTATACTTAAATGCTTAGTTAGAAAACATAGTAATTCGTTTTGCATTTCACCTGAGAATAAAAAGATTTAATCTGTTATTAATTAGGCCGTTTTTATCAAAGAAGATCGCATGATTGTTATTAAAATTATTATTACATTTCTTTAATCCCATCTACAGATTGTGGCCTTATTTATTATTTGTAAGACGGGAATCTGTTCGCAGAATTCTTAATATGTGTTTATTATTATTAAACAGCTATACAACTTCATTATGAATGCAAAGTAGCAATTAGCCGTCGACATCGTGTTAATTAATGTGTTTACAAATATTTTAAAAATTTGCTGCTGCAAAAAACATTAAGGTCTAAATATTGGGTGAAATAATAATCATTTTCTACCCTAGCGTTTTATACAGGCAGATTCTTTGTCTAAGCGGTCAGAACCTTTACATTCGAAAATTATACTTGATTTATTTGTATGTTCAATTACTCACACACACACACACACACGCGCGCACACACACACACACACACACACACACACACACACACACACACACACATACACACACATACACACACACACACACACACACACACACACACACACACACACACACACACAATAAATAGATGAGTAGCAATTAAGTAAGCAGGTAATTAGACATTATAAATTAGATATACATCAAGACTATTATTGTTAATGTAAGATGCGCATGTTGGTTTTAGTAAATATTGTGCGACGCACAAGACTCAAGGCCAGCAGCATTCTCGTTTCTCGCGCGTTTTGCTCTTTAAAGTGTAACCGTCATCAGGTGAGCATTATTATAATGTATTCTCCTGTTTATGAACCAAGATCAGCGGAGAGTCTGCCTTATAAGTTAGCATTAGGCCCCCTTATTATAATACAAGTTCAAATATCCCCTCATAGATGGCACCGCAAACAAATGCAAATTTTTGGTCGAGGGGAGTGGGCCTGAGAGTAAGTTGCTAAGCCCTACATCTGTATTACAAGTTAGCATTATACCCCTTATTACAATACGAACTCATATTTCCAGCCATAACCTGCAGAGACTTAAATACAAATTTAAATTTTCCGCCAATGGGGCCTCGACAAGGGACGAAGCCCCGCGAGCAAGTTGCGCATATCTACAGCTGTCTTGCAAGTTAGCATTAGGCACCTTATTATAATACAAATTCAAATTTTCCGCCAAGGGTACCACGACAATACACGATCTACACGTCTTACAATCTCGGTTATGTTCGGGGAGGGTTGGAGTGGGGATCGCCGAAACAGCCGTCGCCGAAAGCGAAGGGTGGATGGGTGGTTGCGTGCGTGCGTGCGTACGTGCGTACGTGCGTGCGTTTGTGTGTGTGTGTGTGTGTGTGGTGCGTGCGTGCGTGCGTGCGTGGGCGTGTGCGTGCGCGGGCGCGTGCGTGTGTGTGTGTGAGTAATTGAACATACAAATAAATCGGGTATAATTTTCGAATGTAAAGGTTCTGACCCCTTAGATAGAGAATCTGCCTGTATAAAACGCTAGGATAGAAAATGATTATAATTGGACCTAATATTTAGACCTTAATGTTTTTTGCAGCAGCAAATTTTTAAAATATTTGTAAACACCTTAATTAACACAATGTCGACGGCTAATTGCTACTTTCCATTCATAGTAAAGTTGGGTAACTGTTTAATAATAATAATAAACACATATTAAGAAGCCCGCGAACAGATTTCGGGCTTACAAGACTAGGACCCCTTATTAGAATGCAACCCCTAATGCATAAATAAATTAGGTCACAATCTGTAGATGGGATTAAAAGAAATGTAGGTAATAATAATTTTAATAACAATTATGCAATCTCCTTTGATAAAAACGGGGTCTAATTAATAACAGATTAAATCTTTTTATTGTCAGGTGAAAAAAAATGCGATCCCCACGTGGGCATATAAAAAAGTGAAAGTTAAAGTACCCCACTAAATGCAAGATGGCGACGCAAGGTGTCGGTGTTCTACTTATACATCCTACGTGATCAGTAAGAAGTAAATTTCTAAAATGTTGCGCAAATAAAACTAGAATGCTTTTTGTATTTTGAAAATATTTCCTGTCTTCGTAATTTGCTTCCATTTTGATTCGTTAATAGACATATTAAGAAACGCGACGTCATCATTTCCGACATTATTATAATCATTAATTCATGGCACATTTTACGAAAATTTTTAGGTTGGCAAAGCTTGATTCGGAATTATGTCATGCATGTCATTCTTACAAAATGTGTCAAAAACAGCATGCGTCCATTGGAAAACTTTGATGTGAGCAAATTCGCGACCGTATTTTTGGCAATTTCACGTATTTCAGGCGGCGTGTATGCAAGATTACCTTGATTATCTTCCATTTTTGTGTTTTGTGACAGAATTTGGATAAAACAAATGGTGATTCGATCAAACTTTCACTTTGAAAATTAAGACATTACCAACCGCCACAAAAATCCCTAAACCAACTAAATTAAAAATTGTTGTTTAGAAACGACAGTAGTAACGAGGCACCTTCCGCCGCCATCTTGGATTTTGACGTCACAAGACCGCCCACGTGGGGGACCGGTTGTTCCACCCTTATTTTTTACTCGCTTACATGTAGGACGTGTTTTTTCACCCCTATTTTTGCACATCCACGTGTGAGACTGCATTTTCAACCCTTATTTTTATATCCTCGTGTGAGACCGTATCCTTTCTTTTCGAAGGCCCTTTTCAACCCCAATTATTTTTTACTTGCGCACGTGCGAGACCGTGTTTTCAACCCTTATTTTTTACACACTCACGTGTGAGACCGCATCCTTTCTTTTTCATCCCTAATTAAAGTTTTTGATTTTTAATGGCATACGTGAAGGACCGTATTTATTACCCTTATTTTGAGATGGTGATCTTTTAATTATTTTTATTAATTAATTATCCTAGGGAATTCTTAATCTGATAGCTTTAAGATGATTATGATCTTTAATTATTTTTATTAATTAATTATTTTTAGCCCCTCGGAAATGATGTAAAAGATAGTTTATTTAATTTTGTGTTTTACTATTAACATTTATTAGAACTTGTTTATCAGATATTATTTAAAGAATTGATTAGATAATAATAATCACGTACACATTGACTGTATTTCCCCATTTTATTTTATTAGCGTATTTTTTTTGATCAAATGAGATTGTTATTACATTTATTTTAATGCCTATCTACAGGTTGTATTTAGGGTGGGGCTGGTCTAGGGTTAATCTTAGGGTTATTTGGTGGTATTAAGGTCCTTCTGGCTGTATTAAGAACAGTGCCCCTAGAGGTTAGGCAAATGCACACGCATACAATGTTGGAAATTGCATAATTAATAAGATATTATTATTAAAATTATCGACCCTATTGCTTTAAAATGGCCACATGCTATTGGATGATCTTTTACCTAAAACGTTGTATTTCTAATAAGGAGGTTCTTGTGCGACACGTGTAGGGCTTCGCAACTTGTTCTCAGGCCTTCGCCCCCTGGCTGGAGATGGTGTCGGAACCTAACCTTATAAGACAAGCTCCTATCGTGGCCCCCTTGATGCAATTGTATGTTGTTCTAACTTAATCTTACAGCTGTAGGCCTTCGACCCGTCATACAAAATTGTATTCTAATAAGGAGGTTCTTGTAAGGTAGGACTTGTATCAGGGTCGGCGCCTTGGCCCCCTTGAGTGAAAATTGATTTTAGCGCCATCTAATGGCGTATAGACTAATGAACATTTTCTGAAGATGATAATGCACACCTATCTTGTTTCTTCCTCCCCCCTCTCTCTTTCTCACACACGCACAAACAAATCAATTAATTAATCAATCTCAAACAAATCACGTTCGATCATCAGATAAAACTCAATCAATCAGCCGAAATTATGTCTTACAGTTTGCGGAAATCAGATTACAGATCAAACTGAATGCATTAAAGTCTAATTAAATATGACGTGAAATAATAAATAATTTCTACCCTAATGCAATGATGCTTTATGTATAGGCAGATCCTCTAAACAGTCACCACCTGTACATTAGGAACATCATATCTGATTTATTTGCATGTTTAATTACATACGCACAAAACTATTTCATTGTAACGTGTTCATTAACAGCTGTAAAAACCCATTAAAAAGTAATAATTACTTATATGTAACATAGAGTTAAATTAAAGTTAACATGTTTAGGAATATCAAACTGATATAATGGAAATAAAAGGCAAAAGGTTTTAATGGTTTATTATTATATACGCGAATTAACAATAACTATAAGTTTAAAATCCGTGTGTACCTGCTATTTTGTAGAGCTGATCTTATGACGTTAACCTGTGTAATAATATATTTAAAAATCTTTATCGGCATTTTTGTTAGCAATATCAGGTAAAAATATATATATATATATATATATATATATATATATATATATATATATATATATATATATAATATACGCTTACCTTTAGAAGTTTTTCCTTCCACGCTACCATATGTTAAACTGAGATTTTTATACAACGTGTCTCACTAAAACACACTTTGTGAATGGATGAATATAAACACTCGATTACATACCTGTCATTAACTATTTTAGAAAGTAATACAGAAAAAACCTGAATTCGTATTTAACAAAACATGTACCTACAAAAAAATTTACATTCAAAACACAAATATTTTAAAAATTTTGCTAACGCGGAAATTACTTTTTAAATAATTGAATCTTCAGGTAACGTAAAAAACTCATTAAACAGTGATTACACATTAAATACTTAAAATATATAACTTTTATACTACATCTATTATTACATAGAGATGGAATTATTCTTAAATTTAATTGATTTCGATAGAGCTCTGGAAATACTACAACCGTTCGAAATCTTGCTTCTTCTTCTCTCGATATCAAAAAAGCTATACTAGTGGTACATTAAGTAAGCATAATAGCGGATACAGCTACAGTGCTAACGATTATTGATGTTTTTTTTTCTGCATGCATGAGATTTTTTGAATGAGACAGCCTCGCAGGTATTTTTTAAGAAAAACTATACACATCTCATGAGATCAAACGAGATTTTTTGAGATACAATCTCCTCATCGTCTGTACCTTGAACGATTATATTGTAACCTATAAAAGTAGCTAATAACCCTAATAGTTTGTCAGACATTATTACATGGACACGAGGTTTGCCCTAAATTAACTGGTTTCAACGCTGCTCTGGGATGGCTGCACACACTTAAAATCTTTAAGTTCGCTTGCAGAAGTTGTACTGTATTAATTTCCTTCAATTTTATCTGCAATCAGCGTCGAGACTGTAGTATGTTTTGTAATACATAAACAGAATCTTCAATACTGTGATGCGTGTAGTAGCAAAACAAATTAGCTAGTTAGTTTCACCTCTATATTATCTTACATGCAAGCCTGACCTTATCATAAATACACCTGTCAAAAAAGCTAATTAAACATAACTCAACGGACTGGGCATAGCAGGCAGCGTTTCCAATTATAGCTTTTTAGCCACCACAATAGTGCCTACAACTACATACAATCGACTAGCACTGCTTTAGCATGAGGATCAAATGAAAAAAACACATGCACGCACGCACGCACGTACACACGTACGCATGCACGTAAGCTAGCACTGCTTTAGCACGAGGATCAAACGAAAAACACGTATGCACGCACGCACGCACGTACACACGCACGCAAACTAGCACGCTCCCACGTACACACTCACGCACGCACGCACGTAAGCTCGCACGTACGCACGCATGCTCGCACGCACGCTCGCACGTACACACGCACGCAAGCTAGCACGCTCGCACGTGCACACGCACGCACGTAAGCTCGCACGTTCGCACGCACGCTCGCACGCTCGCACGCACGCACGAGCGCACGCTAGCTCGCACGTACGCTCGCACGCACGTACGCATGCTTGCACGCACGCTTGCACGTACGCACGCTCGCACGTACGCACGCTCGCATGTACGTACGCTCACACGTAAGCACGCACGTACGTACGTTCGTAAACTTGCAAACATGAATCAAGACGGTAGAGCACTGTTAGGAAAAAAACAGGTTTATTAACAAAATTGAAGGAAAGCTTACCGTTTGAATATATATTATTATTATTATTATAAACAAAAATACATCATTATCATTTAATAACATGCTTTATCGGTTTTCTTTTTCTTCTTGAACCGTGAGTCGTCGTCATCATCATCATGATTTAGAGATTTGCCCCTCCCCCCTACCTCATCGCTCTTCTATCTCCTCTGTGAACCATCACCATCATCTTGGATGTGAGATACACTCAGCTCAATCACGTCATCGGTTTCATCATTATCTTGAACGGTTATGTTGTAATAGTTTATTAACAAGTCAGTAAAATCTCTAATGTCCGCTGATGTTGGCTCATAAACAGGAGAATACATTATAGCAATGCTCACTCGATGACAGTTGCACTTTAAAGAGCGAAACACACGAGAAACGAGTACGCAGCTAACCTTTGGTCTTGTGCGCAAACGTACTCGTCAATGTTCGAGGTATTTTCTCCTAAGACGTCGTCTTAGGAGAAAATACCTCGACCATAAAAAGAGACTTTTAGATTTATAAACATGCCCCTAGGGGCCATGTTAGAGTGTGGTTAGGTCAATACTTCAGACATCCCCGAAGATGACCGATTCTACCCGAACATTGACGAGTACGTTTGCGCACAAGACCAATTATTTCTCATCATATTTAATTAGACTTTAATGCATTCAGTTTGATCTGTAATCTGATTTCCGCAAACTGTAAGACATAATTTCGGCTGATTGATTGAGTTTTATCTGATGATCGAACGTGATTTGTTTGAGATTGATTAATTAATTGATTTGTTTGTGCGTGTGTGAGAAAGAGAGAGGGGGGAGGAAGAAACAAGATAGGTGTGCATTATCATCTTCAGAAAATGTTCATTAGTCTATACGCCATTAGATGGCGCTAAAATCAATTTTTACTCAAGGGGGCCAAGGCGCCGACCCTGATACAAGTCCTACCTTACAAGAACCTCCTTATTAGAATACAATTTTGTATGACGGGTCGAAGGCCTACAGCTGTAAGATTAAGTTAGAACAACATACAATTGCATCAAGGGGGCCACGATAGGAGCTTGTCTTATAAGGTTAGGTTCCCACACCATCTCCAGCCAGGGGGCGAAGGCCTGAGAACAAGTTGCGAAGCCCTACACGTGTCGCACAAGAACCTCCTTATTAGAAATACAACGTTTTAGGTAAAAGATCATCCAATAGCATGTGGCCATTTTAAAGCAATAGGGTCGATAATTTTAATAATAATATCTTATTAATTATGCAATTTCCAACATTGTATGCGTGTGCATTTGCCTAACCTCTAGGGGCACTGTTCTTAATACAGCCAGAAGGACCTTAATACCACCAAATAACCCTAAGATTAACCCTAGACCAGCCCCACCCTAAATACAACCTGTAGATAGGCATTAAAATAAATGTAATAACAATCTCATTTGATCAAAAAAATACGCTAATAAAGTAAAATGGGAAATACAGTCAATGTGTACGTGATTATTATTATCTAATCAATTCTTTAAATAATATCTGATAAACAAGTTCTAATAAATGTTAATAGTAAAACACAAAATTAAATAAACTATCTTTTACATCATTTCCGAGGGGCTAAAAATAATTAATTAATAAAAATAATTAAAGATCATAATCATCTTAAAGCTATCAGATTAAGAATTCCCTAGGATAATTAATTAATAAAAATAATTAAAAGATCACCATCTCAAAATAAGGGTAATAAATACGGTCCTTCACGTATGCCATTAAAAATCAAAAACTTTAATTAGGGATGAAAAAGAAAGGATGCGGTCTCACACGTGAGTGTGTAAAAAATAAGGGTTGAAAACACGGTCTCGCACGTGCGCAAGTAAAAAATAATTGGGGTTGAAAAGGGCCTTCGAAAAGAAAGGATACGGTCTCACACGAGGATATAAAAATAAGGGTTGAAAATGCAGTCTCACACGTAGATGTGCAAAAATAGGGGTGAAAAAACACGTCCTACACGTAAGCGAGTAAAAAATAAGGGTGGAAAAACCGGTCCCCCACGTGGGCGGTCTTGTGACGTCAAAATCCAAGATGGCGGCGGAAGGTGCCTCGTTACTACTGTCGTTTCTAAACAACAATTTTTAATTTAGTTGGTTTAGGGATTTTTGTGGCGGTTGGTAATGTCTTAATTTTCAAAGTGAAAGTTTGATCGAATCACCATTTGTTTTATCCAAATTCTGTCACAAAACACAAAAATGGAAGATAATCAAGGTAATCTTGCATACACGCCGCCTGAAATTGCCAAAAATACGGTCGCGAATTTGCTCACATCAAAGTTTTCCAATGGACGCATGCTGTTTTTGACACATTTTGTAAGAATGACATGCATGACATAATTCCGGATCAAGCTTTGCCAACCTAAAAATATTCGTAAAATGTTCCAAAATAGGGGTGAAAAAACAAGTCCTACACGTAAGCGAGTAAAAAATAAGGGTGGAAAAACCGGTCCCCCACGTGGGCGGTCTTGTGACGTCAAAATCCAAGATGGCGGCGGAAGGTGCCTCGGCACTACTAACGACATAAAAAGGGCAAATTACAAAAAATAGCAACAATAGCAATCAAAACGTGTTTCATAAGACCTTGAATCACTCATCATTTAAAAAAGTCGTGGCTACGCCACCCGTTTTTTTTAACTTAGATTCGTGCTTCAAGACTGGTCTTATTCAACTTGAAATTTAATGGGTTGGAATATGAACATCTCGCTTAGGTTATGATATCTAATGCTAAATTAAACATTTTTGATTGATCAATTTTGAAACAAGTGAACCTTTTTATTTGAAAATTTTTTACTTTTATGGGTAAGAAATAGTGTACTTTAATGGAATGTACAATTTTTATACGTTTCAATAGGAATTGCAGCTGTCTTCTTTACTAAGATATAAATCGATATTAATTTCTAATGCCAAACAATGAATAAAATGTGTAAAAACACAAAAGCCTTGGACATTTTTAATTATATTCGTCTCATAATTTTAAGTTTACTATAGTTCACTTTAGATGAAGTAAATTAAATAATAAATAAATGTTATATTAATGTACAGTGTATTGTAATCCGATCGATATGAAAATAGGTCGAGGACATGACTTGTGATAGAAGATGAACAGGACTAATATTAGATAACTCCTGTGAAAAATTTGCGTTCAATTTGCAACTGAAGGGTTTAACCACCACCCAAACTCGGTTGTTTGTAAGTGCAGTTGATATCTTCAACTCCCGGCTTATGGTGGAATTAAAAATTGATACTAGACATTTACATGCATGAAACTGCGCAAACGTCTATAGATTTATATAATTTTTGTTAAAATAATTATATGCACAATTTGTGTAAAACAGTAATACCTTTTGTATAAGATTAACGTCTAAAAATTTTTAAGCAATAATTTCTATTTGAATACCGCAAATAATGTGTGTGCCAATTGGCAACTTCTTAAAGTTTCCATTGAAGAAGTTAAAGATATTGTTTGTGTTGAAAATTATCATTGACTTGTTATCTACTTTTTATGCATATTTCATTACAAACTTAACAAGCTTTTTTCGGCATGTAAAAAAAAACCACACACATTGTTTTCTTAACCTTGTTTTTTAGTTTTACTTCACTTTTGCACTCTACCTTTGAATTAATGAATCGATTTACATTCACAAAGGGTTTTAGACAAATTAAACTTTTACGTTAATGAAGATAGATGTATTAAAAAATTGTTAAAAAAGTGGAATTCCTTGTTTTCACCCTTTATAGCGCGAGACCAGAATAGAACGTTTTGGTCTTTTTTTTATATATACCTATAAGGTCTAAAACTACTTTCTGTGGTTGAAGCTACAGGGTGAAGGCTGTTTACGAAGGTCATTCGATTTAATATAAGATGGCATTTGTCGGCGCTATAGATGGAATGTGTTATTTCAGAAGTTCATACTAAACATTCCAACTAAAAATAAAATTGCTAATTATACAACGCTAAAACGTTAACCAAAAATGTTAATTTAATTATAAAATGCACATACGGTAGATGTTAAAAAATATTATTAATTGAGAAAAGTGTAAAAAATTCCTTTAATAAATTATCTTTCTTTAAATATTTATTTCGTTGCTATTTTAAAGAAAATTTATAAATAAAATTTTCGGCGCCGCTGCTCCTCTAACAATATACAGTCATCGTCTATCGTACATTACTAAAATCATAAAATTTGATGTCTATAAACTCATTATTTAAATTGTATTTATTTGAATTGCAAAAGTATTACTTTTACAAATAAATCGTCTGAAGACCTGTTGCTAATTTCACTTACGAAAGGATTTATCATTAAAATAAAATCAATTCTCATCCTATTTTTCGTTTCGCTCTCACTGTCTTCGTATCGGACTGAAAGTCCAACATTTAAAAAAAAGATGTTATGGTTTCTAGGGCGTAAAATCCTGATCACGCGACCTCTTTCATCGAAAGTACTCACTTTCACCATTTTTGTTACATCTGCGGTCTAATCTTAATGTTGTTCACCAACATCTTCAACAAATTACAACCTGATATTTGGTTTCTATCTGAAACACAAGTCTCCTCTGAAACAACATCTCTTGCAAGAGGATTTATTCTTTGGAGAATAAACAATTCGTCGTGATTTGGTTCAAACATTCTGGTCCTAAATTTGCGAAATTTTAGTGTTGCATTTATAGGTCTCCCAATGACAGTAACTTTCAAGACTTCTTCAATTACCTTAGTTTGAAAGTTGACTATCTTCTGTCTCAGTCTTTATACTGCGATATCTCAATTCTTGGAAAACATCCCTAACTCTAATTGCTCCAATTTTCATGTGATCTCACGCAAACGATTTCTGAACCCACAAGAATCCCTGATAAATCTAACCATACTTCATATCTTCTAGGCCTCTTTCTTACATCAAACCAACTTGTCTATAATAATTCAGTTTTTTATCCACTAGGTCTATCTGACCATGGTCTAATAGAAATAACTTTTACTGTTCCTATGTTGTTCACACCACTGATCGCATGGCGTGAATATTGTTTTAAGTCGCCTTCGGACATTACTCTTTCTGTGTCTGATGTCATTCTCATAGGCATGGAGTTATACATCACCAAAAAACAAAATCGTATGGGTCATTCTTGTTCCAAACCCTGGTTCAATAGGGCTTGTGTTGATTTTTGAAAAGTAAATCTTATATTAAATGGAAATCTAATAAAGCGATCGAGTCATGTAGACTATGTTGGTGCTAGAAATATCTACAAAAGCGTTATCACTAAAGCTAAAAAGTTGTTTGAGTAACTAGCTAAAGCCAGCAGTAAAAACTTTGGCACGTCTTCCTTCATTTCCCCCCCTTGACATCTTTTGACGGGTCTGTAGCTGGTGATTCTGTGGACAAAGCCAGTCTGTTTGTGGCTTTATTTGCATCAAACTCGTGTCTTGAAAAGACGTGCCCCTAGTCAGCTCTTTTCCATACGCCATGAATCCAATTTATTTTCGATATATGAGCTATTAGAATCGATCATCAGTAGACTTGATCCCAATAAGGCCCAGACGGTATCCCAACTATTGTCTTTAAGAAATGTTCCCCCGAACTAGTACCACTCCTATTCGATCTCTATGTCTTCTGGGGAATTTCCTTCATCACGGAAATTAGCAAATGTTCATCCTATTCCAAAAAAAGGCGACAAGACCGATCCGTCTAACTACCGACCAATTGCTATCACTTCTATTTTATGTCAAGCCGTGGAAAAAGTCATCAACTACTCTCTTTCCTTGAATCCGACAAACTCTTTAGCGACCATCAATATGGTTTTAGGTTGACTTGTTACAACAGATGATCTTCTTTCATATGTAACTCAGGTTTGGAAAAATACATCTTAACAATTCGGTGAAACAGTTGTAGTCGTTTTCGATATCTCAAAGGCGTTTGACCAACGTTGGCATAAGTGTTTACTTGCCAGGCTCACCTCGTTTGGGTTATCTGATACTCTCATCAACTGGGTTTCTAGTTTCATTGGTAAAAAATCAATACGTAGTTGATGTCTTATTTTCAAAAGAAGTTGACATTAACGCGGACGTGCCACAGGGATCAGTTATAACTCCTATACTTTTTCTTCTATATATAAATGATCTTATTTCTTCAACCACTAACCCGATCTATTGCTTTGCAACAGCGCTCTTCATTGTAGTTCACCTCCGTCTATCATAATAGTAATCCACCTTCTATCTCAAAACAAGACATTGAAGCTGAAATGGCAAATTCAATTAACAGACATTCAACGTATCCTCGAATGGAGAAGTAATAATCTAGTTGAATTTAATGCTAATAAAACTCTGTGTTGCCTTGTGTCCGCCAAAAATGATCGATCATTTCCTGTTGTAAGTATAAATGGCAGTATTTTACCTCACAGCAACTCTATCTGCTGTATAAGCCCCAAATTCTCACTTGTGGATTCGTGCCACCCAATACGCCCTCGATATCGTTGATCATATTGAAAAAAGAGTGATTAGGCTTATAAATAACCCTTCCCTAACTGCTGACCTCCAATTCTGTCAAATAATCCACTCATGTCAAACTTTATTTTACGTCGTTTCTACAAAAGTAATAAATTCGTCTAAACATTATGTAAGAAGGAGTAAAAAAATTGTAACGCGAGGCCGTCCGTGAGGTGCGTATACTTTTGTGCACAGTTACGCAAAAAAAAACAGATGTCTAATTTTGCTTTCCTACTGCGTCGCTTATAATACACAACACAGTAAAAAAATTTAAATATAAGGCCTTGAGGTACGTGCACCTTTGCACAAAGTTACTGAAAAGAGCAAATGTCTAACTTGGCTTTCCTATTATATCAGTAGCGGCACTTGACTGGGGGAAAATTTTGCGGATGCCGACAGCACGTTTTGACCCGTAACCGTGACGTGGGCAAGACACTGCCTACTGCATGTAGAAGAATAACGGAGTCGTCACTGCTTTAGATAAGACACCTTAGGGCTTTACTACTGTACTGGACCCCTATGCTGTCGATGCTGTCTGCGAGGTCCTTTGTTAAAAATGGCTGCCCGGGTCCTCTTAGGATCCTTTACGCTGGACCTCCTTGTTTAAGCAGGTCGCAAGGGACCCTCTTGTTACAAATGGTCCTCTTAGGTCTTTTCGCCTTCAAACTAGGTCTTTTGTATAAATTGTTTGTCCCCTTGTTAATAATAGCTGTCAAACTCCTCCCCCTCCTTAGGACCACCTCCAAATCGGGCTCCTTGTTTAAGCTATATGCAAGGGCCATCATTGTTAAGAATTGCCATTAGGAATAGTCACTAAAAGAGACTCCTGAGGACGTCAGTCCAAGCTAGGTTCTTTTCCAGGCTGGTTGCGAGCACCTCTTGTTGATAATGGAATGCCATTTTTGGAGTATTCGTGATTTAGCCTCAAAGTGTTGTTAATTAGCCTGTTATTCATCCTACTGATATCTAGCCACTCTACAATGCTGACTACTGGTAAGATTATGAAGACCATGAGAACATTTTCTAGGGCGTGGAAACTTTACCCTTGATGTCACCTCAGTGTATTTAGCCTTCTTATCCAGACTACTATTATTTAGCGGATCATTTTAGAAAACTGACCGCTGGAACATAATGACCCTTTTTTAGAAAACCCTTTACCATTTTCCTTACTAAGCAAACATTTTATACATATGAATGTAAAAAAGTTAAGAAAATTTATTTGTTTGGGTTGATGTAAAATGGAGTCATCTGATAATCTTTTCAATTGCATGGTTTCTACATCATAGAAAACAAAAAGGGTATTTTACTACTTTCAGAGAATCGCTATCTAAAGGCATATAACAGAGGTGAGCTCTATCTACATGACTATTACAGGTCTTGCAAAACACCTCACTGCATATATGGTTTCAAAAAAAGGCTAATTTGGATGCAGATATTATGTTTCTTGTGATTGTCCACACATGTTTGCCCTAGAAACGCTCTTTTACATTATTCGCAATTTTAATTTCTCACTATCTTCTGGAACATGCTGGTGTTTGTTGATCATGCAACGATGCGTGGTATTCTTCATAATAAGAACTGCACGTAAATGCGGCTGTTAAAAAGGTGATGAAGTTGAAATAGTTCTTATGGCAGATTTATTTTTTTATCTACTTCAAGACTTTCAAATACTACTTGTCTACCTTTGGAATTGTGTTGATACATCATAATCTTATAACCTGCTAAATGTTGCTGAAATCTTCGTAGTTCCTTTATACCATAACCATTTGCTGGTATCGCAATATCTGCTTCTTGAACCAGTTGTTGCACTTAAGCTTTTTGCACACCCTCTATCATGAATGCAATTATAATTAGTGGCTTTGTCTATATGTGTCCTTAGTGGTTATATCTTTTATTATGCAGCTAAGTACTCCACGCATGTTGGTTAGCATTGGGGCCGAATGTTGGGCATGATCTATATTTATATACAAATTTTAAAGGGATTACGGCAAATTGGACTGCTTCAACCACCGAGAGTTAACTATAGCCATTAGTGTTTGTCAGCATTTGGTCCGATTGCTGTCCAAAATCTATATTTATGCACATATTTTGACAAAATGAATTGCGTCTGTTCACAAGACCCAATTCGGTAAGTTATGAATGTTGGGCGTCATTTGGGCTGAATTTTGCCCAAAATCTATATTGATACACCAACTTCATTTTGGACTCGGCAAAATGGGCTCCTCGATGTGAGAAAAATTCTACAGTCCGTGAGTGTTGGTCTACATTTGTGCCGAATATTGCTCAAAATTGATGTTGATATTCCAATTTCGTTGCAGACGTGGTTAAATCGATTCTCTCGCTGGGAAACAGCTAAATTCGTTTGCCCATGAATTTGTGCCGAATATTGCCTAAAATCTATATTTATACACCAATTTTCTTGGGCTCACTGTAAATTTATTTGCATCGATGACCATGGCCCATGAGTGTTAGAATTTGGGGTAAATTTTGTCCAATATCTCTGATGATATACCAATTTTTGTTGTGGACGCGGTAATGACAAAGAGCTAAGTTGCGTGGTCCATGAATATTGGTCAGTATTAGTTCCCAATATTCCCCAAAATCTATATTTATATACCACTTTCAATGGGTCTTTATCAACTTGTCAGAGAGAAAAATTCTTTGGTCTTTCATTTACTTGTTTATTTTTAGTCACACCGGTAATACATTCTTTGAGCATTTATAATTGTAATTGCATTCTTTAATTGACTAATTCCAATTCAATTGAAAATATACTGACTTCCATAAAAATTGGAACACCTAGAATTTGTTGAACGATTTTATTGAAATTTTTGTCAACGACGTCTTTCATTAGAACAAACAAACGATTAAAATTTGAATAAAATCTAGCAAGTAGTATTTTTTTTTTAATTTTTCCTTTGCACTTAGTAACAATAAATTTGAAGAAATAAACCAATCAGAGTGCAATTAACTGTCAATTTTGCAAATTGTTTGTTCACAATTTCGTTCTGAACTTGGGAACAATGCCAAGAGTATGTCAACGTCAAGACTTTCCCAATTGACTGATTTTGAACGTGGCCGTATTATTGAGATGAGAGAGGACGGACTTTCGCTAAGAGAAATTGCTCGTCGTGTAAACGGAAATGTAACGACGGTATTGAGATGTTGGTCCAAATGGTCCGAGGAAGGGGTGCAACAACGTCGCCCTGGATCTAGACGTCCCCGCAGGACTACAGATCGCGAAGAACGTCGCTTAAGACTTTTGGCCACAAGAGACAGATTTTCAACAAGTCGATCGATTGCAAATGATTGGATGAGAGGTGTAGGACCCAGAATGTCAGTGTCAATGTTTATCGCCAGATAAGGTCTTATGGGCTGCGTTCATATCGTCCATTTTTATGTCTTCCTCTTACACCACTTCACCGTCTACGCAGGCTAGAATGGAGCAACGAAAGAGCAAATTTGGTGCAAGAATGGCATCGAATTGTGTTTAGTGACGAGTCCCGATTTTGCTTGTGGGCCCACACTGGTCGTAGGAGGGTCAGACGGATGCGTGGGGAACGTAAAAATTCAACATTTTTTGTGGAACGCAACACAGCCCTCACACAAGGAGTGATGGATTGGGGTGCAATATGTTACGGTAGCAGATCAGGTCTTCATCGATGGTAACTTAAACGCCGCTGGTTATATTGCCAATGTGCTAGAACCCGTTGCGCTTCCATATCTTGAGGGGCTGGAAAATCACATTTTCCAACAGGATAATGCGCGCCCTCATACGGCAAGGCCTACAACACGTATTTTGGAAGAAGCTAACGTTGCCGTCCTCCCATGACCTGCTCGGTCGCCTGATTTGTCGTCCTTTGAACATGTATGGGATGATGTCGGTAGGCGACTGGGTAATTTACCACACCCTCCAGATAACTTACACGATCTCCGGCTACGGATTCAAGGAGCTTGGGTTGATATACCACAGGCAGCTATAGATCACTTGATTGATAGCATGACACGCCGTCTAAATGAGTGCATTACAAATCGTGCCGGAGCAACTCATTATTTAAAAAAACATTTTCAGTTTTTGTTCTTTTGTTTTCAAATTTTAATCGTTTGTTTGTTCTAATGAAAGACATCGTTGACGAAAATTTCAATAAAATCGTTACATAAATTTTAGGTGTTGCAATTTTTATGGAAGTCAGTATAGTTACCCACGATTACTAATTAACATACATCAACTTGAAATTACTTGAATCTATGGTCAATTACATGATATTACGTTGAACTGAAATTAATTTTAATAAATTTTAATGTGTAATTATTTCGAATTCTTAAAAAAAAATGTTACATGCACAAAGCGCCACTGCCCCCAAAAAGGGAGAGGTGATGTAACATGGAAATACCCGCTAACGGATTCTTAATATAAGCATGTTGTTGCGTGGCCGTGTGACTGGCTGAAGAAGCTCTAAAAAGCGCACTTGCTCTTTTAAAGCCCCCAAAGCAAGAAAAAGGCCACAGTACAAGCAATGTAATGATTACAATTAAAACGGGAATCTGAAAGAAAACAGTAGGTCACCGAAAAAATTTCAAATAAAACACAGTTGGAACTCAAGACAACTCGTTTAATGAAAAAAACGAAGCTCCAATTTTTGACGGGCTATTCCCCAGATCGTAAAGTAACACCATCTAAGCTTAACAGAAATGCAGGCGTGGAAGTTCGTGTGTGTTTTCTTAACGTTGTAATGTGTTTCAGTTATCATTACAGGAGTTCTTTTGCCGTAGTAACAAATAAATATGTTAATTGACGCGGATCTCCTGGTTTTATTTGATATGGTGGAGTTAAAGGATCAACCTATTGGGCACTGCCGATTTAATGTATTGATGTATTGATAAAATAATATATTATCTGAAAAATAATATATTATCTGAATATCAATCGGGGTTCAGAACGCACCATGGCTGTGGTACTTGTTTTACTAAAGGTAACAGACGATATACTTCATGCGTTGGACAACGGATGTGGTGTACTAATAATTTTTTTAGATTATTTTAAAGCGTTTCACAATGTTGATCACCACATTCTCATATCAATACTGAAATATATCGGATTATCTGAAACAGCTGTAAGTTTAATAACAATTGCTCCACTCCGAAAGTGATAAGCAAAGGTATACCAGAAGAAAGTATTTTAGGACCAATTTGGTACATTATTTATACAAATAATTTTTGTAAAGGTCTCACTAAAATACGTTATCATTTATATCACTTATACAGGCTGTAACAAATTCGCTTCTCAGTATAGGGATCTCGGAAACGGTAAGAGATAGAGAGACGCTTAAATTGGGGCAAAGTTGCTAAATCCTGTGGCAAGTTATATGCCGTCAAGAAAGTAAAATTATTTTGTACGGTTCCGGATATATCCGATAAAAACCGAAATTCTGCGATTTTGTTTTTATTTTTTTCTGACCTTATTAGTAAAGATACTTTAAAACTAATAAAACATTCTTAAAGCCATTTTTAATGGTCTACAACGTGGTATTTTTTATTTGCTTCTACAACGTTTCGTCCTCACGCAACCATCATCAACTTTATTTTCTTAAATACGACGAAAATGAAATTGTTCTCTAGTTAGTTACCTTATTAAAAAGCTGAATGCACTGGTATATCACATTTCATGTTTTTCAACGTTTTGAACCTTAAAAACCATCCTCATTTAAATTCTTTTTGATACGATCCTGCGCTATCTTTAGCTTATAATTACTTACATAAACTGAACTAAAAGAGTATTAAATAATAGAATATGAACTTCTAAAATATTGCACTTTACTATTTATTATAATAAAATACATAATAACTTCTGACGCTAATGAAAAATAACTAATATCCACATAATAATAATAATAACTCCTAACAGAAATAGCTTAATATTAAATTACGAAAAAATACATAATTTTAGTTTAGAATGTACAATTTACAAATGTTCGAACAGATTTCCATTTACACCCCTACACAACTCTAGTCTTTTACACATATTTTGTACTGCCCTTTGAATATTACGCCTTCGTAAATAATTAAACCCATTTATAATATTTTCTCGTAATTCCGCAATATCATTTGGAACGGTTTTGTATATTTTGTTTTTTAAGTGACCCTACAGGTAATAGTCCAATGGTGAAAGATCCGGTGACCTCGCTGGCCACACCACCACTCCACGATTACCAATCCATTTTCCAGGGAATTGCCTATGCAGAAACTCTCTTACATCTCGAGTATTATGAGGCGGCGCCCCATCTTGCTGAAACCATAAGTTTTCGATTCTGTTCAGTGGTAATTCATCTAAGTAATCTAAAAATATTGTCCTAAGAAATTCAAGATGACCTACTCCATTTAAGGTTTTTTCATAAATAAAAGGTCCAAGAATTCTATCACCATTGATGCCAGCCCATACGTTGAGACCAAATCGTACTTGAGTTCGAATTGGCCGATTAATTCGTGGATTTTCCACTGCCCAAATATGTTCGGTATTTCTATTAAAAATTCCACAATTGGTAAATTTAGTTTCATCACTCCAAATTATTTCATTTAAAAAATTGTTATTCGTTTCAATGTGCTGCCTCAGCCAGTTACAGAACTGCAAACGTCTCTCTTGATCACCTTGTCGTAAACAATGAGAGATATGTATTTTATAGGGTTTCATGTTATTATTTTTTAATATTCGCCAGACTTTCATATGTGATACATTGGGTAAATTAGTATTATTATCCAATTCTCTGGTCGATTTGTGAACGGGTCATTATTTATCTAAAATGAGAAAGATACACGTAATATAAAAAAAATATGTGATATTACCATCATATCACATTTGACTTCATAAAATCTATATGAGCTGGGCCCTTTGAGCAAACCTGTATTACCTAGCTCGACGCAAATACATAATATGTGAAATCTGTAAGTACCTGATTCATAATAGCATGATTTTCATGTTGCGTAATTTTACTGCCATACGATTTCTTGGCTTTCTCAACTGAACCAAATTCCGCAATATTTTTATCTAATTTTTGAAATGGGGATCGGTGGAGCTGTATTCTTTCAGGATATTCTTCTTCATACATATCACTAGCTCTCTGTGAATGTCTATTACATTTATAATAACATTTCAGCATATCTCGCCTTTGAATAAACGAAAAAGTCATTTTTAAATAAAAATTATACCAAAATCTTTTGAAAATAATTCACACTCAAACCAAATGTCACAATTAATAGTAATTGTTTTGAAATTTAGAATATCCATAGCCGCCTTTGAACAACTTATGTTACTACACCTGATATTCAGAGGGCAGTGCAAAATATGTATTCGTAGCAGAATAATCAAATTTATGTATCAGTGTAAACGAACATTTGGTCACTTCTAAATTGCACACTCGAAATTATATTAATTTATTTTTTCATTATTTAATATTTAGTTCTTTCTGTTCGGGATTATTATTTTATTGTTTGTTATTTATCATTATTGTCTAACCGTATTATTATCCATAATATTATTAAAATAAATAAGTATAGTATTTTGGTATTTCATATTCTACTCATTTAGTTTAATTTGTATGAATAATTATGAGTTAAAGATATCACAGGACCGTATCAAAAAAAATTGTAACTGAACGTGGTTATTAAGGTTCAAAACGTTGAAAAATATAAAGTGTGATATATCACTGCATTCAGAATTTAATAAGGTAACTAACTAGAGGAAAATTTCATTTTTGTCGTATTTAAGAAAATAAAGTTGATGATGGTTGCGTGAGGACGAAACGTTGTAGAAGCAAATAAAAAATACCACGTTGCAGTCCATTAAAAATGTTTTATTAGTTTTAAACTATCTTTACTAATAAGGTCAGAAAAAAATAAAAACGAAATCGCAGAATTTCGGTTTTTATCGGATATGTCCGGAACCGTACAAAATAATTTTACTTTCTTGACGGCATATAACTTGCCACAGGATTTAGCAATTTTGCCCTAATTTAACCGTCTCTCTATCTCTTACCGTTCCCGAGATCCCTATACTGAGAAGCGAATTTGTTACAGCCTGTACATATTTATGCGGATGATACCCAAATTTACTATACCTTTCAAATGAACACTGACGTTCAACATATAAACGAAAAAATTAATTCCGAACTAGAAACATTATTAAAACATCTACAGCTCATCGGTTGCAAATAAACCCAGAAAAGTCAAAAATAATATTATTCTGTAAACGCAATAGTTATGATTATCTTAAAAATCACCTTGTGTTGATGAGGCTAAAAATCTAGGCGTAACATTTAATAGAGATCTTCGATTTAAAAGTCATGTTAATTCCGTTATTGCTAAAGCTTACGGACAATTAAAAAAATTATATACGCATAGACACAGACTTCCTAAAAAAGTAAAGACCATTCTATGCGAATCATTAGTGATGTCAAATATAAATTATTGCTTATATCTGTATGGACCCTGCTTAGATCAACGTTACATTTATAAACTGCAGAAAATGCCAAATTTGTGCATACGATTTATTTATGGAATTCGTAAGTTTGAAAAAGTATCTGACAAACAGGTTGGCCCAATTTGGTTGAATGTCAATAATAAAATAATTTTTCATTCTGCATGCTTATTCCATAAAATAATAACAACAAAAAAACCCGCATACCTATATCGTAAAATTACATTCAGAACGGACGTTCATAATGTTAACATTAGAAGTAGACACAGAATAAGGCTTCCACAACACAATACAGCGCTGTCATTTTCTTATAATGTAGTTAACGTAGTGAACTTTATTTAAAATTATTCTAAATAACCAGGTACATAATACAGTATAGTTTTGGTAATAGTGAATATATGTAAAAATTAATTTAAAATAGGTATTCAGCCGAATGTTTGTTATAATTTTTTTGTGTTATAAAGTTTGCTAGAGGAAAAAATCAGTTTCTGTCTAGGGCATAGATGAAAATCAGATCTTCTATTGGAAGGGTTCTGATCTTTGCCCTGTTAACTCTCGATTTTCATTACATATATATATATATATATATATATATATATATATATATAATTATAGATTTGTATGTAAATTGAGTTAATAAATGTATAATTATTATTACTATTGTTATTATTATTATTGTTATGGTTATTATACGTAACATTGTATAAAGTTTGTAGCCACGTTATGTTAGTAATTGTATGCCTGTTGCGATTAAATGGAAACTCAAAAGTTTAATAATGAATAACGTTGTAAGCGAATTTATGAACAATAAAGTCTGGTTATAATGAACATTTTGAAGTATAATCTCGTATACGTGCTTATAAATTTTGTGGAAACGCAAATTTAATTTTTAACATTAGCATTAAATTTTAAGATTGCATTTAAAGTTTATTGTGAACGAAGGGAATTAAACCCAATTACATTTTTAAATATGGAACTGTAACGATTGTTCTCGAGTTGCGAATATTACCGATGTAGAAGTCTTAAGACATGGACTGGACATCCTGTTTTCGAAGGACCTTATTTTGAGTAAGCATTGAACTTATTCTTGGTTATTTATTATTCGATTTGGGCAATATTATATAAAGCTTGGAAATAGGTCTATCTGTCAAATTAAGAGAGCGTTTTCTGACGCTATTTTAGTAGTAAATTTACGGGTTAAGCCAAACATTAAAGTGAGTGGAGGAGTAATGACTCGAGTACTGGATCTGAGGATTTTTTGGTGAATACGTGAGTTTGGTGAGATCTTTATTTCTAAGAAAACGGTTCTCACTCTAGTCTTATGTGGACGATTAGATTTAGTTCATGTCATCATTATTATTAAAAATTTTAAGGTGGGTGGCGACTTAGTGACAATTTATTACTGATTTTGATTTTTTCTGAGTTGTAACGAGCGCTTTTTTAGCTGTTGAGTAAGACGTACGACCCTACCACTGAGCTAGGTTAGTATAACGCACTTTCGCATAAACTATTCACGGTCCGTATTTGATATTTAGGCAACACACTGTAGTAAAGTCTTAAAGTACTCACCAACTTTTTCATGTTTCAAATATACCGATATATGCTTTTGTTATCATTTCCAAATGATCAGTACCATACGGTGAAAACCAAGCAAAAGTATAAAAATTGTGTAAATTATATGTAAACCCTACATTATGAGGAGAATCATGTCTTACTGCGCTGGTGTAATAGTGCACATTCATAAATTTTGGGTTTTTATCGTGTTTGTGATACCGATGACCATTGAAATAAAATTGTTATGATGTACTAAATTACGTTGCTAATTAACAATGACGTCGCCAGATTTTGATAATTATTCTCCAAATAAAAAATAACCTCAACCATAATTCTAATTATTAGTAATACAAATACAATAATTACACTTCTAGTAAATTTAAAATTAAAAACTTATTTCAAGTTAAGTAGTTCACTTTGAAATTGTCAAAAGCGTTGAAAAATAACTTTTACGTCAAAATTAAAATCACCAGTGCAGTACTGTATATTGCCCATATTTGTATATATATATATATATATATATATATATATATATATATATATATAACACACTACATACACACATACATACATACATTCATACAGGGTGCGGCATTAGTGCGTCGAAGTACGATATATCCGTTATTAAAGGAGATATCAAAAAAGGTATTTACAAAAATTATAGGCATCTTCAAACTTCACATTATAAAATTATTTTCGTATTT
The DNA here is from genome assembly GCA_036346205.1 of Vesta saturnalis. Classification (NCBI taxonomy): domain Eukaryota; kingdom Metazoa; phylum Arthropoda; class Insecta; order Coleoptera; family Lampyridae; genus Vesta; species Vesta saturnalis. Next base: position 1,248,907 of record JARFJB010001671.1, read on the forward strand.
ACAGGGTGTTGCATATTACCAGGGTGAACCAAACATACTTTTTTTTAAATGGGACACCCTTTATATTATTTCAAATTTAGGTTAAGCTCATCTCCCCCATACTTCCAATATAGGGTTCCATTACGTTATACAGGGTATTTCAAAAGTTATGGCCAATTGGAACACGAAAATCATTCTCATTTCAACGTCCTAGACAGAACAACCTAGCAATAATTTTTTCCAGGCATAACTTTTGACATTGGTACAGTGTTACGAGAAAGTGCCATTTCTTTATTAGTACACCAATTGAATATAGAGCGAGTCAAAATTCGAACACATGATTTTGTCAATTTTTTCAAATGAACCACCCTGTATTTTATTTTAAAAAGTTAAAATACACTGTATGTTCTTTCATTTTCATTGAACACTCCCTATAGCTAATTTCTGAGATATTTTCAATTTAATAACATAAAGAGATTTTTTTAAAAATTTCTATTATAACAAGTTAGCCGTGAACAAATAAAAGTGTGATAAATTATTATAAAAAATTCAAAAAACATCGGTTATTAAGACAAAATTCTTATAAAATTAATTAATTTCAAAATAAATGTTCAAAATGTCCACCGAAAACATCAATACAGCATTGTAGTCGAACTTCAAATTCTGGATTGATATTTCTACATTAATACTCTGGAATGCTTCTCATATTCTATTGTTCATATAATCTTGTGTGGTTGAAGAAGTCAGTTTTACTTAACTCTGGTGAACGAGCTGGCCATGCAATTATGAATGTGATGTACCGGAGCTCCATCCTGTAACAACCACATTCTTTGACGAATGTTAAGAGGAACGTTAGCCAACAGTAATGGTAAATGATTTTCTAAAAAGTCCAAATAAACCTGACCATTCACTGTTCCATCGAAAAAATGTGGTCCAATTACGTGATCTCCAACTATACCACCCCAAATATTCAAATATCACCTAGTTTGACTATGAGTTGCTAGAAGATGGGGATTACTTGTCGAATAATATTGGCAATTGTGTCTATTCACAGTTCTATTTTTATGAAACGTAGCTTCGTCTCCAAATAGGACAAAATCAAAGAAATCCGCCTGATTGTGGATTTGTTGTTGAGCCCATTCACAAAAAGCAACCCTTCTGGGATAGTCATCTTCGAGTAACTCTTAATACAACGGGATATGGTATGGATGCATCTTTTTACGCAGTATCATGCTGACGCGAGATTTCACGTGTACTAACATGTGGATTATGCGTAACTTCAAGCATCACGTTAAATTCATTTTCCTCGTTAAGTACAGGTTTTGTCCTTTCCTTTTTTCATAAACTACTAAACCCGTATGATTAAAACGATCTACTAACCTTTCCAACGTTATTATCTCGGGTTGTCTTCGTGCGGGACATCTCTCTTTGTAAATTCTTTGTGCTAATAAACCATTTTTCATACATTCTCCCAGTACCCATATCATGTCTATTAATTCTTCAACGGAAAAGTTCATTTCAAACAGTATTTAAGTAGGATTTGAACCTACGACCTGTACTTTGCTAGAGTACCGCGCTAACCAACTGCGCCATCAAGGTTCAAGCCCCAATCGATGTAAATTTTGTCTTTATGGATGTAAGCTTTTTATTTATGTATTTAATAAAATTAATAATAATTTTTAATTACATATTTACCTTTGAACTTATTCGTTCATAACAAAAACTTATAATAATTTAATATTAGTCAAGTTGCTTTGGTATGTGTGAATCCTTGCGATATTGCAGGCTCACATTCCATTAATATAAGTAATTTGACTGTAATCTAATTATATTTAGAATTTACATCAGTTCTACATACATAAAGACAAAATTTACATCGATTGGGGCTTGAACCTTGATGGCGCAGTTGGTTAGCGCGGTACTCTAGCAAAGTACAGGTCGTAGGTTCAAATCCTACTCGAGGTAAGCTTTTTATTTATGTATTTAATAAAATTAATAATAATTTTTAATTACATATTTACCTTTGAACTTATTCGTTCATAGCAAAAACTTATAATAATAGTATTTAAGTGTTTACAAAATTAATAAACATTACATAATCTCAAAGAAGTTTGTTAAATGACAAGCTACTAATTATTACTGAATAATATCTATCTGTCATTTGTTCACGACTAACTTGTTATAATAGAAATTGTTAAAAAAATCTCTTTCTGTTATTAAATTGAGAATATAATTCACATGTCACATGGTACATTTTTGATTACTTTCATTGGTTAAAACACAAAAAGAAAATCGTAGAATAGGCTATCAAATCGGTGATAATTTTATCATCACATGTTGACTGTCACTTGATTTTAATGAATAAAATAGCTTACTGTCAAAATAACAAAAACTTACAAAGAAATAAATAATTGTATTGATTATCTTGCAACTGTAATATTTACTGTCAAAGTGACAGATCGTTTAAAATTGTAAACTTTAAAAAGTATATTTTCTATTAACGTTCATTATATTCTCTTACCAAATATAACACGTGTTATGATTAATAATCGATGACCCCACTCGTTAAAACCTGTAGAATATTGATCGTTCAATTTTCATCGGTTTTAATTCGAGCTATCACCGATGATAATCACAACACTAGTTATATTATCCCCGAAAATATCTCAGAAATTAACGATTTTAGCTATAGGGAGTGCTTAATAAAAATGAAAGAACATAAAGTGTATTTTCACTTTTTAAAATAAAATACAGGGTGATTCATTTGAAAAATTGACAAAATCGTGTGTTCGAGTTTTTTGTTTTGCTCTATATTCAATTGGTGCAATAACAAAGAAACATTGTACCAATGTCAAAAAAATTATGCCTGAAAAAAAATATTGTTAGGTTGTTCTGTCTAGGGTATACAGGACGTTGAAATGAGAACGATTTTGTACAATTGACCATAACTTTTGAAATACCCTGTATAACGTAATGAAACCCTATATTGGAAGTATAGGGGAGATGAACTCAATCTAAATTTGAAATAATATATAGGGTGTCTCATTTAAAAAAAAAAGTATGTTTGGTTCACCCTGATGATATGTAAGACCCTGTAAATATGAAAACAATTTTATAATGTGAAGTTTGAAGTTGCCTATAAATTTTGTAAACAACTTTTTCCTTTAATAACGGATATATTGTACTTCGACGCACTAATGCCGCACCCTGTGTATATACATACATAATATATATATATATATATATATATATATATATATATATATATATATATATATATATACCGGATGCCCACGAGATCACTTTCCGGCTGCCATTTTTTTATTTTTCTATGGGTTTAAATGAAACTTGGCAGGGTTGTTACTCTAACCAAACGTCATTTTTAGGAATTTTTGACAAGCATTTCCGACTTCCGGTTTCACCCGAAATGACCTTAACTTTTGATTTTTAAATGACATCCCCTTTATATTTTTTGTTTTTCAGATTCTGAAGGTCATTTTACGGCCGATTGCGTAATATTCAAATCGATTTTTTTCCAAATGTAATTTTAAAATTGAATTTTATTTTCTCATCCAGAGCCATGACCATCTTAAAATCATTCTACATACTTAATTCACTTCCAGAAAAATGCAAACTCACTTTTATCTTTGTTAACTTTTTTTTTTGTTAATTTTATAATTAAACTAAGTACAAACTTTAATTTAATTTTTAAGTAAAATATTAGATTTATGTTAATAAACAACAACCTTTATTATTATCTGTCAAACTTTTAAATTTACCATAGTGTTTCCATGGCAACCTAGCCACTTATTGTTTTCATGGCAACTCTGATGTGCTGTGACATAGGAAGTGTATTTTATTAATGAGTAAGACGTAAATATAAAAATAAAAATGTTTTAAATCGAAAATGGGTAAACATGACAAAACGTGTTATACGTCAATAAATTCGTTTTAAAATATTGCATTTAGTAGTTTTATGAAAGTGGTATGCTTCCATTTAATTTTTTTGAGCTACGGCAAAAATAAAGTTTAGAACGTTCTAGTAAAAAAGTTAACAAAGATAAAAGTGAGTTTGCATTTTTCTGGAAGTGAGTTAAGTATGTAGAAAGATTTTAAGATGGTCATGGCACTCTGGATGAGAAAATAAAATTCAATTTTAAAATTACATTTGGAAAAAAATCGATTTAAATATTACCCAATCGGCCGTAAAATGACCTCCAGAATCCGAAAAACAAAAAATATACAGGCAGTGTCATTTAAAAATTAAAAGTTACGGTCATTTCCGGTGAAACCGGAAGTCGGAAATGCTTGTCAAAAATTCCTAAAAATGACGTTTGGTTAGAGTAACAACCCTGCCAAGTTTCATTTAAATCGATAGATAAATAAAAAAATGGCAGCCGGAAAGTGATCTCGTGGGCATCCGGTATATATAATTACTCACATTGTATCATACAATTTTCTCCAATTTATATGACTATGTACAACACGAACGATACTAGAAAACACATTTGCTTGTGGTTTCCAATTAGTTTCAATTGTAATTATAACATTACAATTTACTAATTATAAATGTTACACCGTATTCCACCTTGAATCAAAATCAAAATTAATACTCTTAGATAATAGCCCATTTATTGCTGCGTTTGACTAATTGTAACAAATTACTAGGAAATGCTATTACTCATGTCAAAATCTCAAAATGGTTATGCAGATCCAAATAAAGGCACCATAAAAATTATATAAGAATCTTGACATCTGTGAAATTGTTCATTTTGTGAGTGATCAATGTATGCAATTTCTTTGTAATTTGGGCTAATTATAACCGTTTTGTCAAAATAATAATTATTAAAAGGAAATACCTCTAGATGATTGTTGTAAAAATGAACAAATTGATTAGATAGACTAAAAACATTCTTTCAATTATCTTGATTCAAGAAAATGAATTATTGTAACCTAATTTTAGTATACTTAGCACATTTTGTGCATAACTAAAGGTTAGATTTAGAATGTAATTAGTAGTAATTTATTCATCAATCAGATACGGTCATTTACTAGATGTATTGGATGTTATATATCTTGCCGTGTTTTGTTGCTAAAAAATTAATTTCAATCTCTGAACTGGGACCGTTCTGATCATTTCAGAGCTTATTTATGTATGCGTCATCTCAGACAGTATTTTCTTTAAATAATTCAGAATTAGAAAGGGGTTGGTTACTTCGTTCAAATACAAACCGTATAGAAATGTGACACTTTTATGTATTCTAAACATGCGATGAAAACCTTTTTGTACAGACCCTTCGGTTCGTTCGATAAAACCCAATCTTAGTTTTCTACGGTGAGCATTTTTTATACGGGTTTAATATCTAACGGAAAAAGGCCATATATTTTAGTAAATTACAGAGTGTTACTAATATTTGTTATATTTTTTGTAATCCAGTAACATGTAATTACAATTACCCTTTATAAGTGTGCACGCGATTAAAGGGGAACCCTCATTTATTTTATTTAACTAAAAGGAGATGTATGTAATTATTATTGATTTGTAAGTACTGCACTAATTACTAAGTAATGTTCAATTACTTGTAATTATACCAAACTTCTAGGGGTAACTACTGTCAAGCCTATTAAAATAACTTTACTAAGTTTACGTAAAAGTTTAGCATTTAAATAATTCACATAATTAATTTTAACATTTTAGAAAATGGTGTAAATATATTCTTTAGTATTACGTATTTTGGATTGATTACAACTAGCTTAACTAATCCAATTAGCATAAAAGTTCGAAGCGTAGCTTTAACATTAAATCAAGATTCACATGGAAAAACTGGAATAAAATAAATTTTAATACCTAAAACTCTAAAAACACTTTTCCAAAATCCCTCCGATGCTGTAAAAAATCTTTATAATAAAGGAAGCAATTACGAAAAAAGCAAAACCAAAAATCGCATTTTGTTTTAAATCTCGAAAACGATAAACAATAATAACTTTTGCAAAGTACATGTGAACATACCCTAAATTATACAACTTTTACCGTTTTCAAGATTTTCAAGATCCGCATGCGGTTCAGCTTGGGTCCGGTGTATACAATATACACTATTGCGTTGGGGATTTTAATATTTACGTAAAAGGACATTTATCAACGCTTTTAAGAATTTCAAAGTGCACTACTTAACTTGCAATAACTTCTAAATTAAATATAATTTACTAGAAATGTAATTATTACGTTTGTATTACTAATAATTAGAATTATGATGCGGTTCTATTCCCGTCAAAATGAATTTTTAAAATAGTTATGAAAAATATGGCACCGGCATTATTAATTAGCAACATAATTTAGTATATCAAAACAATTTCAATGGTCATCGGTATCACAAACACGATAAAAACTCTAAATTATTGAATATGCATTGCTACGCCAACGCAGCATAATGTAGGGTTTACATGCAGGGTGTGTCTCGACGATAGCATGTTAGACGAATAATGAGAACGGAAAAACCGTCTCAGCTGAAAACTTGTAACTTTATATAAATGAACATGGTCTACTTACTGAAAATACTCTCATGACGGTGTCATTTCCGGTTATACCGGAAGTCGATACCAACTTTGTTATTTTAAATACAATACCCCAATTTTTATTTTATTTTCGGTTTCCGCATAAAATTTTACGTCTTCTACTACCAGGTTTGGCATACCTATCTCTTACCATTATTAAGAAAATAAATAATTTCAGACGTTAGCAACGAAAATTTGAATCTACTGAAAAATTAATATCTCATGAAACATAAAAGGCAGATAAGCGAAACTTGTACAACGGTGAGACATGATGTTGGACTATGTTTTCAGTCTTAGACATTTTTGAAATTTATTTCTAGGGGAGGTCCGGGTATATACTTATACACCTATACTGCGTATTCTCAGTGTCTGTAACGCACGAAAATCGTAGCTTAGAGAGCGAGAGGTTTGACCACACCGTACTGTATTTGTGCAAATATGCGCAGGCGCGAAATATCGGTTTTTCGAAGTTGGGACGAATTTAAATTTAGCGCCATTTTATCATATGGCAGCCGTGTTTTTATCATATACTTAAGTATATGGGTTTTTATCATTTTTGTCACCTTTTATAATTCCCCTGCCATAATAAATTATGGTACTGCTTATATTCAATTTTTATTTGTATACCTATTTTGCATTTTTTCAAATTATTGATTTTTAAATAAAATTAATTTAGTATACTTATTTCTAACATATTCATCTTTTACTGAAGCCAAGTTTGCTTCATGGAACAATCTTATTTTTAAAAAAATTTCAATGATTAATTTAATCATTTGCACAACATGACTGTCGAGGTAGTCCTGATTCTTAATATGCTCTAGTAACTCAGGGTAATTAAAGGCGACATTTGAACATCTACTAAATATTTTGTTAGATAACATTTGTTTGATATTTACATTTGGAAGTTTGTTGATATGTTCCCTAAAGACAGTTTCACTAATTTTACAAACATTTACAACATCTTTGGAAGGATATACCAACGAACCTCTATTTTTGATCATTATGAACAATAAGTATTTATCACTAATTAAGAACTTATTACATATACTACATACAATCACTTTTAAGAGTTTGGTAACAATGAATCCACTGATGTATTCCACCACATTTTCAACATAAGAATTTAATGTCCACATTGTATTAACGTAGTCATGGTCAAACACATCAGCAGAAGTAATTTCATTTTCTCCAGTGAGAGGAAACACAAATTTGGAGCGTTTTAAAGAAACATAAAGTATTTGTACTCCATCTGCCAGACAATTTGCAGTATCAAATAATTTAATTTCATTTCTAATAAGAAGTCTTTTATATGCACTTACAAATTGTTTCGCATTCGGATTATTGTTAAATCCTCCACGACTTCTAACTGCACTAAAAAATGTCTCTAAATAGTCTTGACTTAGTTTAAAAGTCAAAAAATATTCTACTTTATCTGCAATCTCAGCATAGTATTGAAAGACATTAATTAAATTTATAATTAATCCTAAAAATCCAGTTTTCCTATTACCTAATATAAGTGGTACACCATTTGGATCTTTTAACTCTTTAACATAATTTATGAAAGTAAGAGATTGTTCTTTTAAATTTTCATGTGACTCCTTAGTAATTGGTACATTTCGCTTAGAAAACTTATTTCTACTGTTTAATACATCAAAAATATTATCAAAAAATAAGCAAAATTTAGAGGTAGCCACAATCTTGAAAAACAATTGGCATATAATTGGATTTTTTTAAGTACACCAAGACACTTGAAACACTTTTGCTCAGTACTTGTACAGCAAGACGCACATTCATTCTGTTTGCATCGAATTGGATGTGTTTTTTTGTTAATTTTGTGGCCAAGTGCAATCCTTCTTTAAGTTGAATATTATTTAGTTCCTTGATGTGTAACCAGTTGATTTTATTATTTTCGTATAATATACTGTAATTCCCTTATCGCCTAAGGTGTTTCTTACTAGTTTCACCATATGGCAACCATCAAAGAAAATATAAATTTTCTTTTTTGTTATGGGATGGATAATCCAAGGCTTGAAACTAGCAGAACCATATTGAAAATTTGCACCTAAATGCGTGCACATGCTAATATTCACTGACGCTCCATCAAATGTCAATGGCTGAACTATAGCACCAGTGGAATGTAATAGTTCAAAACATTTTGTTATTAAATTGGCCCTTTCGGAACCAGTAAGGCCTTTAATTAAAAAGTATCCAACAGGTACTTTCCACCCACTATTAACAGCTACCGCCATAAACACTAGCACATTTTTTGCAAGTTGCACATTATCATTTTGGTGCTCCTAAGTCCACTCCACCCTAAAATATATTTCCATCAAAAACAAGTTCCTCTTTTATCGACATTTCATCAACCACGAAGTTCAAAATAATGTCTTTGCCCTTTACCCTTGCTGCTATTGCTTGCAAAGCTTCAGCTGTGAAACCAGGTTTACCATTAACTACGCTGTACCATGCCCTAAGGGTTGAAGGATGTGGCAATAAATTTTGCCAAGTCTTTCTAACGTAATTGTAAGCCTTTGCAGAATAAAACTGTAAACTTAAAGCAAAGCTTCGCAATTCTGGTGAATATTTGCTTTTTTTCGATTTTAATTTTCTCGTAATAAGCTGCTTCGCAGTTTCTGGCAGTACTTCCTGTTAAAAAGAAAACTTGAGCAAATTTTGTATTATTACGACAAGCAATTTTACCAATAGTGTATCGCCAGTACCTTCAGATAAAACATTTTTTTTTTGTAAATGAGTTAAAAGCTCCTGAAGCGATGCGATTTTAATTTTCATCCTCCTAGTCTTTTGCTGCAGAGCACGGTTCCTCAAACGTTGTCGCTTTACTTCCTCTTTTGCTAGATGAAAGGCCCGTTTGCCTCATCTAGGAGTATTAATGTCAGAAATTGTTACTTCACCAAAATATCGTGGTTCATAAAACATTCTTTTTTTAGGGGTGCTCATCAGTTGATCATCTATATAAATGAAATGTATTATTACCAATAATTAATTTTGAGTACCTACTAGTTTTTAGATGTGTACCTGATTTCATTTTATAATTACACATAGTTGACGATTCTGCTGTTGAAACAGGTAATGACTGCTCTACATTTGCTTCCGATTCACTACCAAGATTTTGTGCTGTTATTGGCATACTGCTTGTTGTATGTTGCAACATATGTATTTTATTAGGTAATACTACAGAAGGATATGCACCAGATTTTAATCTTAACTTTCCACCAAACTTTTTTGCTGATGGTTCCCGATAATCGTCCAACTTAAAATGATTTGAACAAAGAAATAATCTAGATACATCGTCAAACTCTTGCAAGTCACAAATTTGTTTCCATAAAGAGAGGCTGCTAGGGTCTTTTGGGAACCAATCACATGTTAATCATATAATATTATATTATATAGTATAATAAAGATTTACTTACATATGCAAAGTTGTTGGCGCTTTCTCAGCGCACAAAAAACAACGTCTTGAACTCATAACTATCAAAATACACTGTCTTTTAATAGTATTGTAATGTATTAATATGTAATTTAAATGTAAAAGGAATGTTATGTAAAATCATAAAGAACAACGCACTCAAAACAAAATTTCACTTTAAGATATGATAAACATAAACATAACTCTGACATAACCTTTATTATTTCGTTTGGACGGTTAAACCAAATAATATCAACAACAAACGTAATCTTTTCCGATCATGCGCAAAGTGGTATGATCAACGATACGGTGTAGAAATATATATCTGTATTACAGGAGCAAGTTTGGTATTAGCAGTATAGGTGTGTAAGTATATGGGTCCGGGAGTAACGGTAGTTAAGAAAATTAAAAATGTCACTCATTTTTTTTAATTGGAATTGGTTTTTTTATATACTCATTCGATGCAGAATTTAATTACCTATCTACTGATATATCATGTTCCTATACCTAAACTGAATGATTTTCGTGTTATCTGCTTTTTTTCTACTTTTCTTGGAGATGATGTAGTAAATACGCCGTAAATTAATAATGTGCTTTGCAATCTGTTTTGATGCCTGTCGTATGATATCTTCAATCAGTTGGAAATGCAATTGAATTGTCAAATTTATAGTAAATGAGAGTTATTTAAGTTCTTTTAGGATTTAATAACGAAGATTATTTGAATTTTTTGTTGGTACACCGCTAATATGAAAGAATTAGTCAAAGAACGACTAGAACCTTTATTCAAACATATTTACATCGGCCTCGTCCTAATTCTCGAACAGTTAGATCTTTGTCCGAAAGAAGCAAAAGACATGAATCCTTTAGACATACTCCCCAGAAAAGAGTGCATCTGCTAATAAGGCATGTTAACACAACAAAAAACTAAACACTACTAACAACAATCAACAATTAACGAGAAGAACAATGTTAATTACAATAAACAACTCATTCTTTTTTTATAATAAATGTTCAAAGACAGATCCGTTTTGGTCTAAACACATTTGAACACGACGTAAAATATTGGATTCAGTGGCTCTTCTAATATCATCCACGTTCAAACTACCGAACTCAACTTGAACTCTTGCTACGGTTATTTTTCCTTGTCGTTAAAGGCTCACTGTAAACCATGTTTTTAATAGTTCCCCAAATGTAGTTGACAAGGGGGCTTAGGTCGCGAGATCGAGGGTCCAGTGGTAAAGACCGTTATTAGCAATCCATTTTTCATGGAACTGTTATTCCAATAACCTTCCAACTTCACCAAAATTGTGTGGTGGGGCACCATCTTGCTGGTAGTATGCATTTATTGCTTCTGGCAAGGGTAGTTCTTCAGTTGCGGGAATTACCAGATCTTCTAAAATATTGATATACCTCTCACCATTTAAATTATTATCATAAAACTGCAGACAAAGGACTCTGTTGTCTTTTATCGCACAAAACACATTAAAACTCCAAGAGTATTGAAAGTTTCTTTCCCAAATGACATTGTGGATTTTCCTCAGCCCAATAAGGGTAATTGTGCCTGTTAAAAACTCCGTTTTTTGAAAATTTTGCTTCGTCTGTCCAAATTGTTTTTTTTTACAAAATTTTCATTTTCCTGTGACATTAGCATGAACCACTCACAAAATTGAATGCGTCGTTCAGAATCCTCAGCTGCTAAATGTTGCACCAACGTGTATGAAAATGGGTGTCATTTACGCCTTACTAAGATACGGTGTGTTGTTTTAAAACATTTTCCTAAACTTACAGCAGCCTCTCTCACTGAAGCATTAGGATATGCAGTAAAGTATCCCAAAACGGTAATGTTGAGAGCATCGTCTTCGACCATTGGCTTATTTTTCTGGGGCGTATATCTAAAAGGCCCATGTGTTTTGCAATTTTCAAGCAAAGTTGTAATTGTTCGAAAATTAGGGCGATTCCGATGTGGATATCTCTGAATAAAGGTTCTAATCGTTCTACCAATAATTCCTCCGCATTCGCCGAGTATCAGCAACAAAAAATCTTCGTTACTGAATGGCAATTGTGGCATTTTAAATTATTTATTAAAACTCGAACTGATCTCAATAATTCTCATTTACTATAAATTTGACAATTCAATTGCATAACCAACTGATTGAAGGTATCATACGACAGGCAGCAAAACAGATAGCAAAGCGCACTATTAATTTACGGCATATTTACTACAACATCTCCAAGAAAAGTAGAAAAAAAGCAGATCACATGAAAATCAGTTTAGGTATAGGAACATGACATATCAGCAGATAGGTAATTAAATTCTGCATCGAATGAGTATATAAAAAACCCAGTTGCAATTTAAAAAAATGACTGACATTTATAATTTTGTTAACTACCGTTACTCCCGGACCTCCCCTAGAAATAAGTTTCAAAAATGTCTAATACTGAAAACATAGTCCAATATCATGTCTAACCGTTGTACAAGTTTCGCTTATCTGCCTTTTATGTTTCGATGAAATATTAATTTTTCAGTAGATTCAAATTTTCGTTGCTAACGCCTGAAATTATTTTTTTTCTTAATAAGGGTAAGAGATAGGTACGCCAAACCTAGTAAAGACGTACAATTTTATACGGAAACTGTAAATAAAATAAAAATTGGGGCATTGTATTTAAAATAACAAAGTTGGTATCGACTTCCGGTATAACCGGAAGTGACACCGCCATGAAAATATTTTCAGTAAGTAGACCATGTTCATTTATATAAAGTTACACGTTTTCAGCTGAATCGGTTTTTCCGTTCTCATTATTTGGCTAACATGCTATCGCCGAGACACACCCGGTATAATTCTAGTGTAACAATACATTATATATATATATATATATATATATATATATATATATATATATATATATATTATTATTACTTAAGTTTCCACAAGTAGTATTATTCAATAAAGACATTATTCGGAACAACTTGTGTTTATTAACGTGAAAATATATAATATAAGTCCTCGAAACGTTGAATATTATATATTTTCACGTTAATAAACACAAGTTGTTCCGAATAATGCCTTTATTGAATATATATATATATATATATATATATATATATATATATATAAATCCAGATAATAATTTTTTCTACTTTACATCAACATAAAACATTAAAAACTTAAACTTTGCATCCATATATTTCGAATTCGGGATTCATCATCGGTGGAATACAACAAAATTAAAATTAAATCGAGATTATAAAACTTTACAACGATTAATTAACACATTGACAAATATGACACAAACTAACAATTATTTATAAATTTTCTAAAATGTAATCATAGTTGAAAGCCAAATTTTCCAAATCTTTTTTACTGTTGCACTCGAATTTATTATTAATTTTTATATGTAACATCTCCAAAATTAAACTCTTTTTTAAAATTGGTTCAATGTCTAAAATATTGGTTTTCTCGTATTGAAAGATGCGACCTGTTTCGTTAGTGTACTTAGCCAAAGAACTCTTTCCAAAATTATTTTTGCTAATCAATTTTTGTAATTAAAAAGATAGAAATTAAAATTTATCTCGCGTTTACACAGAACAGAACAGAAAACCGTTAAATATGATATACACTTCCGGGTGGCGGGATGACGGTACAAGCAAAGCTTGTGTCGTCGTCCTTCTGGAAGGAATCTTAATATTCCAAGGAACTACTATGTTCTTCATCGAAAAAGTCAGTCAACCAAAATATTGCCAAAAATTGGAAAATTCAAAAAGCTACTTACAAAATTATTCAGCAATCCTCCCCTTGTCTCAGTGAGAAGCAAACCTGAAATAATTCTAATCACAAATACGTTGATGTTAGCTTAGAGTTCGTTTTTGGTTGTGGTCACAGAGCGCTATTGAAAATGTGCGGGAAGATGGGGTTTTTTCATTGGATGGAACATCTTGCTTAGGTTAGATAACAACGTGGATATCAAACCAAAATACCAAAACCAGAAATTAGTGAAAAATTGCTATTTTCAAAATCGTTCTTTTTATTTCTATATCGTTGTTTAACTAAATTTTTAACTTCAACAAATTTGAAATTTGAAAAAAAATGTAATTTTGAAATTTTTAGTCATTTTTGGGCATGTGATATTGTTTTAATGGACCTTTTTGGGTTATCGGATGTGAGCAAAAAATTTTCTCTTATAATACCGTGAAACGCAAAATATAACAATTTTTAAAGTAGAGTTTGGGATGTCATCAATGGGCGCTTTCCAACACTACCACACGTCCTTTTGTAGGTGGGTAAATCGCAAGATATGAATTTATGAGACATAAATTGCTTGGGTAAGATGTTCTCAAAAAAATGTTGATACTTCAAATTTAAGCCGCCTTTCGTATACCAAAAGTCGTTTTTCCCAACAGTGTGTAATTAAATTTTGAAATTAAAAATAATTTTGGATACTCATTATATTTTTTTACGTATTTTACTCGAAACTGATGAGAGAAACATCGATTATATCAACGTTTTTTGATCGGATAGACTGTGTGCAAGCCTCATTTTGCGGTTAATGGTCAAAAATTGGCAAACTCAAAAACATGTTCTCTGAAAGTTAATGCTTTTTTACGACATTCATATACAAAATATTTATACACCGCCACTCACTCCGCTGTGGCATAGTTTGCAATCAAACCCAATTAAATATTAACATTGACGTTTGATGTGTTTTGTGCGGTTTACTCGATAACTGATAAGGAAAGAAAGATCAAATATGATCTTGTTTTAATCCACGTTTTCCATTTGGTGGCACTACGGTCTTCATTTCGGGGTTAATTAAGCAATGATCAAAATTGGCAAATCACAAATTAAACATTTGCTTTGACGTTAAATTAAAGTTCATTTTGACTTGTCAATGGTAATTTTCGAAAATATACCACACCAGCTTATATTGGCGAGATGGGGATCGCCAGATATGTAATCTTTTGTCTTAGAAGCATACATTGCTTATGTAAAATGACAAATAGAAAACATTCTCGATTAAATGGCGATGCTTCAAATTTTAGGGGCTCTTCGATTGGCTAAAGTCGCTTTTTCTAAAATGGTGGTTTTGCTCCAAATTTGTTATTGCGTAACAAAATCTAATGTTTCGGGGTACATATTGCACATTTTACTTGAAACCAATAAGCAGAGAAACGTCGAATGTGATCCTGTTCATATCGACGTTTTCCGATTGGGCGCACGACGTTGCGCGCGCATGAAAAAATACAAAACGGCTATTTTGACACGTTGCGAAAATCTACTTAAGACTATCAGAACCGTACTGGGACGCACAAGGTGGATGCTTGTGAAGTTGCGCCTTTTAATAAAATTTCCAAAAAAAAAGTCATTTTTTACATGTTTTTGAAACTGTTTTAACTAAGCAAGCGAATTCGAAATTGGTTATATTTAAGTTTATGCGAGATTGTAACAAACTTTGAAATTATTCAATGCTTTTTTGGAGAAATGAGTAGCAACCAATTTAAGAGATTCGATTTTGTAAACACTCCGATTTTTGTTTTGATACTTTCCCGACGTCAACATCTACAGGGTGCGCGTATACAATTGACCATTACTTTTGAAAGATAACGTAATGAAACCTTATATTGGAAGTATGGAGGAGATGAGCTTAATTTAAATTTGTAATAATATATGGGCGACCACATTAAAAAAGTGTGTTTGGTTCACCCTGGTAATATATAACACCCTGTAAATGCAGAAATAATGTGAATAATATAACTTTATTTTATATTGTCTATAATAACTGATATATCGTATTTACACGCACTAATGGCGGACGCACCATGTACCGGGTGGCCAACTAAGAACGGCCGTCGGCCATATCTCAGCAATGGATTGAAGCACAGGTTCGGGAAAAAAATTTTTATAACAAAAGTGGCCTCGAGAAACGCCTGGAAATTATTTTCAGAATTGTACGTCCACCGCTAGAGGGCGTATTTGGCAGTTAAAATTTTAAAAAGTAAAATTGTTCAAAATTTACTCAATTAAGGGGCATATTAAATATAATTCCTCGACAAATTCTGCATATTTTTTATTTGACAAGTTTTAGTCTATCTCTTCAAATATGGGGTGGGGGAGAGTGGGAACCTTGTTACGAAAAAACGCCTTTAATTCAGGTTCTGCTTGACCGATTTTAATAAACTTGATGTTGTTTGAAAGAGCTTTTGTTAAACAATAGAAAATTTGTAAATTTGAAGCAATCTGATTAATAACATTTGTTCTTCCAACGTCTAGTAGGCTAGTTGGCGTTAACGGAAATTATTAAATTTGACCTGCATGAAAAGATCTTACATTGGTCTGCAGTAATTTAAACTGTTATCATACTAATGTTATGGTTGCCGCTAGATTACCTAAATGTAATGCTGTCGCTACTAACAATGAGAGCAAATTATAAAATAATAATGTGATAAATCTAACAATTAAAACCTTAAATCTAAATATCTTTCCCCATTAACAGTCTCATTAAAAAAAAGGCCCAATTGTTTCTCCATCTAGAATCCCGCACCACACATTTACAGACCAACGACCCTGATATTGGACCTCCTGCATCCAGTGGGGATTCGTTTCAGACCAGTAGTGCATATTATGTCGATTTACACTACCATCACTATGAAAAGTAGCCTCATTTGTCCACATAATTCGTGAAAGTATTTCAGGATTGTCATGTATCACATTTGAGAGCCAGTTGCAAAAATCCAACCTGGTATCGAAATCTTGAGCATTCAAACTATGTGATATGGATTCAATCTAAAATAGTATATATTATAAAGTAATCAGATCAATAAGACACATTGAAGTCCTTCGTTGTTAGTAAACGAAAAAGGACTTTAAATGCATTAACTCTCGTAATGTTATTAAGAATTTTTTTCGCCCGGCCTTTCATTATTTTTTATTATTGGTACCTTTTTACTTTACTTTGCCTCACTTAATTATCATGTTTTTAGTCAAAATCTATTCACATAGCATAAAATAATTTCATTAAATAATTTGGTGTTTTATTGAAACTGGACATAAAATGGCGGCAAATACATTAGTCATGTTGTCCCAAGTTAACTTTGATGTAATGACATTTTCAGTATGATAAAAATGAGAAACATATAACGACAAACGAAAAAAATTAAAACATTTTTATCATTATAATACCGAATAAAACATGCATTAATAAATAAGTAGTCACCTGTGTTCTCTTAAAATATTTTGGACGGTGGTTCGACATATACCCAAGTCTCTAGCTATAGCTCTTGTGCTTGAATGAGGGTTAACATTTACATAAGCTAAAACATCAATAACATTTTCCTCTGTTCTACCTCTGCGTTGTCTTGGGTACACAGGAAGATTCACATTTCCAGTAGTACGCGCACGGTGTGCGAGTCGGAGAAAAACTCTTCTGCTGTGATGCCGTCTGTTTAGGTACTGCAGTGCATACACTCTAGCAGCAACGGTTGCATTTCTCATACATTCAAAATAAACTGCCAACATATCAAATGCTTCTTCATTTCGGTACGAAAAGATAAAGAAAGTCTA
Source organism: Vesta saturnalis (assembly GCA_036346205.1). Taxonomy (NCBI): domain Eukaryota; kingdom Metazoa; phylum Arthropoda; class Insecta; order Coleoptera; family Lampyridae; genus Vesta; species Vesta saturnalis. Next base: position 1,266,421 of record JARFJB010001671.1, read on the forward strand.
TTAAATGCAACACGATGAATAATTTTTGACATATGCGTGAAAATCATAGCTTGCTTGTTTTCAACAGGGAATTTATTTTATATCTTACATGGCCCTCTTTACTAATTTTGTTGTCATCAGTAAATCGTAATTCATATTTTAAACTGTATTTGTTGTTGCTGGGCAAATATCGGTTTTTATTGATATTTTGTGCTTTTGATTTACTAACACATCGCTTGAAAACAAATATAACCCTCTTATATAATTAAAAAAATGTTAGATTTATTACATTTAGTCTACTTTTTAAAGACCTACTTAAATTTTTATGCTTCCATTTAAAATTGTAAAGAGAAAACACAATATTAAAAAAATATTAAACAGCGCCCTCTAGCATTTATGTTATTAATCAGATTGCTTCAAATTTACAAATTTTCTATTGTTTAACAAAAGGTCTTTCAAACAACATCAAGTTTATTAAAATCGGTCAAGCAGAACCTGAATTAAAGGCGTTTTAAAATTTTAACTGTCAAATATGCCCTCTACTGGTGGACCTACAATTCTGAAAATAATTTCCAGGCGTTTCTCGAGGCCACTTTTGTTATAACAATTTTTTTCCCGAACCTGTGCTATAATCCATTCCTGAGATATGGCCGACGGCCGCTCTTAGTTGGCCACCCGGTACATCGATACATTTTGAGGTAAGGAATTTTGAATGAAAACTTCAAAAATGTCTTAGAAAAAATCGAAACTGCTTTTTTCCAACCAGTTGTCAAAATACTTTTTTCACAATTCCGATTTATCGGATTTAAAAAAAAAATCGAGTTTCTAAATTTTATAAATCTAAACCGTTTCGAAATCGTAGCAACTCGGTGCCGATTTATTATAATTTAGATCTGAGAAATTTGATTTTTTCGTCAAAATTCGAAAAATTCGGTTTCGTGCTATCGAAGTCGAGGTTTTCGAATTTCTTAAATACGAATCTTTTGGCGCCGTCGAGGCAAGGAGGTAATCGCTATATAATTAAACTTATTTTAAATTTTCCGAAATTATCTGAAATTTTGAGATATTTGTGAGCATTTGTAATACAATTACGCAAAATTTAGAAAAATTACTGAAGCACAATAGAATGCAAATAATTATTGAAAAGTAAGATTAAAATTATATTTCCCAGTAACAAAAGAAACATTACGCATCTCATGTTAATATCCGGTAATCTAATTGATGTACGTAATTACAACTTACATGTGCGCGTCACGTCCGATTATCATTTTCATCGATCGTGCTTTCATTTGCCGAAAATAAATTAGCAATGACGAATTGGTTTACTCTATTAATAAATTATGATGTCACAATGAATATATCAATAGAAAGTTTGCGAATTTCGTCTATGTAATAATAACAGTAATGAAGCAGGCAACTGATGTACCCGCCCTGTAAGTACTTTCTATCTAGTTCCGTTAACAGTAATTTAAAATGTCAAAGTTATGATACTAAAAATGTTTGCTGATTTATTGAGGGCACTTGTACAATTGTAATAATAATATCTAACATAATAGATTTTAGTAGGTCACATTTATCACGATAAGAGAAGCTCTTTTCTGTATTAATTACTTTTCCGTTTGATTACGTTTATGCGCGGTTTATGCTTTGTTAGCTATACTCAAATTTTCAATTAATTTTAGGGGCATCTCTTAAACAGATCAAACGCTGAGAGTGGTCAATTATTACAATCAATTAGCAATGTGACGGTTAGTGGACCGTGATTTCGATCATTCAATTAAGCATAGCACTTTACGCCTAATGGACAGGTTTGGAGTTCGAGTCCCGCTTGTATTTTTATTTAATTGGATGATGTTTGATAATAATGATTGTATAATCTCGATTTTCACATAAACACACTTAACAATGAGCAGTGCGCATTGATAATTAGCTCTAACATTCCACTATACAACACATACTTCCGAACTTAGTTTTACATAGAAATACCTAGTTAATTACATTAATTTTGACTGACGTGTGATGTAGTCTGGGGTTAACCAATCCTCATATTATTATGAGCTATGGGCTCTGTTTTAAAGACGATTAAAATATTACTACGAGTATACTCCGTTTAACGAACAGATTCAGTAAGTGCTCCTCCCACGAGTTAGCGCCAAATTTAAATGGCACATTTCTATTGGTTAGCCGGGTTCATACAACCACGAAAATTTTTGTATTATATTAACCTATAAATGTCAAAGTAATTTGTCATTTAGCATTTGTGTTTTCATTCTTTATTTTGGTTAAAGCTTTTGCTCTAGTACTTTTCATTTTCAAAAACAGTATTTTTCAATGCTAGCTACAATTTTGTAGCCTATTGGCAAATAATTACATTTATTATGTATCAACGAAATCTTACGCCCCCGAAAAAACGCCCGGCCAGACATTTTTCCGTTGACAAAAAGGAGCGCATCTTAAACATTTTTAACGTTTGTGTTGAAGAAAAACCGAACAAGAACAAGACTGAAAATGTTGCATTTACAGCAAAAGCAGCAGGTAACATAATAACTTTATAAAAACATATTTTATTAATTATTTTATCATTTTAGGTATTACAGATAAAAGTGTGTACAACATTCTACGTGAGTACAAGCCAACACATTTATTATATCCTCCGACTGTGTACCACCGACAACGAGCAATGTTGGACAACAAATTGGCTTTACGTGAGTAAAGGAATAAATTATCTCTAACATAAATTAAACTTTAGTTTGAAATATAGGTATTCCAAGAGGTCAAGAAATAGTTTCCTTAAAGAAAAATTCGAAATAGTTGCGTGGAGGCGACGTTATCTACGACAAATTAGAAAATACAGAGAAGAAGGAAAAAAGGTATATCTCTTAGACCAGACAAGGGTTAATGCTGGCCATACAGTAAGCAAAGTATGGAAAGATACAACCATCTTGACTCCGAGGCAAGCGTGTGTTAATGGATTAACAACGGGGTTACGGGATCCATCGGGAAAAGGAAAACGCCTTAACGTTCTTCACATTAGTTCCGAGGACGGTTTTGTCGATGATGGTTTGCTGTTGTTCGAGTCCAAGAAATCTGGCGATTATCATGAAGAAATGACAGCTGCTGTTTTTGAAGAATGGTTTCGCAACGTTCTTGGACGTTTAGACAAAAACGCTGTTATAGTGTTAGATAACACTTCCTATCATAGCAGAAAGATCGACAAAAATCTAAATTCAGGATCAAAAAAATCTGACATTCAGGCATGGCTAACCAGCAAATCCATTGATTACGAACCAGATATGATCAAAGACGAACTTCTCGACCTTATCAGAAAAGCTGCTATTGCTCCTAAATTAGTTGTCGATGAGATGCCAAAAACACAGAATCATACTGTATTGCGTTTACCTCCATATCATTGCGAATTAAACCCAATTGAACTGAAATGGTCACAAATCAAGGGTGAAGTTGCGAGGAACAATAAACATTTAAAATCGCAGATGTGCACCAATTAGTTTGCACCGCTGTTGCAAACGTAGCGTCAGATAATTAGAAAAATACCGTTAGACACGTGCAAAGTGTGGAAGAAAATATGTGGCAATTGGACATCACCATAGAAGTTCAAGTGGAGCCGTTGATCATCCAGTTAGGCGATGACTCTTCTTCATCAGACTCCGAACAAGACTGGCCTATACAAATGCAGCTACACGAAGAATTGTGAATTGAGGCACTACTTATGATAAAGTTTTTGTGACAATTATTAAAGAATAAAGGGGGTGTTCTCAACTGTAACATAATTGCATTGTGCAGTTTGTTTAGATAAACAAACACTTCTGACATCAACAAGGTTGTTCAACCTTGTAAATTCCTATAAAAATAAAATGTAAACTTAAAGTTCTAGTCATTTACTATTTACCTGCCCGACTTATGGCCTTTATAAACGAATAAATTAATGTTATTTTTCGATTTCCAAAATACGTGCCCTAACAATTTGACTTGACTTCATATGAGATTTGACAGATTGGTAAACATTAACGAGTTATGTACAGCATGTCAACATTCCCATAGACTAAATATGCTTGTTTTCAAACCGTACTAAAACCGATTCATTGGTGACAGAGAATTTTGATTTGTAAAAATGTGTGATTTTAAAATATTTATCTTTCTAAATATGTTTATTATTTGATTACTGTTAAAACTACATAATTATACATTTTAGGGACTACACTTATTCATATGAATACATTAAAGAACCGTTGAATGTAATTCAACCACTGCATTACCCAAAAAGTATTTTTTTGGTGGTTGTAAACAAGGTCTATTCGCACTTAGTAGCACGCACCTACAAATTTGTAGGAGGAGCATTTACGGAATCTGTTCGTTAAACGGAGTATAATTTGGTATATTTTATAAAGAAACTTGTTTCACGTTAAACAGCCAACCTCCATTTTAAAATAAACAAAATACATGTACGTTCTACACAAAATTAAACACAGAACACGTTTCAATATATTAGAATTTTTTTTGTTCCTCCCAGTCATGTACTGTTGATGGTAGCTTAGTGATTGAAACTCGTTCGTTGATTTCAATTTTGTATAGTACGTGAGTGTGTTTTGTTTGTTACAGGTCGTGGGACAGGTCCAGATTTCCATTTAAAAATGTCCTGTAACTTTCACTCTGTTTTCTATTAATAGTAAACTGTCACATTCAAATCGCTCACCAGCCTCTTATTAGACCCAAATATAGTAATAATGATAACGATAACGATAGCAAGAACTGTGATGGTCACCGGTGACAGTGACGATTTTAGTGGCAGTATCACTGACAATGATAATAAGGCTGACACTAATAGTGTTAATTCCAAACTAACAAACCTTTAATTTTAGGTGTGTGAAAATAGCCGGGTCATTTTTGTATAATGTGATTTAAATATGCGTGTAATTCAGCGCTAATTATGCGTCAATTATGCATCACTTTGCGTTGTTAATATTAAATTTTGCGTTCTAATAGGAATTAAGTAGGTAAAAATTATATTAATACGGTTAACTTCACGAAGCCGCGACTTTTGAATAAATCATTTTTTTCTTATGAAGTGATTAGACGCCAATTAGGCGCTATTTTGCGCGCCGTTACAATAAAATTTTACGCTCATATAGGATACAAGTTATTGTAAAATTACATTGCCACAGTTAACTTCACAGCAGTGAGCTTCTACGTAAATCAGTTTTTTCTTATGCCCTAATTAAGCGTCAGGTGTGTGCCGTTTTGTGCCGCTGAAATATAATTTTGTGTTCCTGTATAATAAACCAGTAAAAATTATATCGGCAAGGCTAGCGTCAGAACTTCGTAGCCGATAATTAGGCACCCATTATGAGTCATTTTGCGTCAATAACGTTAATTTTGTGTCCGTGTAGAAAATAAGTCTGTCAAAATTACATCGACAGAACTAACGTCATATCCCCTATAGGAAATAAGTTATTACATAAATTACATCGACAAGGCTGCCTTATGAATCATCTTTTCTTGCGTGATAATCAAGCACCCGTTAATTATCGCGGTTCAAATTAAACTTTTCGCCCCTGTAGGAAACAAGTCATTGCATGAATTACATATACACGACTAACTTCATAGCCGTGAAGTTCCGATTAAGACTTTTTTTATTTATTAATGGGGCGCCAATTATGCGTCGTTTTGCGCCGCTAACATAAGATTTGGACTCCTTTAGGAAAGAAGTTATTGTTAATTTACTTTCACACGGCCAACTTAACAGCCGTGAATTCCTCTATAAATAATTTCTTTCTTATTCAGTATTTAGGCACCGAGTAAGTACTATTTTGCGCTGCTAAAATAAAATTTTGCGCTTCCATGAGAACTAAGTTCTTGCAAAAATTACATCGACTAGGCTAACTTCATAGCCTTATGAATATATATATATATATATATATATATATATATATATATATATATATATATATATATATATATAATTATTATTATTATACATTTGTTTATATCACCTTATACAACAATTTGAATGACTCAGTTCGACTGTGTATGTGCATTTGCTTCTAAATGTAAACGTGAATATAAATTTAAATTAACATTCAATTTTGGTACGAGCGTGAACGTGAATGTGATGGTGAAGATAAGCGGTGATAATTATGAATTTGAACGTTATGAGGAATGAGGCGTGGATGAGTGAGTATGGAGGAAAGTAAAGGTTAATGTAAATAGAGATGAACGTCAAGATAAATAGGAATGTATGTGGAAAGTGAACATGTGTATATTCTTGTAAGTGTAAATGTTAATATGCATATGATGGTGAATGCGAAATTAAATTAAACGTTTTTAAATTCCAAGAAAAATACGAATACGTATTCGAATACTAGTAGTGATGTGAATGCGATTGAACGTGATCGTGGTGCGGCCTAGAATCCATGCGAAATGTGAATATGACTGTCGTTAGTTTGAAAGCGAGTGCACGTTCGAATTTAATGGTAAACATCTATGAATGTGAACCTGAAAGTGAACGTGATTTTATATAAATCAGAATGTTTTTGTTTTTTTTATGATTGTGAACCTGAACACGCTAAATTAGGCCTATCGTGCTAAAGCACTCAGGAACACTTAGGAGGGTGAATTGCCAATAGATGCCTATGAACAGCTACCTTAAATTTTCTCATATCATAAGTGAGAGGAAAACAGGAACTAGGGAGATCATTCCAGAGTTTAGAAGCCGTGTAGAAAAATGTGGATTGCGTCCGTTTGGTACGATAAGTGGAGATTTGTACTGCATACTGATGATGTGAATGAGCGAACCGAATGTTTCTCGCAAAGATAGCCCGAGATGGTATCAAAGAATATAATTCAGCAGCACACTAGCCGTTGTAATAACGATAATACAAAGAAAGAACTGAAACCATCCTTCTATGCTCAAGGGACTGAATGTGAGAAGTTAAGGACGGGTCATTTATAAGCCTAATCGCTCTCTTTTGAATACGATCAACGATATCGAGAGCGTATTGAGGAGTACTAACCCAGACGTGACAATTATATTCCAGATGAGAATACCTTTTAAACGAATGCGAATGTGGATATGAACGTGAATTAATATGAATTTGGGTGTAAATCTGAAAGACAACGTGGAATTAAACGGAAAGGACAAGTAATATTAATACGAATATGATTGTGAATCTGATGTGAATGCGAAAGTGAGTATGGTTGTAAATATGAATGTGAATGTGAAACTGAGTGGGAGTTGAGATGAATAGTGTGAACGTGTATTTATATGTCAGTATGAATGAAAGTGGATCTGAAAGACAAAGTGGAAATAAATGAAAAGGCGTATCAATATCAATATGGACAACAAACGGTTGCAAATGTAAATGTGATGTGAATAGCAAGGTGAAGGACAAAGTGAATTTAAGCAGACGGAAATATTAATGTGAATGTGATTGTAAATCTGATATGGATGTGAACGTAAATTTAAATATGAATATGAATGTGTGTATGCATAGGACTGTGAATATGAATGCATGTACGAATGTGAATGTAAATGTGAACGACTACTATGAGGATTAATGTGAACTTCTTGTATAAATGTGAGTGTGATAAAAATGAATGTGAAAGACAAAGTGCGTGTAAATAGAAAGGAATATGAATATCAATATATGTATGAACGTAAACTTGAAGGCGAGCTTGAATGTATATGAAATATGAATGGTACTGTGTTGTGACTGTATGTCATGTGTGCATGTATTGGTAAAAATCGATGAATATGCGTGTGAATGTAAATTAGAAGATGATGGTGAATTTATGTAAATGTGATTGTGACCGTTAATGCATGAATCAGTATGAATGTGCAAGTCAAGGTGAATGAGAGCGGAAAGGAATATGAGTGTGATGTGAATGTGAATGCGTGTATGTTATGGATGTGGATACACTTATGATCTGAATGTGAAAGGTATTATGAATGTAATGAAAGGTAATGTGGATATTAAACCTACTTTAAAACGTAATAGCGGAAGTTGAAGACCGGTACTTGCGCTGCCATCTTTGATTTAGTGATGTCACCTCTGGGAACATTTTAACTTTCACTTTTTTATATGCCCACGTGGGGATCGTATTTTTTCACCCCTATAGTTTCTTTTCGGAAGCCTTTTTCAACCCTTTATGGAATTTTCACTCTAATTAGAGCCTTTTTGGTTGTGTTAAGAACGTTTTTGTCAGTTCACCGCTTTTTTTATGGCTTCTTTTCGGTGGTCATTTTCAACCCCTTGATGGAATTTTCACGCTAATTAGAGTCATTTTGGTTGTGTTAAGAACCTTTTTATTAGTGCACTCCTTATAGATTCTTTTCGGGGATCATTTTCAGCCCCTTGATGGAATGTCCACCCTAATTAGGACCCTTTTGGTTGTATTAAGAGCCTTTTTGGCAGTTCAGCCCCTGGAAGGTAGGCAAATGTGTGCGCTGTGGAAAAAAGATGTATTCAGATGTGGCTGTCTTCGTTTTAAGAACTCATATCCAAATCATCTTGCTAACACATCCCAATACCCGCTAGTATGTAGCTGTACCCATTACTGTGATTACTTGTAGATCACATATCACAAAGATCAGTCCATCATAACTTGAAAAAATGTTACTCGCAATGTACCAGCCTCGAGTAAATTTCTCGCTGCGTGATCTACACTTTTTTTGTTTTCTATAGCAACACTCTAATATCTCTCCTAGGCGTACATTTTATAAATCTAAACCCTTTTCTCGATCAATGTATTCCAGCCGAAATAGAACTTGTATGTATGTAAAATCGTTTTATGTGATAGCATGGCAGGCTCTTATCAGTAAAAAATCAATAATAGTATTCTAGTAAGACGCCGGTATATTTAATTTGAATATAACCCCTGTTTGACAGAGGTAATCCAGCTAAGATAGAGTTTGTATGTGGTATGGAGGCATAATCTAGCTTAAAGAAGAAGAAGAGGGCACAAGACATTTTTTCGGTGTATACACCGTTATATTGAAGACGCTGTCTTGCGTATTAGAAAACATGCTAACTGATCCGAAATCGTATAATCTCAAGAAAGATGTATGTGGTACAACTTCAGGGTTGAATAAGAAGAATTGTAGTATTTCAAGGTAGTTTGGGGAAATTCGCTAATTTTAAGAATAATCCCGTATCTGTGTAAAAATAATAATAGCGGCAAATAAAGATTGTATATTAACCGCTGCATGTATTTTTTAAAGTATAATAATAATTATTATGAAGCAGTATCAGGGCTATTAATATATTTTACTGCTTTTAAGGATGGTGTGACGTGTGACGTTCCATATCGGTAATCAATTTTTCGTAATTTAATCTGACTGCTAAAAGTAATGCAATGGATTTCAAAATGTGGCAACAATCAAAACAACTCCTAATAAATATTAATAATAATAAACACAGGTTAAGAACCCCGTGAACAGATTCCCCATCTTACAAGACTAGGATCCCTTATTAGAATGCAACCTCCAATGCTTAAATAAATTAGGTCACAATCTGTAGATGGGATTAAAAGCAATGTAATAATAATTATGCAATCTCCTGTGATAAAAACAACCCTAATTAACACATCTTTTTTTACTCAGAACACTGCATGCACACGCATTAGCCCACCTTCTAGGGGCGGAACTGCCGAAAAGGTTCTTAACACAACCAAACGGGTCCTAATTAGGGTGTACATTGCAACAAGGGGCTGAAAATGATCCCCGAAACGAAGCCATAAAAAAGGAGTGAACTGACAAAAGGACTCTAATTAGGGTGAAAATTCCATCAAGGGATTGAAAATGACCACCGAAAAGAAGCCACAAAAAAAGGGGTGAACTGTCAAAAAAGGTTCTTAACACAACCAAAAAGTCTCTAGGGTGAAAATTCGATCAAGGATTGAAAAAGGTCTCCAAAAAGAAACCATAGGTGTGAAAAAATATGATCTCCACGTGGGCATATAAAAAAGTGAAAGTTAAAGTGTCCCCAGAGATGACGTCACAAAATCCAAGATGGTGGCGCAAACTCGAATGCTTTTAATTTACAACTTTTTCTTAGTTTACCGTAAAATGGGGTTACTTTGGAAGGTTTTGACCTATTGAACCTATGGAAACGAGCTATAATAAATATATAAAATTTGCTGAAAAATTCCCATGGACTACGAAGAAATTTTTTTTTTGTTGGGTGCCAAAGTAGGCAGAAAAAATGGGGCTTCTTTGGCAGGTTGCTTAAATCGCATTTTACACAAAGTAAGCGCTGCTTTATGTCTTCTTTGGCACCAGTAAAACACTGTAGAGGTATAAATTTCATTTTAAAACCATCTGAGTAGAAAAAAAAACAACTGTAAGGGGTCCAAAGACGACGTCTTAGTTAATTTAATAGATTTATTTAAAAATTTAACGCAAAAATAACATTTTTCTGCTTATCAAAAATGTGAAACTTACATACATACTTACATACTTATAGTAGGTATAAAACAAAAACATATATTTGGTAGATAGGTAGGTACGCAGAACACTAAAAAGGCCATATAAGTAGGATCTGCAAATATTCAACACTCAAAATCTTTGTCTTTTTGACTATCATCCGATTCGTAACACTAGTTTATCCAGCTTGAGCACGTATAATATGGATCTTTACTTTCATCGTTGCAGACTCCGCAGATCAATTTTTTGTAATGGCTGCAACATATCCAATCTGGTTCTGTGTAGTGTTTCCAGTTTGTTGTACAACTTGCACAAAGGCTTCCTTCTGTCTTATTTTCCTAGGTGGCTGCTTCCTGGTCAGTAAAACTATGCTAGTCTCTTCATCACTGCTGCTTAGTTCTGTGTCACTGATGGGTTTTCTGGTTTCCCGACGGGCCAGCCACTAGTTCTTCAGATGTTTGCTGGTTATTAGTTGAGTTCGGTACAGAAGACGGTTTCTCTTGGACTGCAATTTGAAGTCGCATCTCTTGGAGAACATCAATTAAGCTTTGATTTAGATTTTCTTGAATTTGTGCATTGCCTGTTGGTAAGAGGTTACGAATTCTCTTTAAAATTTTCACAGGATTGAAGGGACATAGCCCTGTAGCCCTGAAGCCAGAAACTAAATTCTGAGCAATATTGGGGCTGATTCCATTCCACAGTCGATTTAACAGCGCGGGAAAATATATTTTGGTATGGATGTGCTCGATTTAGTTTCCTTACGCCATTTGTCTAAAATTTCGCGTCATTTTTTTTTAATAGGCGCGAAAACTGCCACGTCGAGTGGTGGCATCAAGTGCGTGCTCTTTGGAGGCAATGGTGTTAAATAAATATTGTTTTCCTCGCATACTATGATAACTTCGGGAGAAAAATCACCACTTTTTGGTTTGGGCTATCAAGTTCTCTAATTTTAGGCATAAGCACGCTAAAAAACCATTTTTCAAATAACGGCATGTCAAACCACCTGCTTGGACTGTTTCCATAAACTGTTTCGGGTGGGCTCCCATTCGTCCAATTCTCATACAAATAACCTGATTTGTATACAATCATTGGCGGCAATAAGTTGCCCGCGGCGTTTCCGCACACCATAATGCTTACAGAATCTTTAGAGTGCTGCTGAACTCTTTCCACTCGTTTGGTTCCATGTGGTACAATGACCTTTTTGGCACCAGGGTCATCCTGTATATTCGTCCCATCATAGTTGAAAACCAAGTTACTATCACAATTTTGTAGCATGGCTTCAATATTATCGAAAAAGCTTCGAATATCGTTTGGTCTTACCGCGGCTCGAGCTCTTTTAATATTTGAAGCTAAACGCACTCTTAGGTCATTACGAATGATAAAGTTTTCTAGGAAATCACTGCCGAGAACATTGTCTTTAAACTCCCGACGGCCACGTTTCTCGAGATATTTATGTAGCACTTCATGAATGTCGGCCTTCGTTAATGGAAATCCCCAATCACTAACTGTTGTTAGAGTTCTCGTAAGTAGCCGCCCTTCCTCGAGTTGAAATACTGTTTCTGGGCATTATTACTTAGTTAGGACCTGTAACAATAGAAAAACACACTCAAACATGAAACTGGGGAAAAAAATATATAGGGTCGGTTGTTCAACAATTAACCGGGAAATTTTGAAAAATCGATTTTGAGTTGTTCCTGAAACTTAAATGGATTGATTTTATACGTGAAATTAGGAAAATTATTGAGCTTTTATTATAACCTACCGGTATTTGGATAACGTTTAAAAATTATTACTTGTCCACTTTTTAAAAAAAAAATGTTGCGTGGGTCACTGTGTCCATCCGATGGTACACAGTTAACCAGAATGGTATTCTACAATGAACCATCTGGGTACATAATGAACCACTCAACTTTAATAAAAGAAAGATAAACAAGAACCAAAAAAACCAAAATATTTATTGAAAAACATGTGTTTACAATCTAAACTAAATTATTTATGAAACTGTTCATCCCATATTCAAATTAGGCATATCAACTGGAAAACTGAGAACTTTTCTTGTGTTAGTCCCTTCTATTTTGGGAATTGACAATATGTGTTTTATATTATTCGTCTGTAAAGCAGCAAAATCAGGAGTAGGTGGTTCTGCAAACTTCTGACGTTCTTTGTTAACCAGTCTAAAATAAGAGACAAAAAAGTCATTATCACCCTCAGTAACCTTTTCTAAGACTTTTGCCACGTAATACGTTGTTGTCTTCTTGCTCGCAAATAGAACTAACACAAATTCTCCTTCAACTGGTTCCCGAAGTAAAGGTGCAAAATCATCTGTCAATACTGTGTCATTTGTCCCATCATTCTCGTCATTATCACAAAAGAGTTCACCCCCCAACGACGATACATCGGAATGAAATTCTTCGTCGTCGGAAATATCAGAATCATTTACTACTTTTGCTGCTGGTTTGTTATTGCTTCTTTTACTTCCTGTAGTTTTTCCAAATAGATCTTTAGTGACCTTCTGTGTCGCTTGTTTACGCTTAGCAGCAGCTAGTTCCTCTTTGTCAGGTGTGTCGGTAGCTATCATGCTTTTACCTCGCTTTCGAGATTTTCTAGTTGTATTTTGAGGCTCTGCTTTCAAAGGGGAGCATTATGCTGTGAGGTGGAATAAAATCTGGAGCAAACGAACACAAAGGTGGGTTATCAATCAAAGTATTGCTCCGTCTTTCTGTAGAATTCACAATTTCTTCTTTTTCGATAAGCTCTTGATTTTCTTTGTTTCCTTCAGTTTGTATCAATAATTCTTCAGCATTTTTTGGTTCAGGTCTGTCAGTGACCCAGCTGGGCATGAAGTCTACATCAAGTAAACAAGGAGTCGTCAAACGGAAATATCCCACATTTTTTAAAAGCTTGTGTGATATTTAATGGAGACATCGATTTCATCCAGGAAGTGCCAACACATTCAGCAACATTGTAAATTGTTAATGGTTTGCCTGGGTTCCGTAAAAGCCACGAATCTACTGCAGAGTTGTAATAGGCTTTGAATGGCCCGTATACACTAACATCTAATGGTTGAAGTTTTCCGGAAGTATGAAGGTGCCACGTTAAAATTGTGACTCCAGCAGCTTTTGCGAGTTCCAGGGCTTCTATTGATAAATGACTCTCATGGTTGTCCATTATGAGTAACGATGGATTGTCCATAGATGAAAAGGAGTGTTTAATGAAATGTTTCATAACTTGAACAACTAATTCTTCGTTCATCCACCCGGACGGGGACACTAAGCCCAATGTACCAGCTGGTGCTCCAAGAATCATATGTTCCTTGAAGTGTTTGCGTGGAAATATCATTGCGGGTGGTAAGGATTGACCCGTTGTATTAATAATACAGCATGTAGTCACTAACGTCCCCTTCTCACCACTAGTGACTTTGCCAACATTACTTCCTTTGAGAGCAAGTACCCGCTGTGGACGTTGTACGGTAGTAGTTCCCGTCTCGTCTAAGTTAGAAACTCGAGATCCATCCGCGAAACTAGGACACCGTTGCATGACATTTTTCAAATTGTTGAAGAACTTCATAACGTTTTCTTTATTAAAACTAGTAGCTGGGGCCAAACTACATGGTTCAGGTTTCTTTAATGATAACTCGGAGTGTCGCTTCCTAAAACCACGTAACCATTCCACTCCAGCCATCTCTTCTTCCGCCCACTTCGCAGGAAACTTAATATTATTTTTTTTACCCACTTGGAATGCTACTCGTCGACAGTCTTTTGACGATAGTCCATAAAACATTAGGGCACAGTTTATGTAGTATTCTTTTAACGATTTTTCCTGATCCTTATTGAAAACAGCGTTTACTTCATAATTCGGTGTTAATCTTACTTTTTGATTACGAGTTGTTTTAAGGACATAGCGTCTCACTGTAGGATACGGCAAATTACATTGTTTTACTGCATTTCGAATACTGGCGCCATTCTTGTACAGTTCAACAGCTCTTCTCATTGATTATTCCGTATGGGCTCCCTTTTTTCTGGTTAATTGTTTAGTACGACCCATTCTGAAAACAGACACATCGATATTAGCGATATACAACATAAGTTAATTGTAAAACATATTTGTATAGTATGAACCATGGTTCATTGTTTAACGTAGGTACTTGGTTCATTGTAGAACATGTCCGCCATATTGTTTTTCGTTCAAATAAATACTTAACAAAGAGGACATTTAACATTAAAACCATTTTTAACCTACCCCAGAGTGCATAAGTTTATTCTAAAATCATTGAACTATCAATTAGTATTATATACGATTAATCAGAAGAAAATAAACTTACCCGCCAATTTTTACTATCTGCGTGCTGAAACAACAAAGCTTTGGTTGCACACCCACACTCTTCCAGATCTTAACCTTTTCACTGCGGCTGCTTGTCGCGGGGAGTTGGTACTCCCTTGCGGCGCTAATATGCGTTTTGTGCAGCGAGTCGACAAAGAATCATTATTTTCTTTTACTCAATTTTTTTTTTGGTTACAAAACAATAGTTACAGTTTTCAAAAAGAATTTTACATTCTTGTTTTTCCGTACGTACAGTTTTTCTAAAAAGTAAATAATTATTGTTTGAAAAAACTACTTCAACTTTCTCTATGTGATACTTCTCAAAACACGGCACTGCACACCGACCAACATCGCATTCCCGGCACATGTATATCGTTTCCTTCCTCTTCTTTTTCAGTCCACAAACGTAGCATCGTTTCCGACCCGTCCGCAAGTTTAGTTTTTTTGTTGTAACTTCTCCTGGAAAATGTGTGCACTTAGACGTGCAATATTCACAATCGTTTCAGCGCTGCTGCTCGCGATAATTTCCGATATCAATTCCATTTGAAATGGGGCCAAAGGTACTTTCTTCTTTGTCACGTCTTGATATAACGTATGAGCATTAAGTAAAGCGAAGTCCAACATGTGAAAGAATAACTTTTTGTACCATTTTGTGCTCCTTCGTACACATTCGACCGAGCTCAACAGCATGCCAGTTTTATTAACAGCTCCTATGTATTTGTTGTAGTCGGCGATGCACTTTGGTTTTACAATTGTTCTCCCAGTTGTCCGATCCAATTTTTCTACAGTAGAAACATTTTAGAAGCATTTTTGGCATGTTCTTCCTGTTTTTACGGACAGTGCCGCAGGCATTTGTGCATCGTTCGTACAGCCATAAGAATAAATCAAGGCTGCTATACCAATTGTCTATGTAGAGGGCGTGTCCCTTATCAAAATATCTATCCAATAATGTAATTACCACATCACCAGATTTTTCAAGATCGGTCTTCTCTACTTCGGTTTTGGCGCCAGTGTAGATTATAAAATCCAAAATATAGCCGGTATGTGAATCGCACAAGATGAAGAATTTTATTCCAAATCTATGCCGCTTGGATGTTATATATTGCTTGAAAAACAATCTATCTTTGAACAGCATTAAGCTTTCATCGATGCACAACTCCCGGAATGGTATAAAAGACTCCTTGAACGTGCTACGCAGGTGGTCAACAATTCTCCGAACTTTGCGCAATGGATCGTCGCCTCTTGGTACATTGTTGTCAGAAAAGTGCAGCATGCGCAATATAAGCAAGAAACGGTCTCGAGGCATCGTATTAGTAAAAGCAGCGGGTTTCTGGACCAATATTCTTGTATCTCCAGTTTTTTGACACGCGCCATAAGGAAATTCAATGCAAAAGACGTGCAGGTCTTTCCACTCGTTCAATCGTGAGGCGGGAGCAACATGTTCTTTATGTTCCAAAACATACCTGTAGAACTTGTTGGTTTTCTCGACAATATATTCGATTATCTTTTCATCGAAGAACACTTCAAAACACTCATGCGGTGTGTTGTACACTTTTAGTTCGGGGATATTATTTCCGCACTATCATCAAACGGAAAAGTATGAGGCTGATAATTTGTTGCTTCCCAAACTTCATTGATACAATGACTGGCGGCAGCTCTGACATCTTCACCACTTTCACTATCACCCTGTTGATCAGAAAACGTAGCATCCTTCCATTCTCTTGCACCATCGTTTACGCCAGCTTCATACTCTTCGTCGGCAGATTCTTCCTCGACAATCTCATTTTCAGAATCACTTCGGGTCAATATTTCGTCTAGTTCAGTAAGTGTATAGAACGTTCCGCGTCTTGGCCTTAGTATATCAGACATTTTCAGAAGCGAGTTCTTTCTCCAGTTCCTTCTTTACGACTGCGTGCGACTACCACAAATACGCGTGGTATAAACTAGCTAGTGTGTGGGGGCATGCCCCACCCTCGGTAGAATGCTAGTACGCTTAAAAGCGGAACGCGCCGCGAACAGTATAAGTCGTTGCGTGTATATGCGTCAGTGGTAGGAAGGCAACTTTTTTTTTGGACGCATATATGTGGCAGACGCAGTGAAAAGATTAATATCGACTGAAGGCAGCAAGAAGGTACACAGTTATATAGCGTATTTGACAATTTCGAGCTTGTGACATTGGCGTACCATAAAAAAAGTAACGTGGTTCATTGTATACGCCTGGTTCATTGTTGAACAACCGACCCTAAGCAAACTACCAAACTAGGCCTCGGGTGCCAAAGTAACCCCATTTTACGGTACTGATTTTTCTTAAAAATTGTTATCGGAGAATTGGGTGGAAACTTGATCTATTAAAATCGCTTTGGTTGCATCGACTTGACGAAAATTTGAAAAATTGGACCAGATTTTTGTATTTTTAAAAACACAATAATTTGTGAACGACAGAAATTTTGTATGAGACATAATATTTGTATTTCAATTCAATTTATGTTTATAAACTCTCTCCTTGTTAAAGTGAAGAGAAAAAGGAAATATTTAAAACAATAAACGAAATTGGGCGTGTGGGCGATTAAAATGACACGTTAACAATCTACCATTGTGTTAATGTTATTAAATCCGTTTTGGCTCAAGTTACAGGGTTATTTACGTTAATAATTATACGTATAGTTTTTTTTTTGTAATAACATGCCCATGTATAGATTTATAATCTTATCAGATATTAACTTTGTATTTAGTGTATGACACATCAGGTTGGATAGTAAAATTAGCCGTTGAACAAAGTACAATTTTTAAGCACACTTATTTTTGTTATATTCGCATATATTTGTATTTCCATGTAACTATGAAATTTGAAAGTATCATAATTATTACGTGTTTGGAAAGCCATTACAAAAAATAACCAAAAAAGAGGACACTAATGTAATGGTAATATTCACACGTGCGATACTGGGAAAAAATTTATAATTTCTGTTTGTCTCCCAAAATAAAACGGTAATGACTGCTTAATGTGTATAATCACAGGAGCTATTATAAAACCAAATAACCTATAATTATTAGTTATGAAAATTGAATTTTTTTTATTGTCACATTCCGTTATTACCATACGTAAGAATAACTGTGAAACGCTCTGTATATTATTCTGCCTAAATGTTGACACACATATCAATACTCTTATCTCTGATAACGCGATAACTGTGCAGTTGCATGATTTAGTCAATATTTCGAATATGATAAAGGTAAAAGTGTTGAACCGTGAAAAATTCATTACTGGCAGTTGGTATGTGACTAAATCGTGTTTTTTTGTTACAGTCTCGTTCGACTGGAATAGTACCATTACCACCAGGAAGTCGAGGGCCTAGAAGTTTATATTTACGTAAACATGGAGACAGTTTTGGATTTACGTTGCGACATTTTATTGTATATCCTCCTACTACAATACAGGTAAGTCGTAGTTTTCCTTCAGAATTGTGGTTATCTTGGATTACGTGCGGTTTTATTACAAAACCTTCATACGTTTACATAAAAATTGATTTTAGTATTTCTGTAGGATACACATAGTAGTAGATATGTGGCAGCAGGAACTTTGCTCGCTCCTATGGACACAATTTTTGTGAAAAACGTCACTCCGCATAGTTCAGCAGAGCAAGCAGGGTTACAACACGGTGATCGAATTGTTGCTGTTAACGGAGATTTGGTTAATGATAAATCGTATAAACAAGTGGTGCAACTTATACAACGCAGTCCGGAGTACTTACATTTGCTCGTTGTGTCAAAAGAAGACGACGTGCTACAAAAAGTAAGTAATTGACTATTATTCACCTTTAGCTCTTTGCTTTCATAATATGCTTATTGGTGGTAAATTAACAGTCGAACTATGAAAATGTAAACTTTCACGTTTATCACACATAATTAAAATACCTATTTTTTAGTTATTAAATCGTGTATTTTATTTTTAACTTTTATATAAATTTATACGTTTTGATAACAATTACAATTATCGCCCTCAGTAAATGGTAATAGCTTTCAATATTACTTGAGCAGGCAAAATGTATGAAATATGAAAATGCGAAGATAAGCATGCTATTAATAACAAACAAAATACACCCACGCACCACACAAAATTTAAAGTGTGACAAATAGTTATAACAAATTAAAAAACACCAGTTCTTAAAACAAAATTCTTATAAAATTAATTTATTTCATAATACATATTCAAAATATCCACAGCTTTGCAGTATCTTAAAATGATCGACTTACACTAATACTCTTGAATGTTTCTCTTATCCTGTTCATCTTGTGTCGTCGGAGACATTTGACAGACAAGGTTTTTCACATAACCTCACATGAAGAAACCAATTTTAGTTAACCCTGGTGAACGAGCTGGCCATGCAATGTGTCCTCCTGTTCCCACCCATGGGTATTAAGATGATTATGCATTTTTTTTTTATGATTCAGCATTCAGGAACACTTAGGAGGATGGATAGAGGGATAATGAATTGCCAATACATGCCTATGAACAGCTACCTTAAATTTTCTCATATCATAAGTGAGAGGAAAACAGGAACTAGGGAGATCATTCCAGAGTTTAGAAGCCGTGTAGAAAAATGTGGATTGCGCCCGTTTGGTACGATAAGTGGAGATTTGCACTGCATACTGATGATGTGAATGAGCGAACCGAGTGTTTCTCACAAAGATAGTCCGTGATGGTATCAAAGAATATAATTCAGCAGCACACTAGCCGTTGTAATAACGATAATACAAAGAAAGAACTGAAACCATCCTTTTATGCTCAAGGGACTGAATGTGAGAAGGACGGGTCATTTATAAGCCTAATCGCTCTCTTTTGAATACGATCAACGATATCGAGAGCGTATCGAGGAACACTAACCCAGACGTGAGAATTATATTCCAGATGAGACCAAATTTGGGCCTTATACAGCAGAAGGAGTTATCGAGAGGTAAAGTACTGCTTAGATCTGTACAAAAAGCCTATTTTACGAGCAGCTGTTCTGGTAGCTGACAGAAGATGGTCAACCCATGAGAGATTTTAAGATACAGTCGTACCCAACAAAGTAATGGAGTCTGAAAACTTAAGAACTGAGCCATTCATACTTACAACAGGAAATGATCGATCTTTTTTGGCGGACACAAGGCAACACTGAGTTTTGTTAGCATTAAATTTAACTAGATTATTGCTTCCCCATTCGAGAATACTTTGAATGTCTTTGTTGATTGAATTTGCCATTTCAGCTTTAATTTCTTGATTTGACATAGAAGGTGGATTATCACTATGAGTAGACTGAGATGAACTACAGTGAAGAGTGCTATCGTCAGCAAAGCAATGGATGGGGTTAGTTGTTGAAGAAATAAGGTCATTTATGTACAGCAGAAAAAGTGTAGGCGCTATAACGGATCCCTGTGATACGCCCGCGTTAATGCTAATTTCTTTTGAAAAAAACCATCAACTACGACACGTATTCGTCTTTTATCAAGGAAACTAGAAACCCAGTTGATGAGCTTATCATTTAACCCAACGAGGTGAGTTTGGCAAGTAAACACTTATGCCAAACTTGGTCAAATGCCTTTGAGATATCTAAAGCGACTACAACTGTTTCACCGGACTGCTCTACTGTATTGTTCCAAACTTGGGTCACATATGAAAGAAGATCACCTGTTGAACGACTTTGCCTAAACCCATATTGGTGGTCACTAAGGAGTTTGTTAGTTTCAAGGAACGTGAGCTGATTGATGGCTTTTTCCATGATTTTAGACAAAATATAACTGATGGTAATTGGTCGGTAGCTTGAGGGATCGGTCTTATCGCCTTTTTTAGGAATAGGTTGAACATTTGCTAACTTCCCTGATGAAGGGAATTTCCCAGAAGACATAGAGATCGTATAGAGCTTAGATAGGACTGGTACTAGTTCGGGGGAATATTTCTTTAAGAGAATAACTGGGATACCGTCTGGGCCAGTCGCCTTATTGAGATCAAGCCTACTGATGATCGATTCCAAGAATTAATCTAGTATAATGTACCGGAGCTCCATCGTGTAACAACGACATTCTTTGACGAATGTTACAAGAAATGTTTGCCAATAGCAATAGTAAACATTTTCTAAAAAGTCCAAATAAACCAGACCATTCATTATTTTATCGAAAAAATGTGGTACACTTACGTGATCTCCAACTATACCACCCCAAACGTTCAAAGATCATCTAGTTTGATTATGAGTTGCTATAAGATGGGGATTACTTGTTGGATAATAATGGAAATTGTGTCTATTCACGATTCCTTTTTTATGAAACCCATTAGTGGTGCAAGTGGATATGGTATGGATGCATCTTGTTTTTATGCAGTATTTTTTTTTTATTTATTTCTGTAACATATTACAAATAAGTGTTATACAATAGTAATAAAGAAATTTCCTCTCCACAAAGGCAAACCCGAGGGTGGAGAGGGAGTTCTAGTAAATTTATGCAGGAACTTTAAAAAAAGGAAAAAAGAGTTTATAAGCCTGCAAGTTATCTTAAGTGAAATGGTATTAGTTTTTAAGAAACAAATAAAAATTTACTAAATAGTAAACAAAAAATCATTTAAATATGTTGATACAAAACACATAGTAATAAAATAGTAAGAATAATATTAATAACCATTTGTTTTAAATATGCAAACGTGTTATATCAAAATTTATATAAATTTTGCTGATTGATACTAGTTCGCAAGAATACCTGAAGAGTTGAATTTTATTTTGTAATATGGCTTCTAATTAAGCTTAAATCGTCGCGCGTTGTTGATAGACTGGAGATGGGGAAGTAGCTGATTGAACCATAGTGGCTCAGAGTACGTCCAGTGACACATTGCATGATATGTGTTTTTCCTGGGTACCACAAGCAGAGCTTGAGTCTCACTTCTGGTTCACAGGCCGTGGTCTACTATCTCTAACTTTTATTTATAGCTATGGACCTTTTTGTAATCATACAGTTTATATAACTGCTCAAGAATCAACAATGAGAGCTCAGAGTCCAGTGCCATGGTTGAGTCGTCCCTTCTTTTCCTTAAAATTGCTCTCAATATACTATTATGCGCCAACACCACTGGGTGGAGTACCGAGGGGTAAGCTCCACCCCAAGATAGCAGACCATATGAAAGAATCGACTGGGCCAAGGCAAAATACACCATTTTTACAGTCTCCGTAGGCATATTTAATGCTCTCTACTTTGTCTATAGGTTAATTGTCTATCATTAGTTGTAGCAATTCGTCCGACTGGGTGTTCCAGTAAATTGAATATGACATGTACTTAGTTTTAGCAACATTAAGAAACAATTTGTTACTATCTAGCCACATTTTAAGTATGTTTATAGCATTTGTTGCCAAAGCAAAGGTCTCAGTCCAAGTCTGAAATGAAAATAATACGACAGAATCATCCGCAAACATGTATATACTCCTATTGATTAGACTTTCTACATTTGCTAAATCATTTATAAATACCAAAAACATAATCGGCCCGAGTACCGTTCCTTGGGGGATCCCGAAGCGGGTGCCTAACAGTTCGGTACTAAGTGTATTGCCATATCTGACCTGCTGTGGCGTATCCGTAAGATAACTGACAAACCATTGAAGTGCAATGCCTTTGACACCAACATTGAACACCTTTTTAATCAATAAATCATGAGATACAGTGTTAAAGGCTTTTGCAAGATCTAAAAATACACTCAATGGCTTCATTCTGTTGTCTAACAGCTCCTGAATCTAACTGGTCACTGTGTCAATTGCATCGTATAAGCCCATCCCTGGCCGAAATCCAAATTGTCTTGTTGAGATTAAACTATTTGACTCTAAGTAATCTACCAGTTGTTTTTTAACTATTTTCTCTATCAGTTTAGAAATATTCGACAGCATGGATATAGGCCGATAATTAATCACCTGCTCCATGCAGCCAGTTTTGAATAGCGGAATTATAATAGATTTCTTTAAGTATTGGGGGGAAAGTGCCTGTACTTATGCTACGATTTACTAAGGTACACAAAGGTTTGGATATATTCTTTAATTAACATTAGGCATTTCACACTAACTCCGTCCCAGCCCGGACTGGATCCCCCACGAAGATCACCTAAAGGCTTAACTATGTCAGTTTCCGAAACTGGTAAAAAGTTATTCAAAAGTTCTAGTTGATCCCCAGCAGACTTTTCCATAGTAATCTCCTCAACAATATCAGGGATGACACTAGCCATTTTTTCCCCACTGAACAGAAGTGTTCATTGAAGTAATTTGCACAAATGTTAGGGTTTTTTGCTACCGATACCTTCTCGTCATTGACATTGATTGATATTGGAAGATATAACGATGACCGGTAATACCATTTATGACCTCTGCAACCGTATCCAATATTTTGTTTAAATCACTATTTGCGTCAGCTATTTGTTTTCTGTAGTAATCGTCCCTAGTTTTACGAATAAGACTGCCAAGCTCATTTCTGTACCTGGAGTAGTATAATTTAAGGTTTCTATTAAAAGGCTCTTTACATAATTTTTTATAGAGTTTGTCTCTTTTTCTTAAGGAAGTTATTAATCCATGTGTCATCCATGGTATTCATCGGACGGATGTGTTACTAATATCCTGCTGGCGCGAGATTTCACGTGTACTATAACATGTAGATTCTGCGTATCTTCATACATCACGTTAAACTAATTTTCCTCGTTAACTACAGATTTTGCCCTTTCCTTTTTTTCATACACTACTGAACCCGTACTATTTAAACGATGCACCAACCTTTTCAACGTTATTTTTTCGTGTTGTCTTAGTGTAGCATATCTTCTCTTTGTAAATTCTTTGTGCTAATAAACAATTTTTCATACATTTTGCCAGTACCCATATCATATCTGTTAATTCGTCACGGAAGGTTCATTTCAAACAGTATTTAAGTTTTTACAAATTAATAAGTACTACACAAATTTAAAGAAGTCTGTTAAATGTCACGCTAGTAATTATTACAGAATAATATCTGTCATTTTTGCACGGCTAACTTATAATAGAAATTTAAAAAAAATCCCTTTCTGTTATTAAATTGAAAATATCTCTGAAATTAATAATTTTAGATATAGGGAGTTCTTAATAGAAATAAAAGAACATAAAGTGTATTATCACTTTAAAAAAATATATACGGCGTGATTCAGTTTTAAAAATCATGTGTTCGAGTTTTTTGGAATACTATCAAAATAGCACTTTCTCTTAAAACTGGACCAATGTCAAAACGTTATTCCTGCAAAAAGTTAATGTTAAGCCGTTCTGTCTAGGGTATACAGGACGTTGAAATGAGGATTATTTTCGTATACAACTGACCATCACTTTTGAAATATCCTGTATAACGTAATGAAACCCTATATTGGAAGTATGGGAGAGATGAGCTTAATCTAAATTTTTTAATAATATATAATGTGTCCCATTAAAAAAAAAGTAAGTTTGGTTTACCCTAGTAATGTGTAACACCCTTTAGGAAAATAATTTTATAATGCCTATAATTTTTGCAAATAACTCTATTTGATTTCTATAATAACGGATATATCTTACCTCGCCGCACTAATGGCACACTCGGTATATACCATCAGCGAGTATCGTTATGAGTAGCCCAAAGGTCCTTGATCGTCACTATTCATTAGAATTTGCTTGTTTTGAAGATTTTTAAACTTTCATAGCAATCAAGTTCGTACTTATTATTAATATGTTTATCAAACATGTGGAGGGCTACGGCACAGAATCATGTTCTTTAAAGTGAAATTCGATAGGTCGTGTAGTTTACCCTACGTAATTAATTTTATAAATTCCCGATCTATCCTGCCTATCCACTTGAACTTTTGCTTTGCCTAAATGAGTTTTCAAACTAATATCTGAAATAGTGAGTTTGCACATTAATTTTGCACAGAATTTTATATGGATCTTGTTTATATGGTGGATAGTATGTTAATTTTACGTACTTCACGTCATTCTATGTGTTTGTTTTCTAACTATATTCATAATAACTTCATCTGTATACTACAGCAATTTCTTTAATAGTGCGCAATTCTTTATTATAATCTTGAACAGAAAAAGGAAATTAAGTAATCTATAAATCAAGAAATTAAAAGCCGCGAGTGTATGTAGCCCACAGTGATTGCAATTATTGGTTAAGGATCATTTATAGCCCGGTGTATTTAAGGTTTAACCCGGAAATTTAGAATAACAATTGGGACGCGAAAAAATCGGTTCAGGTAGAGGAGAGTGGGGAGAGACTTGTTCCCTTTTTTATTAAAATTTGTTTACAGGCGCTTCTATTAGCTCTTCCATTTTATTTAGATGTTATGGCAATCAAAAATTTGCATCAAAATATTTGTAAGATAATGAGAAAAAATACTTTTGTTGTATGTTACAATCAAGGTCATGTCTCCCCCTCTGAGGAAGATTTAATCCCCCATTAAGAGATCATGTCTCCCAACCTATAAGAAGATGATTAAACACTTACTACTATCATTTATGTATTTATGAAAACACAACACAGACACATTTTCATTACATATTAAAACAACCTAATATTAATTGGAAACTTAATTTTAAATTCAAAATAACCTCGTCTTTCAAACGAAATGGGTAGCTTTTTTTTCAGTGAAATCCGGGATACAAGCACCTTTTATAGCTGGAACATAAAATTGTTTTTCCTTTTTTCTCAAAAAATTAATCCTAACATCTGGACGTTGTTCATTAGCTTTTGTAACCCTCCCTACACAATATGTATTCCTCCCCTTATTTCCTGTAAACTTAACCAAAACAAAACCGTTAAGTTCAGGATCGCAAGTTTCGAAAAAACTGTCCACGTCCACTTCAGAATCTATGCATTCTTGAAGATCAACATCGTCTAAGGAATCGCCGCTATCTGCCCACACCTCTTCAGAACTTGAGCTTTCTTCAACGATGTTGCACTTATTTTTCTTGCCTATGTTTAGTTCACAAGGTATTTTACGCTTCTTTTTTTAACACTTGGGCCCACCTCAGTCAGTTTCTTTTTACGATCTGTTTCCAGTTATGCCTTTTTGGAGTCTCAGTAACGTTTGCGTCCCCTTGCAGAATTTCCAACCCTTGGAGGTGCATGAAGTAAAGGCAGCACATCTTCTGGTGAAAAACGGTCAACTACAGAAGAAGGTCCAGACTGAGGGGTTACAGTAACATCTTTGTTCACACATTCTGCTGTAGGCCTAGTCAAGTGTGGATCAAAATTTCGCGTAGCAGGATGAAGAGCACAATGTGGTGTATTTTCTTGTGGTTTTGGCCGATCTGTGACATTACTTAGTAAAAACTCATCTTCACCAAAAGTATCACAGTTAAATGTATAAATTCCACTCACACGAAATCAACTAATAATGTTTAAAGTAGAAAAAGCCTATGGAAATGCACGGTCTAAAAGTCCAACAACATCATAGTTTACAAGTTCTTTCCAGAGTTACTTGTCATCCAGTCAGAAGCTGCAGCGTTATAACAGCTTTTAAGAGGACCAAAGTCAGTGCGGTCTAATGGCTGCAGTTTATGAGACGTATGAGTAGGCAATGTCAATAAAACAATGCCATTGTCCCGTGCAAAGTCAATCACCCCTAAACTGATGTGACTTTCATGGTTGTCCAGTATTATAAGGTGTTTCTTTTCTACAGTGTAACTCGAAAACTTTTTGAAGTGCTCAATGTATCTCAGTAACCGGTTTGCTGTGATCCACCCTGAGGGATAAGCGGTACCGGAAGAGCCTGCTTGAGCTCCAAGGAGCATTCGATCCTGCCAATTTTTTTTTAGCATGATCAGAAAATGGGGAATACGGTTACCACAAGCATTGACACCATAACAAACAGTTATTAGCTGTCCCCTTTCTTCTTAGGTAATTTTTGCAACTTTCACACCTTTTTCCCCAATTATTTTAGGGGGCTTGTGAACTATGGTAAATCCAATTTCATCGATGTTCCAACTTTGTGGGGCAAGGATATATATATATATATATACATATTTCTACAACTTCGCTCAATTTATCAAAAAATGTTTCAACATTGTGCCTGTTGAAAGCTGAGCTTCTAGCCAAGCTTGTAGGCTCTGGTGTTCTGAGAGAAAGTGTGCTGTGTTTGTCCATAAAGCCTCTTGCCCAATCACGACCAGCCAATTTATTATTATTCTAAGAGGTGGGAGTTTTCTTATTATTTTTGATAGCATAAGTGTATGCTAGTTCTTGCAGTTTCAATAGTGTCACCCCATGATTGAGACGAGCAGCTATTAATAAATAGCCTCGTATTTTTGCTTCTTCTTCAGAAGTAAATACTTGTGCCTTTTGTAATACAAGCAATACGTTTTTCCCACGTCTGATAACCCTTTTCAAAGTCAGGACAGTGAGATGAAATCTCTTGGCTGCACCCTTTAGTGACATTCATGCTTTTACTGCTGCAACAGTTGAATCCAAAATGGCAGAATCAGGTTTAGTCCTCACTTTGGTGCCTTCTTTAGGTTTGTCCTTGACATTGTAGCTGCTCTGGAACATATAGTTGGCCCTAAATTAAGATCAGTAGTTTACCTCTGGAACTAAAAAATACAAAGTGTAAGTGTTCTGGAGAATTTTCTTCCTATTTTTATACTTGCATTGTTTAGTTTCCAATAATAAAATATAATAATGTGCGCTCGTTGAGCATCTAAATGCGGGAAACACCAATAATATGAATGTTACTAACAAAAATGCATATTATTGAAAATTGGCGGTAAAATGTCTGAATGACAATACTTAATTCATAAATCCAGAAATATACGGGAAGTCGGAACATTTTACAAGTAAACCCTCTGTAGGGACATCGGTAAAGAACTTCTGTTTTCTGTCGGCATATTGACACATATAAAATACAAAAGATAGGACAATACATGGCAGACCCGTAAATGAAAAAGAAATTATCTGGAAGTACAAATTCTAGGTACAGCTGGCAGATTATCTGGCAAGTTCTTGAATATTTACTTTAATCGCAAATTCAAAACTTTTATTTTTGGTACTATATGGGATTTTAAGTTTAATTATAACATTATATTACATATTATCTTTACTATATTTCTCCTTGACTGCAAATTCAAAATTCAATCTAACTTTTACCTTTGTTACTATATTAATTATAATTAATTAATCCTAAAAGTAGGCATTTAAAGTCGGGAGGGCTAACAGGGTCATTATCGTTATTTATTTAACGAAAAAGTATCATTAAGTTATCACAATTCACGACAATAATAAAACTAATAAAATAAAAATAATTAAATCATTTGGTCGCAAATAAATAACGGCAAGTCCGGTAAGTAACACGCGAACCAAAAATCGCGCAGGGAACAATCTAATTGAAAAATAATGTGATTGAAAAGTATGTAAGTAAAAAATAAATGTATATGTATACATATATATATATATATATATATATATATATATATATTATTACATCGATTGGGGCTTGTATCTCGATAGCTCAGGTGGTTATGTATGTACATTTAGATATTCATACAGTAAGTATACACTCTACACCATTTATATCTTTCTTGACTCTACTTCTTACTTCCTTGCGTGTCGGGGCAGTAGACAAGTAACTGTCCAGTAGTAGGACGATACCGTTAGTGGGGAATGCTACATCATCCGGGGCACGATTTGGGTAGTAACCGGTCTGCCCGCTATGGTATTACTCAAGAGAACAAATACAATTGCCTCGGATCGACCTGGCTACAAGGGGCGATCATGGTCCAACCAGACAGGCTCCGTTGCTGACGACTGTGCAAGGAATGAATGGCGAGTCGGTGGAGTGTTGGAGGTATGCATGGTAAAGAATTTGAAATTACGAATGTAATGTACGAAAGACACCTTGATATTCTGAGTGTACCGGAGACAAAGCGCGAAGGAAAGGATGTTGTGGAGATGGAGGATGGCAGCCTAGCAATATCGTCAGGAGTTGAGACTGAAGTGCATGGCGCAAAAGGAGTTGGGGTGATCGTAAGTGAAAGAACGAAAAGATGTGTTACCCAGTACGTATTGGTGTCTTCCCGGGTAATGTGGGTTAGAATTAAAGTGGAGTATCGAAGAATTTTGCGTATTGCATACTATGCACCGGCGAATGGAGAAAGCGACCAAGAGTGTGAGAACTTCTGGAATGATGTAAAGAACACGCTGAACGTATGTAAGCCAAACGAAAGAGTGATGCTAGTGGGAGATATGAACGGATGGGTGGGGGTACAGAGTGAACATACTGAACGCTTTCTAGGAAAGTTCGGAGACCAAAGAGTCAATGAGAATGGTAAACGCCTGGTGAACATCTGTGTGGATAGAAGCCTGTTTGTATCTAATACGTGGTTTAAACATGAAAATGTGCATATGTAAACATGGCAAAGATGTGCATCTACAAGTATGATTGACTTGATAGTGTATGATGAACGGCTTAGAATCCTGGTGAAAGACACAAAGGTAATGCGCGGATCGGAGTGTGGATCGGACCACTTTTTGGTTGTATCGAGAGTGTGTTTAGGGAAAAAGTGGGTCTCGAGACAAAAGTGGTGCGGACGTCCAGAATTAGGGTAGACAAACTAGTGGATAATGGTGCGAGAAAGAAATACGCAGATATTGTGAGTAAACAGTTGAATGTGAATGAAACAGTTTGTAACGAACAAATAAAAGACACTGACGTTGAAAGTGCATGGATAAGCTTGAAAAACAGTGTTGTCAATTGTGCTGTGCGGATATGTGGAAGAGCGACTGTAGGTAGATAGAAAAAAAGCGACTATATGAGATTAAGAAACAAAGGAGCGAAGGAGGTGGTGAGAATAAGTGAAGAGGAAGTGATGTCTGTGGAAGGAGAGAAAATGCAGAATGATTTTGAAGGAAACAAAAACTCTTCTGGAAATGGGTCAAAAATTCAAAACGGGGCCCAAAGCAGGAGTGATGAATACGAGCAACGAAACATTATGGGGCGATTGTGACGTGAGGAAATGCTAGCAAGAATATTTCGGAAAGCTGTACAGTAGTGAGGAAAGTAAGACTGAAGGGTTAAATAAGGAGAATTTAGAAGGAATGGTGAATGAAACTGAGAAGGATATTGGGATGAATGGGGCAAAGAAAACGGTAGGAAGGTTCAAAAACGGTAAAGAGAAGGCGTATATGAAATCACTGGTGAAATGCTAAAGTACGGAGGTGCAAAGCTTATACGGAGATTGTTTGAATTACTCAGGGTGGAATAATGCCGAGGGATTGGAAATCGCGATCATTGTACCACTGTATAAGGGTAAGGGGAACAAGAACTATAGAGGAATGTTTGCTCAGTGTACCCGGTAAAGTATTTGGAAGAATACTGATTGATAGAGTACGAGAAACTACACAAACTAAGATTTGGTATCTTCAGAGTGCCTTCATGCCAGGGAGAGGATGTGTTGATCAGCAGGTGATCGAAAAGTGTTTAAGTGTAAAAAGGAAGCTGTACTGGGCGTTTGTAGATCTGTAGAAAGCATACGACGGAGTGAATAGGGAGAACCTGTGGAAAATATTAAATGAATATGACGTAAATAAAGGTCTAATAAACAGAATAAAGGCAGTACATAACGGTAGCTGGGCATGTGTTGGGGTGAGAGGAGGTGTGAGTGAATACTTTAATATTGAGCAAGGAGAGCGACAACGCTGTGTTATGTCACCGTGGTTGTTCAATGTATACATGGATAAATGAGTTAGGCAAGCTTGTGCCGATACAAATGGTGTAATGGTTGGTGACGTAAATGAACGGGTTCTGGTGTATGCAGATGACACAGTGTTATTAAGTGACAGTGCGGATGAGCTACAAACTGCTCTGAAGAAGTTTGATATAGTCTGTGCATAAAGGTAAACGTGAACAAAACTAAGATTGTGGTGTTTAATCGGAAAGGTGGAAAGGAGAGTAAAGTATTTACTCTGCAAGATGAAATTGTGGAGCAAGTGGATGAGTTGGTATATTTGGGTAGAATGTTTACTGCAGATGGCACAATGGATGACCAGATTGGACGAAGGGTCATTGCTGGAAGGAAAGTGGTAGGAAGTATGTGGACCATAATGAGAAACGAAAGCGACAGTCTTTGAAGGCATTCTATATATATAGTGTATATTCTGTATGTACCACAGCCATCGAATAAATCCTTGTTGTGTACCATCGGTGAGTTACAGTCCTCGAATAAAAGTTTTTGTATGTACCATCGGTGAGTCATAGTCATCGAATGAGACCTTTTTGTGTACCACCCGTGGGCTACAGATCGAATAAGGCTGTCGATATGTACCATACTTGAATTACAGTCATCTAATAAGGCCTTCTGCATGTGCCATCGGTGGGTTACAGCCATCGAATAAGACCTTTTCGTATACCACCGGTGGATTAGTCATCGAACAGTTCCTTCTGTGGGTCATCTTTTGTGTGTACTATCGGTGGGTTACAGTCACAGAATAAGACTTGTGTACTACCGATGGGTCACATTCATCGAATAAGACCTTTTTGTGCACCATTGGTGGATCACAGTTAGTCATTGAATAAGTTCTTTTGTGTGTACCATCAATAGGTCATACCTCTGTTTTTTTTTTGCATACTTTATCATACTTCTTATGTAATCACTAAAAATACGAAGTTCAAATTGCACGCTAGTTTTGAATACATGTTTGTGTGTTGGCTTCTGTTAGCTCCTTTGTTTGCGCGTGTTTTTGTCTACGTGTTTGTATGTGCGCGTGTGTGGTTGAGTGCTTTGTATTTGTTTGCATGTTAAATAGCTTATTTAGTTTCTTTAATTTGCCGTTTGGTTGTTTCTTCTTTGCAAGCTTTACTTTCTTTGGTATGTTTTCTTACTTGCTTCGTGCACGTGTGATATGTATGTCTAGATTTTTTACTTTGGGGGTTACGGTTTGCATGTTTATACGTTTCCGTGTTTATGGGGTTTACATATTTTGTGCCTGGTTTATGTATAGATTAACATGGAGGGTTGGTTTCCGCACTAAGAACTGGTTTTGTCTAGGCTGATGTATCTCCACTAAAGAATTTGTTTCTCAATTACATATATAGAGGGTTTCCTTCTAGACTAACTAGAATTTCCAGATTCTTATTATAGCTAGGTGCGGTCCTTTGCTAATGGTATGATTAATATATGAAGGCTAAATTCCTGAAAATGATTACAATTTAGAAACTGTTGGATAAAAGTAGATCCATGGGGCCTCTTCACCTCAGAGAGAGCATCGCGAAAAATAAACAGCAAATAGGGTTTGATACGGAATGTATTATGTGCCTCTTAGCTAAGGATATGTGCTAGGAGTCGAGGAAAGAGGAGTGAGGGAGTTAAATAACTTAGTGACTTATGTAACCAGCGGTACGCTACTTCAGTTTTCATAACACCAATTAAATTACAGAATCCGTATTTAAAATATCTGGTGTGGAACAACACACGACTTTCCAACTTACAAAGCGGAAATTAAAACAAAGATATCACTTTAATAACAATTATTTAGGATAATTATGCAACCTCTTTTGTAATAAGTTCAATACTATACATAAGTGACCTCATTTCCTCAACAACTAACCCCATCCATTACTTGCAGACGACAACACTCTACATTGTAGTTCTTCTCAGTTTTCCCACAACAATAAGTCTAGTTAGGACGTTAAGGTGAAAATGACAGCCTCGATTAAGTGACTTAGAATGTGTCCTTTAATGGGGAAGGAATAATCTGCTCACATTCAACGCCGACAAAATCCAGTGTTGTATTGTATCCAGCAAGAAAGGCCGATCATTTCCTGCTGTAAATATGAATGGCTTAGAACTCAAGTTTTCAAACTCTATTTCTATGTTAGGGATGTCCGTATCATCGAACCTTTCATAGGTTGACCACCTTTCGTCAGCCAGCAACACAGCTGCCCGTAAACTGGGCTTTCTATACAGATCTAAACAGTACTTCACATCGCAACAACTCTTTTTACTGTATAAGGCTCAAATTCAACCTCATCTGGAATACAATTCCTACCTCTGGGCCAGTGCTCCCCAATACGCGCTTGATATGGTAAACCTCATCCAAAAAGAGCTATAAGGCTTATAAATGACCCGCCTCTGACTTCTAACCTACAGTGTCTTGAGCATAGAAGAATAGTTTAGATTCTTTCGTTGTTTAATCGCTATTACCATGGCAAGTGTGCCTCCGAAATACACTCCTTAATACCGTCGCAGGTCATCTTCGCTAGGAGCACCCGGTTTGCCCATTCACTCCATAATTACGCACTCAAAATTCCATCGTATCACACTAAACGTGCGCAATCTACATTTTTCCACACGGCGACCAAATTATTGAATGCACTACCGAGTTCCTGTTTTCCTCCAAACTTTAACTTAAGTCAATTTAAGGTAGCCATTCATAAACATTTCTCGGCAGGCTAACAATATCCCTAAACCCTCCCAGTGTTCCTGAGTGCTTTACCACGTTAGGCAAATCTTAGCCTGTACGGGAATACTATAAGTAAAAAAAAATGAAAACATAAAAGTAACTTATGTACAAGGTGCGAGGACTTTGGAGCTTGGTGGTTGGCAGAGAATCAAAAACATAAGGTGCTTTTGACAAGCTCTTGAATCGAAGGTCCTTTGCTAGATTAATGATCTAGCACCAACATAAGGCATTTTCTGCACATGCTCAGAAATCATTCTTAAACATTTCTAACACCTTGCACATAAGGTTACTACGTACCGTGTACGTTTTCATGTTTGTGATTTGTTAACCAACGTTATATTTTTTCGAAATGAAATATTTCCTCCATTGCACTTTAATACCTTTACGATGTATATAAAACTATGGTTTTTGTAATTTAATTAACATTGACTCCATACAGCCTTAAGACATTACCATCTATTTTTAATTTTTGTATTTGTGATTTACGTGTTTGGTCTGTTTCTTGATTATATTGCTTATTCGCGGGTGCTCGAATGGGTGATTGTGTACTTGTTTGTTTGTTAAATAGCTTGTTTAGTTTCTTTGATCTGCATGTGTTTCTGTTTTTGCTTGTTTGTTTTTGTTTGTTGTCTTGTTAGTTGGTCTTTTTGTGTTTACGGGTTATGTTGGCTACGGTTTCGGTATTTGCGCGTCTGTTTTAGTTTTGTGTGCGCATGCGTGCGAGGGTGTGCGCTTGTGTGCGTCCTCAGGTGTGTACGTGCGTGGGAGTATGCGTTTTCTTGTTTGTGTAGTTGTATGTTAGCTAGTGTGCCCGTGTGTTAGCTAGTTTTTTGATACTCGAGTGTCTGCATATTGACTAGCTTGTTTAGATTTTTTGGTTTGGACGTTTGGGTTGCTTCGTTTGTTTATATGCTTGAATTTCATTGTATGTTTGTATTTTTAAATGTTCGCATGTTTGTAGGTTTTACTTCTTTCAATATTTGCATGTTTGTGTGTTTGTTGGGATCTTTTAAAGTAAAACTCAATTCCTAAAAATGGCATTTTCGAATTTTGTTTTGTTAGATACGTGCGATATATCAAAATTGATTCGTTTTTTACGTTTTTAGGTTTTGCCCTATAGCTTATGAATGTTGATTGATTAATTCTCATCATTCAATGTTTCGCGTTTTTATTTTCTTTTGCCCCAAATGTCCCATGAAGAAGAAATTACTTTTTTAAATTAATCTCACTTTTCTTTTAATTTTGTCATGAACAAAAACTGTGGACAATTGCTTTTTTATAGCGATTTGTATGATGCGCACTTTATTGTCCGTTACAACTTTCAACTATGTATACAAAACCCTGACACTTTCTGTCGTATTGGATGTTGTCACGCCGCTTTTGGTATGTCATTGCCTGCCATCTTGCATTTAGATGCCATCGCCGTCCGTTATCTTGTGTTTTGGTATCACTTCTTTCGACAGTCGCGTATTTTTAGAGCCACTTTTGTTCGTCATCTTGGATTTTTGATACCAGTTCCGTCTGTCATCTTGGATTTTGAAGTTACTTCCCTCCGCCATCTTAGATTTCTAGGACTTTTCTTTATCTTGGATTATCATTGTTTTTTTCCACGGGTAGTATCAACCATGGGTTTTCCATGTGTTTTTAATGACACGGTATTTTAAAGATTAACAAGAACACCGTTTCCAGTAGTGACGTGTTTAAGATTAGATAGAGAAATTTGAAGTATGTTTAGATTTTTGAATGCGTTTGGAACAATCACTTTTTTGGCCAAAATTTGTCGTGAAAAAGAAATGTTTATATTTTCCTGGGGTTGCACGATTCACGGTTTTTCCACAATGTGTTTTTAATAACATGGGATTGCCAAGGTTAAAAAACTCATTTCACCATCCGTATACAAGATTAGTTAGGAGAATTTGAAATATGTTTACATTTTTAATGCGTTTGCAACATTTTATTATTTAATACGTTTAGGATTATAATCTTTTTTGTGTAAAAATGTCACCAACAAGCACTAACGTAGCTCTATTGATACAAAAACTATTGAAAAAATGTATGCAATTGACTTGTAACACGAATTGTTTTTAGTTTGAAATGATAACGTGTACCATTAGACTTGAAATAATTTGGCACTAAACAGCTATCACTAATAATTTATATTATGTCTATGCCACAGTACTTTGAAACCGAAAGAGGTATGCGAAGATAGGCGAGTTGTGTGTGAATAATATGATTCAAACGTGTGCATAATTAAGCGCTAATTATTTGCTGTTTTGCGCCGTTGAAATTAAATTTTGGACCCTACTAGGAAATAAATTGTAGCAAAAATTCTATAAGCACAGTATTTTCCTTGGTTACAATAAAATTGTGCGCCCTTATAGGATAGAAGTTATTACATTGACAGGGCTAATGTCACAGCCGTGAACTTCTGCATAAATAAAATTTTTATGTAAACATATTTCCTATAGAAAGTATTATGTTCTTGCAAAATTACTTCGACAAAACTAACTTCACAACCATATGTATAAATTATTTTCTTTCACAATAATTACACACCTATTATGCACCATATTACGCAGTTATAGTTCAATTTTGCATCCCTACAGGAAACAAGTGATTGTAAAAATTACGTCGACACGATTAACCTCGCAACCGTGAATATCTGCATAAGTCAATTTTTTCTTATGTAGTAATTAGGCACCACTTATTTTGCTCCTCTAGTTCACTTAGGGTTAAGATTAGTAAGAATAATATATGATCCAATTAAGTTAATATTAGAAGAAATATAGAGGTCATAATGTAAGAAAATGGGTTAAATATAATTAAATATAACTATATTTATAATGAAACTTGCAACGGTGCAAAATTTTATGTTACGGATACAAAACGGCACATAATTGGGGCCTATTTATTACATTAGAATAAACTGGTTTATGTAGAAGTTAACTGTGCGGTTGTAATTTTTACAATAACTTATTTTTCATGAGGGAGCAAAATTTAATTTTAACGGTGCAAAACGGCGAATATTGGACGCCTGATTATCGCGCAAGAAAAGAAGAATTTATTCATAACTTTACGTCTGTGAAGTTGGCCTTGTCGATGTAATTTTTGCAATAAATTATTTCTTGTGAGGGGCAAAGTTTTATTTTATCAGCGCAAAACAGCGCATAATTAGGACCTAATAACTGCATAAGAAAAAATAATTTATTCAGAATTTCGCGGCTCCGTGAAGTTAGTCGTGTTTATATAATTTTGGCTACAACTATTTTCTTCTAGAGGCGTAAAATTTAATTTCCATGGCGCATAATTTCCCATAATCAGCATTATCACATTATCAAAAAATGACACAGCTATGTTCCACACCTAACCGGAGGTGTACATGAAAATGTAAACTTTCACGATTATCACACATAATTAAAATACTAACATTTTGGGTAACAATTCGAAAATTTTTATTTGTCTTCTCTATAAATTTAAACGTTTCTAAAATGCGCAGTTATTTTATTATTATTATCTGTCAAAATTTTAATGTAAATTGAAGTATACATTGGTCAAATAATTATAATTTTTATTATTTCTAGTTTTTCTCTGAAACTGCCCACAATCCCATAAGTAACCAACAACCAAAACAAGACCGCAAACGACGTCCTGTAACTCATCAAAAACATCCAATCGAATTTCAAGTGGACGATTTATCATGGAAATCTTTGCAGGACGCATCTGTTTACAGCTATCCGACGAAAATCTCTCATAAACAGCAACAACAGCAAAGAAGTGCAGATAATCTCCTAAACACTAATCAAAGAGAATTTGTATATTACGATCAAAACCAACAAATTATCGATGATCCCAACAGGAGAAGGGCACAACCTCAAGTGCCCTTATCTAGAAAAATGGGACGAAGAGCAAGTGAAGGAAGTACGTTTTCAAGTAAAGATCTTTATCAGTACCCAAATTTCGAGTCCTCCTCTGTAACTACGGAATCAAGTGAAATGGTTGTTGGTGGAACTAAAATGAAGAGTACTGCCAAACCAGAAACAGCAACACGCGAAAACATGCAAACGTTTAATTATCCAAATACTATTGGTTGCAGGCTTAGTTTAGATGGGAGTGGACGAAGAGAATCTACCTCTTCAATTACATCATCCGTTGCGGATGGAAGTAAAGATAGTTTAAGTTCCTACGATTCGGTGTCGACGTTAACGGGCCAGGAAACGGATAATTCTGTTATAATGACAAGGTTACGGAAAAATTTACAACAAAAGGAAGAATTTTTAAGAAGGCCTAGTCAACCTATTGAGGCGCCAACGATACAACGTGAGTTTTATGGCCGACCTAAAAAGTTGGAAAAATCAACTTGGCCTCCAAATGAAACGGTACGACAAGATTCACCTTCAAGAACAGCTAAACCGCTTCACCAAAATTTACAGAGAGTCAAAACTGATATCGATAGTGAGCGGGATTTGGGGTTACCATCACCAACTGATACCTCCGGCGGATTCACGTATGTTCCTACTCAAAAAGGGGCTAATTCTCCGAAAGATTGGCAAAATATTTCCAATACGGCCAAAATGCTTAAGGAAGCTAGTACAGCACCAATTGCGTTAGAACATCCGGGCGAGATGAATGGAGCGTTAACAATGGAAGATGAGGATAGAAGGTAAGGTATTATTTAGTAATTCCTTGACTTGAGTCCTTTTTTAGATTATACTTAACAAATCTTCAAATGGTATCGAAACGGACAAAACAGTTTGAAAGTGGTAGACCTTTACCTGAAGATGATCCAATGTTAAAGGATCGCACTAGTTTCTATAAAAGTGAGCTTGCAAGGTTAAGTTCAAAACGCGTCGTACCTCATGTAACAATTCGAGCGCACGAATTCGAATCACGTTCATCCGAACCGAGACGTGATACTAGTGGAAGCTCTACTAATACGTTGCTGTTTAGAAGGCAACATCGCGATAGCAGATCTTTAGATAGCTCAGGTAAGTTTCGCAAAACAGGTTTTCCATTGTTAACTTATAATTTTGCGCATTAGGAAGCAATGCTAGCAGTAGCAGTATCAATGAGGTTATTCAAAATAAACTTTCGGGGAATGTTACTATTCCTTTCGGGAGTAAATACATACACGTGCCACCCCCTAAGGATAATAGACACGCGAAAGGTCAGATTTTTTTGAGTGCACGCTTAAATGTCTCTAATAACTTGATATTAATTGATTGTTTGTGATCGGAAGTTTTATTACCAATTTAACTGCGGTTTTTACGAGTGTATTTAATGTGCTTGTTTCGCATTAGCTGTTATTTAATATATTCATTTTTATAGATATGCCACATGACGTAGAAAATCAAGCAGTAAAAATGAGAGCTCGTTCTAATTCTGCTGATTCTTGGAGCTCTGCGATGCAATCGACTCGTAAAAATGAGTACGAACAGAGTATAGACGAACAGCCCTCTGAAAAAATGGAAGAAGGTAATTTTCTTTATTCGCAATACTTTAAAACGTGGATTAACAATGTCTATTACTATTTCTTGCATTCAAACATTTTTTTTTATTTATTTATTAGAATCGTGTAGCAACAATATTATTCTAGCTCAAAATTTTGTTGCTCGCCATTCCCCAACCAAAACGATATTTGCGATACTACTTGGCCACTGGTACAAAATGATGGATGTTTGCTGCAAAAAAAGTGTTTACTAAACATCTTCTCTTTTTCAGATTAGCTCTGCTTTTAGATTATGAGATAGCTCTGTCTCGCTTAATTAACAGCATATGTTAATTCTTAATTAATTGTATATGCTCAAATGTTCTAATAAGGGAGTTTGAAGGCTAAATAGAACATAGTATATGTAACACATGGAAATCATTAAAAAGAATCAATTTTGCATCAGTAATAAGTATAAAAAATAAAGCAGGTTAAAATAGAGATGAAACGATAAACAAGTACTTAAATCCCACTCGCAAGCAGCTAATAAATCAGAAAATATCCGTCGTCAATAGCAACAGATAATCTTGGGATATTTACTTACTGAAATTAATTACCGGAAATAATCCAAACACTTGGGAGATTACAAGTGATAATCTCGGCGTTAGTAGGGAAGATAATTAATAGCACATAGTGCCGTAGGAAGCGAGCACCATGTCAGGGACTCACGTCTATGGACGGAGGGTTGAGTGTCGCATTGTTATCTTATCACATGAAGCGCAGAAAGCAATATCGTACACGCGTAATCAGATACTCTCAAATGTAAAATTTTACAATCTTTGATTTTTTAAAAATTTCCTAACAGCTTTTTTTATGTATTTGCTACTTTTATTCAAATTACAGATCTACGTTTAACCTTTTAAACCTTTATTATGTAAATCCATTGAAAAATCACGGTATTGAAGAAAATTCAGTTACTTGCAGTCCAGATTCATAAATATGTACTTAAGCTTTAAAGTTCACGTCTCATTTCTAACCTTAGTATGAGAAAGTAAAAATACGTGGTCAATTACAAATCACAATTGCACAAAAAATTCAACTCTTAATATCTAATAGTATTTAAACTGCAAATAAATTAAGAAAACAAAAGATTAGGAAAAAAATTATCGAACCCCAAAGAAAACCATCCGAATTTTTGTAATAATATTATTTCCGTGTTTTCGTCACGACTGTTGGCTCTTGTGCCATTGTAAATGTCAAAATAGTTATAAACTTCCAATATCTATAAATGTTAGTGTGAAAATACAAAAGCAGTGGTATAAATAA
Organism: Vesta saturnalis; assembly: GCA_036346205.1. Lineage (NCBI taxonomy): Eukaryota > Metazoa > Arthropoda > Insecta > Coleoptera > Lampyridae > Vesta > Vesta saturnalis. Next base: position 1,306,350 of record JARFJB010001671.1, read on the forward strand.
AAGGCCAAGATGGTACGATTTCAATTTTTTAGATTACCAATTTTAATGATACATTCTTATATCAGCGATGTAGGCCGAGCACGGCGTCCAATTGCGATTTTGTATGTTGTACAATCTGTTTACTATCAACAATTATTACTTAATACCCATCGAATTGCGGGCTCACATTCCGTTAGTATAAATAAGTTGACTGTGATCTCACTATTCCGGGTGGTCCGAATTGCAGTGTCCAAACTTTAACAGCGTATTCTGCGTCCAAAATAAGCCCTAATTTCCTATATAAACATATGTCCAGAAATGCTTCATTTTCGAAATACAGGGTGTTAAAGTTTTAACAAAAAAAAATCATTTTTTATCATATCTAGATATATCTATAAAATTTGCGAGCATCAAAGAACATTTTTTGGTGTAAAGGTTTTTTAAAATATCTACCAGTGGCGTCCGTACGGTATTTGAATTGAATATAATTGAAGGAAAAATGTCACGCCACTGCTTTTTCTGAAAATAATAATTATTTTTCGATTTCATTTAGAGCCAATTTGATCCCTTGACTTTTTTCAGTACGACGCACCGTTTTCGCGTAAAAAATAAAAACTATTTTCATGCATGGCCAAATTGCTAAAATTTCATTCAATATTAATTTCAGTGGTAAAACGGTTATTAGAGTTAATTTAATTTCTAAAATGGTACATTATTTTACAAAACTACTCTTTATTACCGAAGTTCGTAAATAATTTTCCAAAAACTAGAATTCACAACTTTCATTAACTTAGATCGTGAAAAATTTTACAGAGCACTATTAAATTATTTTGTTCATTAACGAATAAAGAATTTTAATGTGATCCCTAAAGTTTACTATAATTGCTCAAAATGAGCTCCTCCAACTTAGGTACATTTTCGACATCTGCGCTTAACTGAGCCAGTGACGTTGCTTATGAAATTCGTATTGGCTCGTAAAGTTTCACAGGCTTGCTCTATCCTTAGAATTAGTTCTTACATTGTGTCGAATAAACGCGGTTTTTCAAATAACCCCACACAAAGAAGTCGACAGGGGTGAGGGCAGGGGAACGTGGCAGCCAGGCTCTAGCTCCTAATCATACAATCTAACGTTCTGGATAATTATTATTTAACCACTCACGATTTACAAGCGCAAAATGAGCGGGAGCCCTGTCCATTTGAATCCAGATTTCGTTTCTAAAATTTAGGGGAATATCTTCTAGATATTCAAATCAGGATATCATTATATAATTCTCCATCTAGGCAAAACATGGTAATTTACTGAGCCGGTTCGTGTAAATGTAACTTCGTCAGTCCATAATTTTTTTTGAAAACTTCTCATCTTCTTCTACTTTGCGCAAAAACCAATTACAAAAACTAACGCATTTATTGGCATCACCAGGTGCATCTGAAATGGCTTCCTGTGATCTTGCCTCAAAACGCGATGAACCTTATTTTTAGAAACAAAACGGCGTTGCCTTGTAAATGGTGAGCTGCTCTTTGTAGGCTTAATGTTCTATTGCCAAACTTATTGAAAATTACGTTTCGATGTCGTTCATTTCTCCTACCTTCATTTCTCGGATTCTTTCTGAGTGCGAAATTTCTGAACATTAAACGTGTTTTAATGAAGACTTGTTTGCAAGGTAATCTTCTATTTGGAAATCTTCGTTGGTATTCCTATTCTGTTGCATGTGCATTTCAATTACATACACCATAAATGAAATGATATCAGCATACTCAAAGTTACTGAATAACACCATTTTCAAATTTCTAGTTAGACTGATAATTATCTTTCTCGTACAAACTGTAAATATCTGAATAATAATATACTTCTAAAAACTCTTGTGCCATGCTTTAAAGACATGTAGCAACTATTCAATTGTCATGAAAATGCAATCATTGCATACCAAGATTCGACAGTAGAGGAATGATGGGCAATAGAGTATACAAGTTGTTCAGATATTATGAACTCAACAGAAATGCAAGAAATGAATATCGGAAACCTACGTATTAGATTCAAAACACAATTTTAACATAGTTGGAGTAGCTCATTTTGAGCAATTATTGTAAACTTTAGGGACCACATTAAAATAATTTAATAGTGCTCTGTAAAATTTTTCAGGATTTAAGTTAATGAAAATTGTGAATTCTAGTTTTTGTAAAATTATTTACGAATTTAGGTAATAAAGAGTAGTTTTGTAAAATTATTTACCATTTTAGAAATTGAATTAACTCTAATTACCGTTTTACAAGTTTTACAACTGAAATTAATATTAATTGAAATTTTAGCAATTTGGCCATGCATGAAAATAGTTTTTATTTTTTACGGGAAAATGGTGCGTCGTACGGAAAAAAGTCAAGAAATCAAATTTGCTCTAAATTAAATAGAGATTTCAAAAATGTTCAGAAAAAGCAGTGGCGTACCATTTTTTCCTTCAATTATATTCAGTTCAAATACCGTACCGACGCCACTGGTAGACATTTTAAAAAATCTTTTACATCAAAAAATGTTCTTTGATGCTCGAAAGATATATATTAAATTTTATAGAGATATGAAAGATTTTTTTTCTTAAAACTATTCGAAAACGAAGCATTTTTCGATATATGTTTATATAGGAAATTAGGGTTTATTTTGGACGCAGAATACGTTGTTAAAGCTTGGACACTGCAATTCGGAACACCCTGTTAGAAATTACACATATCTACATACATATAGACAAAGCTTGCAGCGATTGGGGCTCTAGCAAAGTACATGTCATTGGTCCAAATCCCACTCAAGATAACCTTGTTCTTTGTGTATTTTATAAAATTTAATTTCAAAAATGATTGTTTTTAAATTTTAAATACATCATAATTATATAATATAAATCAAAATACACCGTTAGAATTAGGTCTTTAATTGTCTGGATGAACGTTCTACGTTGGAGCAAAGCTTTTTTGCCAACATCTTTTCGTTATTCAAATTACATCTAATACTAACGCTTTTAACATCTAAGCACTCTGCTCTGCGCGTAGCTCTCTAAATTACGCCAAAACTTTTTTTCTTAACAAGCCGGGAGTGCGTGATTTCAATTGTCTAGGTTACCATTTGACATTTTGCCAATTTTAGTGCGCGGGTTTGCAAATATATTTACCTGCACATTTTTATTGTGGCTGTACAGCCTTTTGAAGCGCGAGGACCTGCTAGATTATGCACAACTTTTTATAAATAACAAACCCGGATGACAAATTTAATGGCGTGGATTACCATTTGATATTTTCTGAATTTCAGTGATACATTCTGTTGTAGCTTTGCAGGCTACACAAACATGCCGAGTGCACTATTTCAATTATGTAGTTTAGAATTTGACATTTTCCCAATGTATTATGTTTACCTGTATGTATTTGTGTTAAGATTGTACAAATATTTGAAGCAATTCCCGCGGCTACTTAGATATGCAAAGATTTTTATAACTAACAGGCTTAGACGGCGACATTTCAATTTTTAGGGTTACCATTTCATATTTTTCTACTTTGAGAGACAGATTCTGGTGTAACGTTATAGACCTCGCTACGCACGGTCTAAAAATATGTTTAAGTGCATATTTTCTTATTATGGCTATTTCACTTACCATTGAAATGTATTCACGATCACAGATTATTGTTAACAAATTTTAAACACTTCGTTTTCAAGTAAAACAGTAACTTGCAGGTTAAGTCAAGCGAGGTCTGAAATTGTTTAGGTGATCATTCTGTCCTCGTGACGTTCAACCTATCTAGTTTTTTTCCAGCATCTTTTCCACCATTCAAACTTATTATTAAACATTTAAATTTAAATAGGAATGCTTTCTCTGTGATTCTCAAGTTTTTTTTTTCTCTCAGAGGTCACGATTCAATTACATAGGTTACCATTAAAATTTTCACAATTTTAAGCCGACTCACAGTAGTAGTTTGCAGGCGTAACGGAGCGCGGTCTGCTACAGTCTTTGCTCAACATAAAAAGTTCAATTTCATGTTTGTTAACCTTGTAGACCTCACTAGGCTCCATCTGCAAACATTCAGTATATTTTTTTATTCAGGATGTTACATAGTATTTTATTGGCGACTGTGTATGTTACATGTCAAAATACAAGGTTGTTAGTATGAAAACTGAACAGACCAAGGTCTGCATTCAAATTTGTTATTGTGGTACATTTAAATTCAAATAGAAATCTAAACACAAAAATAACAAATTGTGTGACCTAAGCCCTTCAAATTTTATTCAATTTTGCTGCCTATTTTATCGCCATTTAGCATTTAGTTATGGTGTACAGCGCTCAATTACAAGTAAATGGTAATTTTTAAATAACTGCGTCTGAATACCGAATAGAAAGGTTTATTATGGTTATACAGTTATTTGAATTGTGGCTGCATGTTCTGCGCAGTCTATTTTTAAATCACGTATTAACGGTCTTCAAATCAAAATAAACACTACTTATAAAGACTAATGTTTATCAAGCTACTACTCCGCTTACAACATTATTGACTTTCTTCTTTTCTTCAAATTGTCTAAAACAAGTATTAATGCTTTTAAACTTTACACGCCCCTTTTTCAAGTAAAATCGTATACCAAAATAGAAAAAAAAGTATGCCGGCCGAGCCTGTAACCTATTTCTGTTCAATTTTGGCACTTTCAAATTTTTATCGTTATTCTATGCTATGAGCCAGTTAAGTCAGTAGTGCATACTTTTAATAGTGCATACTTTTAAAACTTACACTTTTTGCTATGAGCCTACAATATTTTAAGATAGTTTTGTAAATCTTCCGTTACAATACATATTCAAGTTCGTATTCAGGTCCAGATTCAAGTTTGTATTCATATTCGTATTCTCATTCATATTTACATTCCTATTTGCATTCAAATTCACATTCATATTTACATTTATATTTATATTCATATTTAAATCTGTATTCATAGACACATTCACATTCATATGCGCATTCATACTCACATTCATAATCACATTCACAATAACAATTACAGCATCCTCCCTAATATTTATGTTCATAGTTAAACCTGTGTTCATAAGCGTATTTACATACATACTCAGAGTCATATTCAAATTCATATTCAAGTTCATATTCAAGTACATATTCATGTTCAGATTCACGTTTATATTCATATGCACATTTAAATTCATATTTGCATTCAGATTCACATTCATAATTACATTTACAACATCCTCGCTCAGATTTATATTCATGTTTAAATCTGCATACCTATTCATAGTCATATTCACATTCATAATTACATTCAGAATCACATTCACACCATCCACACTCATATTTACATTCATATTCGTATTTACAGTCATATTCAAGTTCATATTTTCGTCCAGAGATTTACTTTCGTATTCATATGCATATTTACATTCATATAAATATTCGTATCAAAATTCAAGATTCACGTTTATATTCACATATGATTTACGTTCATATTCAAATTCACATTTATATTCATAGTAATGTTCATGATCATTCATACATATTCTCATTAATATTCACAATTCTCTTCAAATTCGTATTCAGTTGCATATATATAGCCGATCACATTTGCATCCTATTGCATATTCACGTTTGTCTTCATATTGTTATTGAAATACAAAGAGCAACAATAAATGCGATTTGTACACTCGGCTTCTGTTGATGTATTTATTGTAACCAATTTTGTTAAAATCAGTGGCCCGATCTTTAAGTGAGTGAAAGAGAAAAAGAAGTGTATTTCTCTCAATTGATTTACTCAAATCAACACATAAAACTGAGCCGAATTACAGCGAACAGGAATATATAAGGATTGCGTAAGTCTAGCAAGATCACACAGCAATGTTAGTTCGAGTATTAAATTTTAAATTGATACAGGGGCAGCATTATTGATGCTCTAGCTTTCGCCCTGGAAGCTATGCCAACGTTTTTCCTTCTACTTAACATTGTTATTGTTGTGCATGTAAAGTCGAATATTAAGTCTTTTAAAATGTAAACACTATTTTCGAATGTCTTCATTGTTACTTTACATTTATGTGAATTGTGACTGTATTAAATATTAATTCTTGTTTTCAAATAACACCTATTGCCAAAAAAGAGCTTAGTTTGTAGACCGAGGTGTGCATGCAATTTTCTTGTGTTAATTTTGTTACATTCGGTGGTAGAGTTAAAGACCTCGATACAGTCAGTTTATAAGAACTTCTTTTTTAAATTGTGTCTACCTATTTAAGTTTCTTATTCGTGTGCATTTTAAATCCAATAATAGTGCTTTTAATAAGAACAAAAAAACTGTTTTAAGTTATTATTTTAAATTTTTAGATTTTAAAGTAATACTAAATTGGTTAATATCGACGTGTTACTGACCTTGCTTAAGTTCATACATTAAAAGCTTACATATGTTACCATATAAATATACAATGAAACAAAAATAAGGACATAAGGTAAAGTGGTGTGATGTCTGTAATTGTGATAGAGGAGTTACATGTTCGAAAAGAAACTAAATAGTAAACAATAATTATAAATACATCCTGAATTACAAATATAAATTAAAGGAGAATGGTAAAAGCATAGATACATTCATGGAATTTAATTTAATTGTTTAGTTATATGAGTTATATTGAAACATTATAAGATACCAAAGATACACTTACGTGTACGGTTCATTATGTGAGTGTGTTGCTAATATTATGGCTGTTTCATTTACTTCCAGATCAGATAAAGCATGAATCAACACTGTCTACATATTTTAGAACCAGTCAATTCATTATCACTAGAAGGCTGATTCAAAATATATCTTTTGTTACAAAATGTGACAATAGATGTAATTGTAACTTTGTGACTTGCTGATATACAGGGTAAATCCTATATGGCGGATAATAGACATATCACCTGATTCTGTATCAAAAACTGAGCAAACAATTCTATAACCGTTTTGCCCGAAAACGTTAAGTTTTCAAAGAACTTAGCAACACTGTGGTCAGTATTAACCTGTGTGTAAGCCGCCAGTGATTTACATAGTAACGCACTTGATTTAATTATTGCTTTAAAAAGAATGCACACAGGCACACTAGACCTCTTTCATGCCAAGGGTTCAATTTTAATGCGCTATTTGCATTTATAAATTAACAATACATAACTGGTAAGAAAATATCAATCAAGTTTTAAGTGTATTTATTACTTACAATTTTAGCAGCAGCATTAATCTTGCCACGACATTCCCCTAAAATTATATACATGTCTGCATACTCAGCAAAACTGTACTCCATAACGCTAATTTGGGAAATCTAACAGAAAAATTACCTAATATTGAAACAAAACATAATGAAATTATGGAAAAAAACAAATGAACACAATTAAACTTAAACTGAAGATAAAGAACATGAAGACAATACAACACGGGACTTTGATTAGGAAAATGTGACAGAAATGTCAGTAAAAGTCAAATTACTTGAAAAAAGTAATGTGAAAGCCAATGTTTCTTTTAAAATGTGAAAATTGAATTACACATTGTTGCAACATTTTTGTAAAACTCAAGTATTGCAGAAATTTTAAACTCCTGATAGAAATTCTAGTTAAACCAGAGGTATGATGATTACAATTACAGACTGGTGATTTTTTTGTTAATTAAAAACTACAACAAAAAATTATTATTTCATAAATATATCGCACAATAAGCAATTCGGAATCCAACTTAAGACTGTCAATTCTCATCTATGAGACTAACAGCAAATGGGAATAAGACTTTATTATCCCATTTTCTATTCAGAATTTGGTGGTATGTCTATTATCCACCATTTGGGATTCACCCTGTATATCCAATCCGATAAACTACATTCAAAGATATTTGCTTTGTATGTCACTGTATTTATTTTTAAGTCCTGCAAACAAAAATGCTACCAACTTATTATTAATTAAAAATATTCTTTAAAGCTTATGTACCTATTCACACAGTTTTGTCAATATTTTGCATTGAAGACAATAGATACTGTACATCTCTTCACATGAAAATGATAAAGGTTCTAAAACACTACCTTGTGCTACACCTTTGCCTTATTTTAAAGTTTGGAAGAGTATTATGTCTAATTTCACTCATAATGTTTAATGATGATATATTTCGATCGTATTTCATATATATATATATATATATATATATATATATATATATATATATATATATATATATATATATATATTATTATTATTATTATTAAACATTTAATAATTACAGCGGAATTATAAACACAGGAGCATGGTTGTGTCGTAAGTTGCTGATAAACAATCATGTAATTGATAATTAGAGAATTCAATTTGTATGGAACAACTGTCTATCTGCACTATTTACACATCTCAAAGCTACTACGTTTCATAATCATAATTTTTTTATTGTTGTTACCAATTGAGTAGCAATGATGGCTCACAATAAGATGGTAACATTATTACACAAACATGGTTGCAAAGTGTAAAACTTCTAATTGGAGTCACTATCTACATCCGAGCTTTCAGCATAGTTTCCGATGTTAATAATCAGTTCATCAACTGTGATGTCAAACATTTCTTCCAGATTATACCATTGCTTTATTTTAGTTTAAGAAATTTAATTCGCATTTCTGCGATGAATTTGAATCTTAGGGACTAGATTGCACGATTAAGACTTCTGTCACTTATTAATATGTGACTGTTACGAATTTCTGTATTTAAACTTGCAAAAATAAATTAGTATGTGAAACATGTAAAAGATTGTGATGTAATATTACTCACTTTGTGCATACATATTGTACAACGCATTCCTTATGCCCTTTAGGATGTTTCAGGTAGATTGTCAGATTTTGTTTTCTTGCGTGGTCGTTATTCTACCCGGACTTGTTAAAACAGGGTAGATGCAGCTCGAGACTTGATTTCAAAGGTTAAACAAATAAATGGAGGTTATGTAGTAGATAGTATATTAGTCAAACAAATTGCTTTCACGCATTTGCTTATTCAATACCGTATTTCGATTTCGTCAAATGCACTACGAATGTTCACCATCCTTATTTAATTCACTGTTTTATATGAGAAGACAGTATAATCAAATTGGATGGCTGGATTCATAAATAAATGACGTAGCAGTAAACACTCCTGGCGAGGATAGTATATGTGCATTGAAAAATAATGTGGTTCTTCGTATAAACCATATTCCAATAATCCTTCATTGGAAAGATATAGGATAAAGTTTTATTAAAATATTCAATTTTTATTGATATCTTTAAAATCGCGTTAGATACGTTTTGAGAGTGAATGTAGGCGCATTTGTTTATGTAAAAAGGTTATTTTCAATTTCATCAGTGTCGTGTGTACGGACACATCTCAGCGCATTTTTAAATTAAAAAAATGGTACGGCACAAAAACCGTCTACATGCACAAATGGTATGCATATCCGCATGTTTGACTACTAATAACGGTTGACTCCAATCCAAATAGCTGCTGTCAACTATTTGACTTATTATGATTTCGTTGTTATGGCTGCCTTAAAAAATAGTGTATTCTCATTAAGTAACAATTTTTTATAACTATTTTATTGAATGTGCTATTTTTTGTTGAATTGTGTTAATTTGTTTGAATTAATAAATTAATTTTAACGGTTCGATTAACATCAGCTAAACTTGCCGATATGCATCTCATTTACGGAAAGGCAGTTTGCAATGGAAGAAGAGTTTCGCGACCGTATGGAGAAAAATTTCCAAGATGAGTCATTCCGCATGAAAGTATCTTCGCCAGGATTCATAGTCGTCTTAGAGAAACAAGCAGGCTACAGCATCGGAGACGTTCAGGCCGCCCATTTTCAGCGACGACCGTTGAGCTTGTAGAAACTGTGTGTCAAGAAGTGGTAGTTAATCGTTCCACCAGTATCCGGACTATTGGACATAATACGATCCATAGTTTGGCGTATTCCATACCATCTTTAAAAAGTACGAACTTTAAGCCCATGTCGACGACGTTTTTGTTGATAGTGCTTACAGAAATGAAAGTAAATTTGGAGGTGGATATGAATGTAAATGTGAACATTAATATCAACATGAACAACATGTAAATATGAGTATGAACATGAACATTGTTGACATGAATGTTAACTTTTTCGATAATTTATAACCTGTACTTATATCTAAGTGTACAGCACAATGCAAAGCATTTTCTGTACAAAGATCTATACATACAGGTTAAGTTTGATTCAAATTCGCTAACAGGTAAATCAGGTTCATTTTATGATTTTACACATTCCCACAATTTCCACTTACTTGTATACAACTGCGTTTTTTAACACGTGTATATAAGAGGGCAATAGCGAAAGAGTTAAAATGATTGTGAACGTGAATATGAGTGAATATGAATATGAATGTGAGTACGGATGTGACTATATGTTGACAGTGAATATGAATGTTCTTGTGGAAGTATATACAAATGAAAATACGAATTCTAATATGAATACGAATACGAATTTAAATACGAATGTGAATACAAATGTGTGTGTTAATGGAATACGAAAGTGAACCAGAATATACTAGCAAATGTCATTTTTTCGTTTTGTGCTTGGTAAAGTCCACAATCGCCTGCACCATTTGTATTTTTTTTTTCAGATTTTTGTCAATTTTTTTTGCAAAAACTGATTCTGAAGGTGCAAGTAATTGCGTGTCTTTATTATATTACTTTGGAAAAAATGTATTCTGTTGAATTTACGTTTATTTTTAGTATTGTCTACTATTAACTGTAACACTTAAACGATACAAACGTATGGTGTTATTCTAGATCTATAAATTTCTTGAGACACTAGATAATCTATACATTTTCGATGAACATGACCATGCACACGAACATGAACAAGACTGTGAATATGAATGTTAGTATGAATATGCAAGTAAATGTACATATGTTTAGGAATATGAACGCGAGTGAAGGTGAATATGACGCGAATATAAATTTTAATACAAATGTGAATAAGAGTGTAAATATGAATGTAAATGTACATACGAAGGTGAATCTGAACGTAAATCTGACGTGAATGTAAACGTAAATATGAATTTCGATTCGAATATGAAATAGAACTATGAATATCAATGTGGATAGACTGTATAAGTAAATTTGGGTGTCCCGTATTATTGTGAATGTGAATGTAAATGGGAATGTAAGTGAAGTATACGTGTAAGTGTAAGTGCCAATAAATGTAAATGTAAATGTCAATAAATGTGAGTTTGAATTACAATGTCAATATGAACGTGACAGTGAATGCAATAATATTGTCAAAGTATATACTAATAATAATATATGCGATTAGAAATGGGAAACCAAATGCGAATACGAATCAAAGACGAATGTGGAGACAGATGTGAATACGAATGCGAATACGAATGTAAATCAGAAGCGTTATTTTTTTGTTTTTTGTTTGGTAATTTCGACATTATCGTTGGAGTAACTTTTACATTTTTTATTCAGATTGTTTATAAAATTGATTTTTGAAAGAACTACTCCTAAAGATACCAGTAATCACGTCTTCTTTATAGTACTTCGAATGAAAATATATGCTTTTGAATTTACAATTATTATCCATTTTGTGTACTATTAACTGTAACACTCTTAAGAAACTATAAATACATTGCATTATACCTATTGCACTTATAAATTTTCTCTGTAAGCAAGGCAATAAATAATCTATACGTTTTTTTTGCCTTTTTATTGTTAAGGGTAACGAACACGTATATCTATCAAGTCACCTATTTATGCAATGCAACGGTCGAAAATGAAATTAACACGGAAGGTAACAGATAATTAAAGTGCACCGGACTAGCTCGGTGGTTAGTCGTATTGTCGAAAGTCGCAAATAAGGGTGCGTCGCAATTGGGATAGTCAAGTAATGGGCGCCACTGTTGTTAAAACAAAATCGGCAAGAATACACCTGAACACACGTAGATAAATCAGCCAAAAGGTTTCACTTACCTTTACGTTGGCTATCTCCAGGTGCTCAAAATATCCACACGGCCTACTTTACCTTAATTTTACGTTACGTTGCCCCCAACGCTTGTAAACAAAATACACTCAAACAAAACAAAAAATAAACAACGCTAATGTTATTGCAAAGTGAAATTGAACTCAAAACCAAATAATTAAACATAAACGAGACAAACGTCATTCAAAATTTCTCTAATTTGTTACGTTAACAACAAAAAAACTCTTTAATAAAAAATGTACATGAAATTAAATACGTCAATTTTAGGAAATTGCCACTGGTCACTTTCAAAAATAAAATCAATAAAATTAGCTTTTAATTAAATCTTTATTTTTAATTCTTTAAATCACCACTTTTCGAGGTGAACACAAATAACGCTATTAAATCCAATTAATTGTTCATCTATTGTATAAACATCAGTAAAATATAAAAACACACAACGATACATACGTTACCACCAATTTGTGGTCGGTTATCTTAAAATTTATAATAGAGGAGAATGTACCACCCCTCTTTCTCAATTTGGTCTAACTTCCAAGTTCACCCTTTGCCTTGCTTTAAAATTTTGAAAATGAAGTTATCTAGATATGGTTGAAATTCAAAACATTTACGTAGCCAAATGGTCACTCAAAATCAATTTTACAATGCGAAACTTTTATACACATAAACATGTAGTATATTTAATTAAACATTAAAAAAATCCCCAAAAGAAAGTAAAAGTAGCTCGTCAACCTTAATTTAAAATAACGTAAATGCATCAACACCAACTAAGGACGATCGTCTTTAGTTGGTGTTGATGCATTTACGTTTATTCGCTTTATCGCCAAATAATTTCACAATAACAACAATAACGTTACGTTTTATTTGACTGCCTTGGACGTTGTATAGTTTATGTGCACAAAAAAATACCTTTTACGCACGAAATTATTTACACAATCTTGACTTAATAATGTAGCTTTATTTACAGGTCTCTTTATAATTTAAAATAACTATTTACAGTGAGATCTTCGTCTGTTTCGGCTGAATGTTAGGACTGATAAAGAACGGTCGGCAATAATTTTTATTCGAAAATTTTAATTCGCGTATTTGCGTTTAATATTTCACTAATAAGACACTAATAAAACATATCCCTTTATGAAATGCTCGTTAGCCAACACCAAGTGTCCGAAATTTCACAAGAAACAACCAGAAGGGATGAACTTCAATATATCCACCTGAACGGTGCTCTAGGTTGGTTAGGTTCTCCGGGTTATTCGAAAGCGCACCCTCACCAATAACACGTCCTTCACAACCGACAGTCAGATTAAGACTCCCCGCTCAATTAACCACGCAAAAAACAGCCTCTGCTCCCTCTCAACAATATTGCACCATATTTCTCAACAAACTTTCGCACGAAAAAAATGTTAACGCAGCATCTTGTTTCCAACTCGCGCGATCAAGTTTTATTGAACTTTTACTAGAGTACAAATTGTAGTCCAAAGGAATATTACGTTAACAATGATTAATTAACACCAACGGACTGAGGTTCTGTATCCTGACAGAAATACGGCGTCATTCTCTAAAACGCGTAAAAATGACATCGACAGCACATGATTTAACCAAACAACTTTAAGGGTGATCTCATCCTTCAATTTAAGTTAGAACTTTTCGTATCAACAACTACGTTTTATTTTTAAAACTTTTTTAAAAATCTACAGGAAAATAATGTATGCTCAACTTTTGAAATTTCTATTTCCAATTAGTTAATCCATGAAAAATACAAATGCCAATTTCAGAAATCCATTTTAAGTTTTAATACGAAAATTTTAATTCGAAAACCAATATAAGGCTTAGAGAAATCAATCTATACAAATATGTCAGCCTTCTTTTAACTTTATGAACACAAAAAAACAAGTTTCGTTAGCGTGAAGGCGAGAATTGAGAACATGAAAAAAAACGAATATATATATATATATATATATATATATATATATATATATATATATATATATATATATATATATATATATATATATATATACAGACATTACAAATTTTTTTCAATGGTGTTGTACGTGCTTTTATTAAAATAAAAGTAACAGGGAATACGTGGATGATCTTAGGTTAGTGGATAATGTTATTGAGGCATGTTAATATATTGTCGTAAAAATAGTATTCATAACATTACAAAATTAATGGCTGTTAGTTTGCAGATATTATATTGCTACTTATTTATTGTAGTATTGCAAAATCTCTGGTAGGCCAAAACTAAGTTTGGCGTTGTCAAGTAATATACATTCTAAAAAGTGATGGTGTGCATTTAAACGCAAACGTACAATAAAACGTATGTGCAAATATATCTTGTATTAAGCGAATAGCGATGATAGTAACAATACATAGACAACCTATCACGAACTCATTCTATGAAATAAATCTGCATTAGAGCGGTAGGAATCGAAATTTAGTGGGTATTGACTAGCAATCAGCGAATGGGCGTATCGTACTAAGTACAGAAATACTCTGAACGTCATTAGTTCACAATTTATCGTGTAAATTGGAGAATCCAGTTCATAATCAGTTAAATTTCTAAGATAAAATTTAATAAGTTAAATACACATTAAACAAATGAAAGTGTTCTAATTCATTGAAAATATTAAATCAATGTAATAACCAATAACAAGTATTAATTCTTAGTTAATTTCAAAAATAAGCTGTTGTACCCGAAAATACGTGATATGCCAAATGTTATCAGTATGAAAAATGTTTAATTGCATAAAATTCATTAAATAATTTCTGAAAATTAATTTTGATTACTTTCAAAATCGATCGCTTCTACTAATTAAGGGGTGGACTCAGTTTAGTCAAGTAACAAGTAACTGTAACCAAACCGAACAAATCTTAAAATTCCAACACCTCAAATTCTGTAAAATATGACACGCTAAATATGGAACCTTGTACGAGTTCAGTTGATCCTATATTTTGTTTAAAATTCTTATTGAGAATTTTTTCATTCAAAAACAAAATAAGGAAGTTAAAATTTTTAAATTTTGAAAAACGTTTAATTGAAATAATTAATAATGACTTCAATATAAAATCAAACGTCATACATCTTTTTTAGCTAAATTTATGTAAAACTAAAGAATTAACATTATACGCAAAACCTATGAGTAGAAACTAGTTGTTTTATCAACCCCTTTAAAATTGCTAAACACAATGAAGGCAGCATTTATTTAGTTTGCTTGAAGTGAAAATAAGCTTTAAATAAATTTGCATGAAGTAAGTATCAAACAAATATCGAAATTACGTTTTCTGAGCGTTAATTTTACCAAATCAAAGATGTGCCTAGAATTTTATGCGTAAGCAATTCCTTATAGAGCTTAAATTGTTACTTAATTTTTATCAACTCTCAATAAATTTCTTTTTCTAACCTTTTTTTTATATTTCATACTTAGATAGATTAATTGCATTTTTGTTTTTTGCATTGTAAGCTTTCTTTATCAGGTTAAATATTATTCTTCTGTTGGGCAATAAATATTATTGTTAGTATCAAATATTGAAATATTTCCATTTAGTGTTATACAGAAAGTCGAAATCCATGCACACTTTCATCTTTTAAGAAAAATTTTGTTTCACAATTGTTTATCACTGGTCGGAGAGTGTTAATGATAACGTAACACATTATTTACGGTAAATTGTGAAAGAGTTTTTTGAATGCAGAGCTGAATTAATTTATTATTGTTTATATATAAACTTGGTAATTAGATTTTAACGAACATGAAAGGAGAAGAGATTGTTAAATTAAAATTATAAACAAGCCAACTGAATCTTCATAAATAGTGTATAAAGACTCAATGCGTTACACACAGTACTTGTGGCGAAACTTTAATCAAAAACATTTGAAAACAACTATTGACAAGTATAGTGCCCCAACAGTTGAACTAAATCAAATTTTTGCTTCCTTCGTAAAACTGATTGGGTGGATTGCAGAAACTTATAAACCTTATAGATCCTTAATGAATCAAAAACGCTGATTTATTTACTCTAAAACTGCGAAAAGTGCTTGATATTCTACCCGTTGTGCCACCTTGAATATACTGTTTGACTATAATTTACATAAAAACAAAATTTTTATCCAATACGTGCACGTGGGGTTAACCCATTTCATTTTATAATTTCTACACATTTTTTTAAAATATAATTGATGGATACTAAAGATTTTGACATTTTGTAATGTTTTAATTTACTATTTTTAAAGGCACTATTAATGATTCGATTATAGAATGAAGAAATGATTTGGGGCGAGAGAATGATTGAGGGTTGAATTAGTATTTTATTTCCTGTTGTGTTTTGGTTTTTTTAGTTACCATTCATTACTTATCCATTTTTTTGTTCTTTGTTGTTTAACTTTAGATATACGTTTTAATAATAAAAAAATACGCTTTGTTATTGAAAATAACTCAATTGTATTTAAAGCTAACGATAATTATTATTATTGATGGTAAAGTAATTTCATTATAATCTAAACTCACTTTGTCACATCTATAAAGGCTGTATTGATTAAAATCATTACCCGCAAGAAAAGTGCACTTAAAGATTTTATCATTTGATATAATTGAAAGGCATTGTTAATCCATATTATAAAACATGTAACCATTGAAAGATTAGTTTTGAAGTGTTTATGGTACTAGAGATTTCAATACGATTACCACTTTAATAAAATAATAGTTTAATGTTGCTATTATTAATCTTTTTTGGAACATGCTATACTAACCCCTTCAATTTTGATTAACTCAAAACCCAAACAAATAATTTTTGATGATTATTATAAATTATCTCCAAATTGAAGATATGATTCAAGAAGTTATCAACACGTCATCATCCGAACCAAATTCAAAACTACCACCCCCTCCTCTAATTCCTGAATCAGTAGAGCATTTAGATATAAATCCCACAGTTGCTATTATACCCGCTACCCCTCCTATATCAAAACCAGCACCTGTGCGCCCTAATCAGCTAGATTTGGGAAGTCCAGTTAGACCAGCTAGAAAACTTCAATTGTCTCATTCCGGCGAATCTTCTCCAGGAGAATCTAGTTTTCCAGGTAGATTAATTTGCAGTTTTAGGGATGTAACTAACAATCTCACAGCAAGCAATTAACCACTATGGGATAATTAAGTCACAATATCTTGTAAATGTATCTCTATTCTCCTATTGCTTGGACGCCTTTTTTATTCGTAATTTATTCCAGTTCAACGATAGAACTAAACTTGTAGATACACTATGTGGCTTTGGATTGTCACAAAGATATGGGCAGTGATGTACAGTTTTACACTAATGCTTAATTTTCAGTTAACTTAGAGGATACGGTTGTCGTCAGAAGAGTCAAAAATACGAATTTGGGTAAGTAACAGTTACTTAACCAATCATTTTTTTAATCCTGTTTTTTAATGTAGCTGAGGAAGAGCGTGCTATGCGAAGGGAGTCTTATTTAAAGGCGACCGGAAATGGAAGAATGCATGTTGAAGAATTTAGTGATGGTGAAATTTCACCTCAAAATAGAAGGTATGATTTAGTTGGCTTTAGGAAAATGCGGTATGCGGTGTTGGGTTTTATATGATTATGTACTTTATTAGTTCTCATAGAAAATGGAGGCCTCCATTATTTCCTGGAGACATTCAACAACTTCGCAAGCTTTTTGAAGATGCCGCTTATTCTTTGGGGTGAGCTTAGCTTTATCACAATTAATTTAATATACTCGCATACGCAGTATATTACTTAACTTTTAAAGCATGCGATAATAAAAGAGAATGTCTCATTGTTTATGTCAAATATAAATAATGAGTAAATATGTATATACAATGAGGAATTTGTCCTTGGGACATTTAGATCAGCAGCATGATGGTTTTTGCTTGAACTAATTATTGCATGAATCATTTTTTAATGTTCTCACAGTTTTTATCACTTTTTTGACGCTTTAATTGCTTTAGTTTTTTATGTATATTTAATAATGTTTGGTAATTTAGCAAAACCACAAATTAGTCTGATGTTTAGTGTATTTGTAATGTAGTAAACACGCAGAATAATTATGGATAATTTTACATTATATTAAGGTTTCCTCAAAGTAAGTTTAACTGCGTAGTTCGAGGAGCTTAATTAGTTTATAGAAAGTATTTGACTGTAGATGTCTATAAGATATTTAGATTACGTTGTATGTGTATAGATGATAAAAATACTAACATGTTTAATAAGATTTACGTTTCTAAAGGCAACGTATTGGAATATATCACACTCATATTATAGAGCACCACCTGAACGAACAGCCAATGCGACTTTTTGTAACAGTTATATTTTTTCGGTGTTTATTTTGAGGTACTGTTAAATATAATTTTATTTTATTAAATCTGGTTAGGGATTGTATCGCGCAACAATGACCATATTTACGATTAACTCTACGTGTAAAATATTACAGTAAAATCTTTAAATTTTATATAGGTTAAAACTAAATGTCTGTGAACGTATGGGTCAACGTTAATTTGAATGTAAATGTGAACATAAATCTCAATGTAAATGTGGATGTTATGTGGACGTTAATGTAAACGTAGGGGTCAACGTAAATGTGAACGTGAATCTGAAGGTGAACATGAACGGGAACGTTAATGTGAACGTGAACGTGAATGTGAACGTGAATGCGAACGTGAATGTGAATGTGAACGTGATTGTGAACGTGAATGTGAACGTGAATGTGAACGTGAATGTGAATGTGAACGTGAATGTGAACGTGAATATGAACGTAAATGTGAATTTGAATGTGAACGTGAATGTGAACGTGAATGTGAACGTGAATGTGAACGTGAATGTGAATGTGAACGTGAACGTGAACGTGAATGTGAACGTGAATATGAATGTGAACGTGAATGTGAACGTGAATGTGAACGTGAACGTGAATGTGAACGAACGTGAATGTGAACGTGAACGTGAATGTGAATGTGAACGTGAACGTGAACGTGAATGTGAACGTGAACATGAAGGTGAACATGAATGTGAGGTGAATGTGAACGTGATTGTGAACGTGAATGTGAACGTGAATGTGAACGTGAATGTGAACGTGAATGTGAACGTGAATGTGAACGTGAATATGAACGTGAATGTGAACGTGAATGTGAACGTGAATGTGAACGTGAATGTGAACGTGAATATGAACGTGAATGTGAACGTGAATGTGAACGTGAATGTGAACGTGAATGTGAACGTGAATGTGAACGCGAATGTGAACGTGAATGTGAACGTGAACGTGAACGTGAACGTGAACGTGAATATGAATGTGAACGTGAATGTGAACGTGAATATGAACGTGAACGTGAATGTGAACGAACGTGAATGTGAACGTGAATGTGAACGTGAACGTGAACGTGAATGTGAACGTGAACATGAAGGTTAACGTGAATGTGAACGTGAATGTGAACGTGAATGTAAATGTGAATGTAAATGTGAATGTGAATATGAACGCGAATGTAAACCTGAAACTGAAAGTGAACGGGTTCTTAAAATCTTAAAATTTGAAGGGGCTTGCAACGTGTTACAACTGCGTTCAAAAAATCCGATCTAATATAGTCGTGCTAATGTATTATGAGAAAGTAAGAAATATGCATTGGGGAAGGGGCTAAATTGACCACTAAATTTAGATTTTGGATTTATAAAACGATTCAAACTGAAAGTGTAATCAAAATCAAATTGCCAAAGAGCTTTTGATACCAATTTGACCTAGCTGATCGTAGTTTCTATAAGAATTTTTTTATTCATCTTCATTATTTTTTTAAAAAGGTTTGAAAAAATTTAGAAACAAAATTACCTTGCAATAAGGGCGAATGATGAAAAGTTATTGTACGTAAATTTGGAAGTATTGGATTATTTGAACATATTTACACTTGATTTCGACCGCTTGTTCTTTTTTGATCAAGATATTATTTTTTCAGAACCATATCACAAAATGACACACCAATTTTGAATGGATAAAATAAATTTTGTCGTTTTCTACACTTTGATTTGTGTTATTGCGTGTACAACACATGTTATTGAATTTAAACTGCATTAATATCTAATTTCATTATCGTAAATGACCTTATGCATGATAATGAATTTCGTAAACATCATTTACGGTTATTTGATATTTGATTATAGACGTAATATTTTCGGTACGTTGTTTAATTAATTAATTGTGCATAAATTTTACGCTAATTTCACCTAAAGGTGCATCTGTGTCATATTGGCTTGTTCGTTATACTTTTAAGAATTACGTTTTAAAACTTAATCTTAATATTCATGATGGTACCAGGTGAAGGAATTCATAGGGGGCAATATGGAAAAAACCGTTGCTTATATGAATAACTTTATAAATAAAATTAACGGTTACTTATCTTAAGTTTGGTGATGGGTGAAATTAGATCAATAAGTAATCTTAATTATGTTTTTAATTTTTAAAGGGGTAGTCTCAGCGGTGGTAGTAGCAGCAGTGTTTCGTTAGAGCGTGACAGAACATCAATGCCAAGTAGTCCTTTAGAAAAGGAAAAGCAAGTTATTAAAGAAGGTTTGTTGCACTGCAAAATTGCAGAAATTGACGGAAAGGTAAGAGTGCTTTCTTTAATCCATATACTATTTTAAATTAATTTGTGTTAATTTAGCGTGCTGCAGATCGATCTTGGAAGCAGGTTTGGGTCGTACTTAAAGGACAAAAGCTGTTTCTCTATAAAGACAGACATCATCAGGTTAGTGCATTTTTTTTTTCTGTACTTAACACACCTGCTGATTGCTGTAATTTACAATTTCCGTCATTTTATGGGTTGATATATATGGTAGAAAATTGTGCGTTTTAGCATAAACAGGAATAGTTTTACTTACATTTCCTATGTGTGGATTTGTAATTAACAAATTTGAATTTATAATTCCTAATTTATGATAATGAATATGCATGCAGGCGCTCAGATGTGTTATGTTGGTTGTCTGCCATTCAATCTAACGTAAAAATTGTAACATAATGTAAAGGTTACTTTACATTTTAATATTTTAAAGGATTATAAAACTTAATGATTATAAAGCTGTTTTTTTTTTAATTTATTAACATGCCTTAAAACTTAAGCGTTAGAATCTAATAATAATTATAAAATAAAATTGAACAGTATTTAATAGATTGTTCCTTTAATTTTAGTTGAACAACATACGTTTAAAATCTTGACTTCATTCTGAAGTATTAATTTGCAGAAATTTTTTTAACTGAGAATTAAATTAATCCATTTAATAAGATACGCTTGAATTATATTTCAAAACAATTATAATGTTAGAAATGATGTTTACATAAATAGGTATCTTACATATATAAGAATATTTAGTTCAGGACTTTAACAAATTATATAATATTTTATCGTCAAACCTAGAAAAAAAAGTTATATAATGGATAAGACTCTACAATTAATTATTTCACACTATGAACAGCACATTACAGTGCATTTGTAGAATTGCACCAATCCATTTAGTAAAACGAGGTAAGTTTGAATGTTTTAAAAGAATTAACATTTCAATAATTTACGTAAATAAAATAAGAACGGTTTGCAGAGGGGCGGCACATAAAAGATTGTTTAATATTTTAGTGACAAATAAAAAAAAATTTCCGTCACTTCTGGTTTACTCTACAGTGTTGCTATATCTCAAGGTTGTGTTTTGAGATGTTGTCAAGGTCGCTGCTTTTATTCACGTCCGTATCCAAAACGTAAACCCGAAGTTCATCGATTTAGCCTAAAAACAAATCCAAACCCCAAGGCTATTTACTATTGCCTGGAAGTAAACTGGGATGTGGGGTACTTCTTCAAGGTCGTCGAATGCAGAGTCCATTGGTATTTTTACCAGAAGCAGGGACTAATATCTGGAAATAAATCAAAGGTCACCGACTTAGCTGGGTAGCAACCGGAAGTTATAGTTAGATTCATTTCCAAGGTTATGTTCCTGGAAACGAAACCAGTGTTAAGTAGAAGTCAAGGCTATTTAAAAATAGAACCAATTCTTGGAATTGAGGTTTTCCAATATATTTTTATGCAAAATGCAAAAGTTTTATAAACTAGGTGAATGCTAGTGCATTACAGGACCTTCTTAGAAAATACTAAAAAATATATGGTATATTTTTATACCTTTGAAATATTCAGCTGTTTTAGAAATATTTTATAAAAACCAAAAACTGACCCTAATAACCCCTCTCTGAGACATCCAGACATCATGGCCGACCTTGACGAAATTAGGCCAAAAGTTGTAAAATGAGCTAATAAGTCGATTTAGCGATAGTGAAATAAAAGTCGATCGCATAACCTTCTATACCTATACATGTATACAGGGTGGCGCACCATATACTCGTCGATCGTTTAAAGCGGAAATGTAATAATTTGTGAAAATATTTCAATACAGTCATATATAGGGTCTTTGTGTGCATATTTTACAATTACTTTGATATATACAGGGTGTGCCAACAATAAGATACATATCAAACCTATGACTTTTTAAATTGAATAACCTGTATTTTTTCTCATTTTTGAATTCTAGAGACTAAAAAAAGTTTAGTTACTGTTATAGTTCCTATACCTAAAACTTACTGTTCTCAAATATTTCAATTTTTTTAAAAATACAGACTCAAAATCAAATGTCCCGTACGCCCAGTAGATTACAAATTTTTATTCGCAGCTGACATTTCTGTTTTACCATAAGAATAAAGTTTAAATGAAATACTGCAAAAATATTATACAGGGCGTTATAAAATTTACTTTCACCTTGATAAACTTTTATGTCAAATAACTTTTTTATTTTAAATAGAACACCCTGTATTTGATAGCATAGTTCGATGGGGATATAAGTTGGCTTTCAATCTGTATTAGGGTTCCCTACACCTATCTATCATAGTTCATCTGTAAAAGATCATTTTCTCTTTCACATAACATGTATTGCCCGTTACAAAATAAGTTACAAATGTCAGCGACTAATACAAAAACTGGAAGCAAAAAATTAACCCTAAGTTATTGAAGTTTTAGTAAGTACTCAAAATGACGACCGTCGTTTTCAATACATAAACGAACCCTTTTTTCAAAAGAATGTCTGACTTTTCGTAACATGTGTGGAGTAACTGTGTGGAAAGCTGCTCTTATTCTTTCTCTCATGTCTTCAGGTGTCGTTGGCGAAGTCTCATAAACAATATCCTTAACATATCCCCATAGAAAGAGGTCTACACATGTTAAATCCGGGGACCTTGGCGGCCAATTTTCTGCGCCCCCTCTTCCTATCCATTTATTAGGAAAACGTAGTTCCCGTCGCACATTCACGTGTAATAATCTCCTATATTAGTAGCTTTAGAAGAAGCAGGTTAGTTGTATTTATAAGAGTGGCTAGTTGCCTAGAAAATATAAAAAAACTAAAATAAAATGCTGGGAGAGTATTTTGAATAAATCAACTTCGAATAATTCCTTAGGTCTGACCCCATAAATGTAGGCAAAGTTTAGACCATAAAGACGTAAAGAAATCTCTTTAAAGAACCTTTACTTAACTACGCATTGCTATTTCCAATTCTTTTATATCTTGAACGGTATCGGAAATATATATTTCTACAGAAAAATTTATATGTGACTGCAACTGCGGCCATATTCAGTTTTGAAAGTTTTAAAAAATTGCATTTCATGCGAGTTATTGTTGACCTGAATTTCAATTTTCTATGTTAAAATTTGAAAATTTACCCCAAATAACACCCCCTGTATACCTGTTGCGTATAACAGCTTGTTTTGTTGACATAATTGTCTTGTAGGCCTTCATTCCAAATTTCATCAAAATCGTCCGTATAGTTTCGGCTGGCGAGTGACCACAGGCACACACAGACAGACATTTTGAAAAATTGTCTAAAATGTTGTTTTTCGGGTTCAGGGGGTTGTAAAACATCAGAATAACGCCACTTATTTTTTTCGATTTTTTTTTCGACCGCAATACTTTCTTGTTTAGCAAGAAAGTAAAATTATCCAACTTAATATACAGATTTTGTTTAATATGTGCACTGCTCCGCATATTTTCTATTTTGCTAACACATAATTTGAAAAGCCAGGACGATACAAATAATCAGTTCAACCTTTTGAGCATAAATAAGAATAAATCGATTTATGTCAAAAAATTAATCCACCTACCTACTTTACGTTAAGGTGAGAATACCAAGTGAAAATTCGATGATTTTGATATTGTTATCTCTTTCCCTCTTACTCAAGAAATTTATACGTTATAACAAACAAAATATACCCACGTACCACACAAAATTAAAAAACACCGAACGCATTTCGATAGCTACGCTATCATCATCATCGGTCGACTAGATTTATACGTTATAGGTAACTGTAATACCAAGACTTCTAGGAAAGAATATATGATGTCTCGGTTAAAGGCGAGATTAGTATTTGTTTACCTAAGACAGCAGAATAGGTATGTGGAAAATAAAAGCTTTATATCTTGTAATGTATTTTAAAATTACCACTTTAACTATAGGTGAGCATTGTACACAATTTTCAGTTTCTAAACCTGATCAAGACGGATATCTAACACTAAATCTATCCAGGAGTAATCCGCTTGCAATAATATGGTGATTAAGGAAATCTTATGATCATGAACATCCTCATAACAGATTTGAAGAGCTATTCAAAGTTAAGCTATCTCCCATCGTTCTAAGAAAACAAAATAGTAAAATTATATATGGGTAGAAAAATGCAGATTATGTGCTTTTTATTTTATAACTCAAACTGATAAAAACACTATTCTTCACACAAATTCCCCAGCTTGGTAGTCACATTTATTCCCACCATTGGCAACCGTAACTTGAGCATACCTATTGTATCATGCAGCTTCTCCTTCCAGCCCCTCTACACTTCCCTCAATGGTGATAAGTATAGAATGATCGCTTCGGTCTATAATTAGGACCACATAGCCTATAAACAGAACAGCTATTTGTGTACTCTCTTTACCTGTATACCTGGTCTGCCTGCTCTGTTTATCACTTTAACTGCGACGCCAAATTTTCCAAAAGAGTCTGCCATACCGCACGTTTATTTTATGTTAATTGACTCGAGGATCTTACTTCGTTAGAAATATCAATTGTTTGTAATTTTTCAATAATTAGTTCAATTTTTACCCCGTGTGCAAAAAATATACACGTGGCGTGAAACGAAGTATATTCCTGTTTGCACCGCGTGAGTTTTCCAAATATGCAAGTTTTGACGTGCTTGATCTTGAATCCAATGCAGTTCTGTTATTGTATCTTAGTCTTGTGCAGTTAGTGTTCGCGTGTGGATGGTTTTTATGACTCGGTGTCAAAATGGTACATTATGAAAAAGAGCAGGCTTTTTACTATGTTTGATCTTAATTGTAATTAATTATTCCTAAAAGTAAACAATTAATGTCGGGAGAGCTAACAGGGCCATTATCGTTATTTATTGTTACCCTTAAATTGAATAATTAAAAAAAGAAACTTAGAGGATAGAAACGTTTAAGTTGTCACAGTTCGCGACGATAATAAAACAGATTTGATAAATAAATATTAAATTAAATAACAAAGAAATAATTATAACTCGGAAAGCTAAATTAAAAATAATTGAATCATTTGGTCGCAAATAAATAACAGCATCCGGTGATAGGCGCGAGAGCTAGGAATCGCGTAGGGAGCAATCTGGTTGAAACGTGATATGATTGAAGGGTATGTAAGTGAAAAATGTATATGTATATATGTACATTTCGATATCCATACAGTAAGTATACACTCTATTATTTATATCTTTCTTGCCTCTGTCTATATCTCTACTTCTGACTTCTTTACGTGTCGAGGCGGTAGACAAATAACTGTTCGGTAGTAGGACGATACCGTTAGTAGGGAATGCTACATCGTCCGGAGCACGATTTGGGCCTGTAACCGGTCTGATCGCTATGGTAGTACTCAAGAGAACGATACAATTGCCTCGGATCGACCTGGCTGCAAGGGGTGATCAAGGTCGAAACAGACAGGCCCCGTTGCTGACGACTGTGCAAGGAATGAATGGCGAGTAGGCTCGTGGAATGTTAGAGGTATGTATGGTAAAGAATTTGAAATTGCGAATGTAATGTACGAAAGACACCTTGCTATTCTGTGTGTATCGGAGACAAAACGCTAAGGAAAGAATTCTGTAGAGGTGGAGGATGGCAGTCTAGCACTATGCTCAGGAGTGGAGACTGAAGTACATGGCGCAAAAGGAGTTGGGGTGATCCTAAGTGAAAGACCGAAAAGATGTGTTAAACAGTACGAATTAGTAGGCTCGTGGAATGTTAGAGGTATGTATGGTAAAGAATTTGAAATTGCGAATGTAATGTATGAAAGACACCTTGCTATTCTGTGTATCGGAGACAAAACGCAAAGGAAAGGATTCTGTAGAGGTGGAGGATGGCAGTCTAGCATTATGCCCAGGAGTGGAGACTGAAGTACATGGCGCAAAAGGAGTTGGGGTGATCCTAAGTGAAAGACCGAAAAGATGTGTTAAACAGTACGAATTAGTATCTCCCCGGGTAGTATATGTTAGAATGAAAGTGGAGTTTCGAACAATTTTTCTTATTGCATGCTATGCATCGGTGAATGGAAAAGAGACCAGGAGCGTGAGAACTTCTGGAATGAAGTAGAGAACGTGTTAAACGTATGTAAACCAAACGAAAGAGTGATGATAGTGGGGGATATGAACGGATGGGTAGGTGTATGGAGAGAACATACTGAACGCGTTCTAGGAAAGAAAGAGGTGAATCTAAAATTATGATAGACTTGCTAGTGTATGACGAACGGCTTAGAAACCTGGTGAAAGGCACAAAAGTAATGGGGGGTCGAGAGTGTGTTTAGGGCAAAAGTGGGTCTGGAGAAGGAAATCAAACGTAGTGCGAATGTGCAGAATTAGGGTAGACAAACTAGTGGGTAATGGTGCGAGAATGAAATACGCAGATGCTGTTAGTAAAGAGGTGAATGTGAATGAAACAGTGTGGAACGAACAAATAAAAGACACTGACGTTGAAAGTGCATGGATAAGCTTGAAAAACTGTGTTGTCAATTGTGCCGCGCGGATATGTGAAAGGGCGACTGTAGGTAGACAGAAAAAATGTGCTTGGTGGAATGAGTCGGTAAAAAAGGCAGTTTGTAAGAAAAAAGATGCTTACATGGCAATGATTGCTGCAAAAATGAGATTGAGAAAAAGTGATTGTATGCGGTGTACGGATTAAGAAACAAAGAAGCGAAGGAGGCAGTGAAAATAAGTAAAGAGAAAGCGATGGCTGTGCAAGGAGAGAAAATGCAGAATGATTTTGAGGGAAACCAAAAACTTCTGGAGATGGGTCAAAAATACAAAACAAGGCCCAAAACAGAACGCTGCAGGAGTGATGAATACGAGCAACGAAATAGTATGGGACGATTGTGAAGTGAGGAAATGCTGGCAAGAATATTTCGGAAAGCTGTACAGTAGTGTGGAAAATAAGATTACAGGGTTAAATAAGGATAATGTAGAAGGAATGGTGAATGAAATTGAGGATATTGGGATAAATGAGGTAGAGAAAACGGTAAGAAGGTTGAAAACGGCAAGGGAGCAGGCGTAGATGAAAACACTGGTGAAATGCTAAAGTATGGGGGTGCAAAGCTTATACGAAGATTGTGTGAATTATTCAATGTATGCCTTATGTGTGGAAAAGTGCCGAGGGATTGGAAGAGCGCGATCATTGTACCACTGTATAAGGGTAAGGGGAACAAGAGTGATTGCAAGAACTACAGAGGAATAAGTTTGCTCAGCGGGCCTGGTAAAGTATTTCTAAGAATACTAATTGAGTACGAGAAACTTCACAAACTAAGATTTGGGATGTGCAGGGTGGCTTCATGCCAAGGAGAGGATGTGGCGATCAGACACAACAAAAAGGAAGCTGTACTGTGCGTTTGTAGATCTGGAGAAAGCATACGACAGAGTGAATAGGGAGAATCTGTGGGAAATATTAAATGAATATGGCGTAAATAAAGGTCTAATAAATGGAATAAGGGCAGTATACAACGATAGTTGAGCATGTGGTAGGGTGAGAGGAGGTGTGAGTGAATACTTTAATATTGAGCAAAGATTGCGACAAGGCAACCGTTGTTGTTCAATGTATACATGGATAAACGTGTTAGACAAGCATGTACCGATACAAAGGGTGTAATGGTTGGTGACGTAAATGTACGACTTCTGTTGTATGCAGATGACACAGTCTTATTAAGTGACAGTGCGGATAAGCTACAAACCGCTCTGAGAAAATTTGATACAGTCTGTGAGAGCATGGACCTAAAGGTAAACGTGAACAACACTAAGATTGTGGTGTTCAATCGGGATGGTGGAAAGGAGAGTAGAGTATTTACCCTGCAAGATGAAATTGTGGAGCAAGTGGACGAACTGGTATATCTGGGTAGAATGTTTACTGCAGATAGTACAATGGATGACGAGATTGAACGAAGGATCAATGCTGGAAGGAAAGTGATTGGAAGTATGTGGATGATAATGAGAAACGAAAGCATGACCCTAGCTGCGAAACGAGCCATCTATAATGGCGTGTTTGTCCCATCAGCACTGTATGAAAGTGAGGCATGGGTATGCCGTGGGTATGAAATTCCTGAGAGGCGCGTGTGGTAAAACGAGAAGTGACAAGATATAGAATGAATGCATAATGACGGAGTGTGGCGAGGAAAAGACGATGATGGATAGTTATAGAAGTAGTACATTACGTTGGTTTGGTCACATTGAGATATTAAACAACGCAAGATTAACGAAGCAAATATACGTGGGTGAAGTTAGAGGAAAGGCCGGGTCTGGTAGGCTTCGTAAAACTTGACTGAATGTAGTAGAATGTATGATAAAGGAAAGAAAGATGAGTTTTAAAAATAAAAGGGCATGTGAGAGACAATGTATGAACCTTGCAGAAGATAGAAAGCATGGAGAAAGATTGTGAATGAAAAATAAATAAGGGGCAGCGATTGTTTTGCCTACCCCGCAAGGGAACGGCGTGAAGGTTAAATTAAGTTAACCATCACCATGGAGGGAACTCTACATGGACTGGAAGCAGAAACTACTGAGGCCTTGGATATGCTCATGTTTACGGGACATGTAGTGGGGGTAAATTTGGCCGCCAAAATCTTCTGAGCTGGGGAGTCAGTAATAATGTTGATGATGTCCTTAAGTACCATTCATAACCACTTAACTTACGAAAAATTATAATTAACGTACGATAACGAAAAGCCTTCTGTTCATAATTACGTTAGAATGCTTCATAAATTTTTCACTTGAATCATTTGAGGTTACCGATCAAAGTGAAATAAAACATAACCTAACCATAACCTACGCGCCAACCAAGTGTGAAGGTGTTGTGTCAGCTATGAATGTTGATGGTGGGGTGGTGATGCCTCCGATTGGTACAATTAATAAAATTAACGTACGGATTCGGTTAAGTTGAAGTTGGTTCAACTTTTCCGTGCGTTACGTTAATTTAAGTGGATGCGAATGAATGCCATTTGATTCTGTACGGTTTATCTTATCTTAATTTTTAGAATTTAGTAAGTTGGGTTAAGTGGTTTGAATAACACACTTAAATCTCCATGCTTTCTAAATTATATATCAAGAGAGTAGAAAATATATGGACCATTTACTTATTCATAGTGAATCTAAACAAAATGTGTCAATTAATTCTTATAAAACGATTGTATCTTGCATGCATTGGAATATCCTCGTTTTTAGATATTGGTTCCATGTTTAGATAACCTTGACTTCTACTTAATATTGGTTTATAAAATATGATTTGCAACTAACTTCTCGCTAGTTTCTGCTTTCAGTGTAGAGACCAATTTGAAGAGCTACGTGCATCAAGGTTTGGTTTCAGGCTGCGTTGGTGATCTGTGGGCTTTGAGTTTTCTTAGAATTAAAATTTGAAAAATGATTTTTATTCAAGTATGTTTTTAATACAAAATAAAAATATATATATCAGAAGCGTCATTTAAAAAAAGTCCTAAATTGGGCGTAATATAATAAAATTGTTTTGTCAGGCACAAGTTTGAATGTTTCTAGATGTTTGGGTTATGCAACTCTCTTACGCTGTTACGAGAAAGATGTGTCGCTATTTCTCTTTATAAAATTTAAAGACAAAAGGATTCATCGTTTCTTCAAGATAAGTAATAAAAAGTCATTTTTACACAAATAGGGCGTTCAAATACTTTACGCACATTATAAGGAGCGTACTTGTGACGTTAAGATAAGTCAAATAATCTATAACTGCAGGATATGGATACAGAGCGTACATATTTTTCGTGGAGTTTATTCAAATTTGGCACCTAGGATGATTGGAAAACCAGAAAATGATCATATTTAATTTTTGTGATGTATTTTCCCTTTTCACCTTGTGCTTTGTGACATTTTCTTGTTCATAGAAACATTACATTAAGAAACGGTTCCAGTTGACAATAGTTTCTGTAGCAACGATTCTTTTGCTTCAACTCGATAGAGTTCTGTTTTTGAAAAAACCGGAACCGCGGAGTTACTTCATAACAATTCCCTGCACAGGTTTTGGACCTGTATGTATGTAATTTTTTGGACTTATTTTAAAGTAACCAGTACCTCCCACCCTTCCAATTAAGAATTTACACGGAATTTAGGAGTCTGTTTTCATTAAGCGCGATTGTATTGTTTTCAAATATCTGTGCTATTTAAATAATACTGTTATTACGAGTGCGGTGGTATTATAAATATAGAAGGCGCCGGATAAAACATCAGCGAGTCGGTGGGGCATGGGGTTGTTGTGCAATAATACAAATTCGACACTAAACGCCAACGATAAATGTTAAGGTCAATTAGGTTCAATAGTCAGCCAGTTCTTTATTTCTCTCTAAATATACAGAAGCGAGATAATAACTTACGTGAACCGAAATACAAACTGCATTAATTCAAAATAGAAATCAGTAACTCAACTGTCTTACCATAAATTTAATACCTTAAATTTAAAGTTCCAAACGAATCTTAAAGTTTAATTAACACTATAAGTATTCAACACCTATAATTTAAAAAAAATTAAAAACTAAATGGTCGCGCCAAACGGTTCCTAATGTGAAACATGTTTAAAAGTTTAGTAATAATTTCTCAAAACAATTGTTGTAGCAATCTGTTGCTTTCTTCATAACCGTGACTTAATTAAATTAGATATTTTAATTAACCATATCACTCAAAAGGTTCAAGGCTGTTCACCCCAATTGTAAATTTTACACATGAAAACTGTAATTTATTGCATTCACTTTGTATTATGCTTTATTTGCTTGTGTCCTAATTTCGAAAATTTAGAAGGCTTATGACCTCAAAATTAAATTCTGAAATTAAACTAAATAATATTGACTTCAATATAAATTCAAGTATCAAAACATTCTTTAATACTCGTACTATATAAAACATACACAAGTGTAATAGCAATTTATGCACAGGCAAGGATAGGAAATGTTCAGTAACAAATTTGAACGGACGTAAGCGTATATTGAAAACCAGTTTAAATTATTGCTCCTTATTTCTGAAATCACATATGCGTAAACTTTAAAACTGAGCTTGACAAAATGTGAATCTATTATTTTGAAAGGTTTAGGAAATGTTTCAATTAAATTAATATGTAATAAAATATTTAGCTCAAAATTTTGATCTTAACTACACATTACTGTAATGTTAACGAATGTACTTTGATAGAAGTGTATTTCTTCGCAGTTCTTGTAATTAAGCAATCTATTACCAGTTAAATTTAACTAAACAAAAGACATCAATAACTTTTATAAACAAGCTTGTTTACTAGGTATGCAAGTAAGCCAGTGTTAACTACTTCCACTTACTTTAACCAACACTACGTGTGTAATTTTATCGAATCGTTTAATATTGTTATAAAGGCTTACTAGAAAACGTTTTATCTTTTCTAAATAGTGTATTCAATACTCGTTAACTCATGATAAAGTAAATTTGGATACGACTTTAAGGAGCATTGAGCACTGACAGAATAATGTTCGATATAGTTGAACCAAATTTAATTTTTTTATTTACAAACAAAATAGCGCGCTCATGGAACTGACTTCGTCACGTTAACATATAAATTTTTGCATTCTCAGATAAGAGAAGACCACCTTGATACAAACATTTACGATAGTTCTCCTACAGCCAAGCAACGAATCCCATACATTTTCAATACGACCAAATTAATTACTTTATGCTACAATATTCGAAGATTTACACTGTGATATCGCCACATTACCTAAATATTTGAAGGATTAGGTGAGGGCTGTCCTTGTTGGGGCGCTAAGCATTTTACATGATAACTTTTAACAATTACAGACCGCTCTCTCTCTGCCGGCTTGCAGCCTTATGTTAATATTTGATTTTAAATTCTATAACATTTAAATAAAAGAAAAGTTATGGAGCATTTTTATATTTGGTTAACGTTAGATTTTCCGTCTTGGTTTTGCTTCTTTTTCAAATAATACAAAACTTGTTATATAATTTGTAGATTGAACGGTTCCTGTTCGGGAGCTAAATTTTAAAATACCAATAATTATAAGTGGTCTGGTGCAGCAATAACGAAGATGTAGGCCAAGAAGATTTTCGGCTTAGCGTAGCCAGGTTTAGACAGCGCTGTGTTAAAATGTATGACTTTAAAATTCAGGAATTTCAATTGATAACCTCAATTTTGGATAACGTCGCTTTGTTCGAAAAAAACCCAAAAAAGATAAGTGTACTGTGATAGATATTCGTAGAATGCGCAGTTGTGCGCGTTTCGGTATGGCAGGTCGTATCGTTGGAGCGTCCAAGACCGATCATCGAGCAGTAATACAGTTTTTAAACTCTGAGAGCAACACCCCTGTTCAAATTTATCGGAGAATGCAAGATGTTTATGGTGAACAGCGTGTTTCGAAAACCAACCGTACGGGTCTTTTAGTGCATCATCTTCAGCGGTACCGTGAAGAAGGAGATTCCTTCTTGTACCGAATTGTTGCCGGTGACGTAAGTTGGTGTCACCATTATGAGCCTGAATCGAAACGTGACAGTATGCAGTGGAAACATCCACCTTCTCCAAGACAGTGTTTACCTGCTTTTTCGATCATCGTGAACCATTACTTCTTGAATTTAAAGACCCTCATGTTAACATCAATGCTGTCCGATACATACAGTGAAACTTTGACTCGTTTGCGTCCAGCCGTAAAGAACAAACGTCGTGGGATGCTTACGAATGGCGTGATCCTCCTTCACGATAACGACCGTCCGCATATCGCTAACATCATCACGTCACAAATATCGCGGATTAGGTGGGAGGTATTACAGCACCCCCCTTACAGCCCGGATCTGTCGCCCTGTGACTTCCATGTCTTTGGACCATTGAAGAAGGTACTCAAGGGACAGCGATTCCAGTCGGACGCTGAAGTCCAGCGGGCAGTTTTGACATGGTTCCGTCAACAGCCAGAGAAATGGTACGACACCGGTATACAGCGTCTTGTGAAGCAGTGGGATGCCTGTCTGTGTACCAATGACATTTTGTTTAGTTTAAATAAACCGTTTATATGTACCGCGTGTATTTATTGAACCTCCTTCGTATTAAAAAACTTTAATTTGATTAAATTTAGTTCCAAATTTTGTAAAGTACTAAAATTGAGGGTAATTAAATTGAAGCATAATTAATGTAATTATTTCCTTCGTACTACTTACAATGAATAAAATTACTGAAAATTATGCAATTATCATACTTTTAATTGCTAATTATAACTTTGACATTATAATTTGAGTTTTAAGTGACTCAGGTTATTAACTTAAATGCTTGAGAGTGGTTCAGCTGAACCTACTACATCTACGGATTTCTATGTGAAATAAAACAATTTTGTAGGAAAAGCTTAACTTGTTTTTTAAAGTACTATAATTGAAATCAATATTTTTCAAACGTGGCCATTACTACACATACCGTTAATATACTAATGCTTTAGCGTAATTCAATTTCACTTGCTTTTCTATATTGTTGTGGAATTAAACCCAATTGTAGAAAGAGCGAGGTAAAATAGAGCAAGTAAGAAAAATGCTTAATTATATGCTGTAATTTCAGATCAATTAAAATTAATCTTAAATTATTTAATTTTTGTCTTTAATTTACTTCAAATGAATAAAACGCTTGAAAATTAGGTTTAAAAGAAGGATTAAAAAATGAAACTATTGTGTTTAGCAAGATGTTTAACTATTATATAAAGGTTTGTAAACCTTTCCGGTCTAATTAGTCCCATTGTTCTGGTAATCATCAATTGTTAAAATTTTTTATTCTTAAGTAACAGAATTTGTACGTTTCCAGCGGAAGACTTTTTATACCAAGCGTTCACATCGCTCCGTAACGCTCGAATTAAGAATATAAAAACTTACAAATGCTTGAAAGGCTTAATCTAAAATCTACGATAAGATCTAGGAAGTGCCGTCACTGTGTTTTTATTCGAGTCTTTATACAAATCCAAAACTTTCTTTATTAATTTGTTAATTCAATTGTTGCATTACTGCACATTTTTTAACAATCGGATGCAAGAATTCTGTTAATTGTCTAATTGATGAGTAACACAAAACGAACGTGTTGCAATGTGACTAGATTCACATAAAGTTAATTAAAAAATTATAAATCTAGGTATTGCAAATTGAAAGGCAAATGGTGTAATTCCCTTAATTAGGAATTAGCATATTTTCTTGATGAAATAAACAATCCCTTCCTAGGCAATGTTGTATATCCATAACAATTTAATTATAAAATAGGAAGTTGTAAAATTTTACGAAAGAATCGAGTTTATTATTAACTTCAAATTTTGTGTACGTAAATGTTTGTAACAATTTCACTTTTAAATTTACTTATTTCCTCTGTTTAGTATAAATAAATCAAAATTTAATAAACAATTATATGAAAGATATTGAATTAAACGTGTGAGTAAACGACGTAATGACTGATTTCATTTTTAAGCGGCATTAGAAAATAATAAAACTATTTGGAGCAAGAGGATACCAATAAAATGGGATTAAAAGAATTCTACTATTATTCTTAATATTATTATTAGTGAATAACTTGACCGCGGAAATAATTACATTTTTTGCTTTTATTAGAATCTGGTCATTTATTCATAAATAACGTTTATAAGATTTAACCAAGGAATTTCTGGTGTAACTCCGTTCCTTCCGATCCTATCCTGACCATACCGATCCTTAATCCTTGTGACTGAAGGCGCTCGGAAAGCTCGAGCAGCCCGCCCTCCCCCTTGGGGAGGGAATGAAATACGTGGCCCTTTCCTTTCCTTTCCGTGTAACCAGGTAACTTATCATTATAAAAATTTGAATCAGCCGACTTGAAAAGTTTTCCCACTTTGGAGTGCAATAAATCAAATACATATTTGAGAAATTTATATGTAGTCCATTTTTCAAGTTCGTGATTTATTATATACGAAAGAAAAATATCACCCGGTTTTAGTTATTGCGAACGAAAGAAAATTACATTTACACCTCTTACTCCTATACGTTCACGTGTAGTCAGAACTCCACCCACTCATACACAGACGCACGTAGCCACGCGAACCCACGCACACGCGTACCCACACACACTCGTACTCACGCTCCCACGTACTCCCGCTCACACACTCTCACTCTCACTCTCACTCTCACTCATACTTACACCTATACACACACGCGAACACGCACACACGCACACAATACACAACTCTTTGTTACACACACCAAATTGGAAACTCACCTGCTCGCATTATTCATTGCTACCTTTACTAAAATTGTTATACTTATGTTTAATCTTGTAATCTTTAACTATTAAAAACAAAATGACGTCATATAGTAACGTTTCCAAGAGACCTTCATATGGTGATGTCGCTAGGAGATTGATAAATGCAAAAACCCTTCACTACTTTCTTATTGTTATAACATTGAATTATTAAAACTGTAAAATAACTGCCTCTAAGGGAAAGAAAAAAGTGCCGCTTTATTTACAATACTTCCTATTAAAATTTGTAGAATTGTAAATGACCAGACAAATGGCTAAAGTATCAACATTCATTTTAAAAGCGATGTATGCTTAAAGGATTATTGATTTACGATTACTTTAATTGAAATCACAATGTGTGACAGGTCTGGTTTAGGTATGAATATGTGTAACTTCTATAGTTCATGCTCATTAAAGTATTTCACAAATTAGATAACTGCAAACAAAACACATTTAGAAAAGAAAAGTGGAATACCTTTTGTAGATCTAGCACAAAAGAACAATACGCGTTGTAAAATTTTTTTTCTTTTGTGTTTTTACCCCTTGTCTTTTAGTATCAAATTTTTAGGATGACGCCATCGATCATTTTTTAATGGCATCATTGTTTTTATTACTAATAAACACAGCGTCATTAATCAGAAAAATTCTGTTAATGTTGTATTCTTACTTTGTTTCCATAAATCGCGAATAAAAGGATATCGAGGCTCCATTTGCAGAATATCTCCAAGTGAACACTTTCTCTTCAGTGCATTCTCAATTCAGTACTTATACGCCTTACTCTGCTATTATATTGCAAGGTTTTTTCGTTTTTTTAGTTTTTGAACATATTTCACATTTGTGCCGAATACGCTGAGACAAAATATTTTACCTACCATTCCTTTCTAATTTAGTTGCCAAAAGTAACATATTTTTTAAACGTATCTTTTGCCATCTTAACGTTTACTTTTTTTGTGCCATACTTCTCCGCTCCTCTTGCCACGGGAAATATTTATGCGGAACTCAGGTGATGGCCCTAAAGTAGGCAAATAAAAATTGGGGCGCCACCCTGTTTGGGAGCATCTGTAAATTATAATTACGGATACGTACAATTAAAAAGAGAAAGTATCTTATCATAATTTGAGCCAATAGCGGCCGCGCTTTGGAAAAATTTATAACGTCAAGATTGAAAACAAAAGAAACAGCACTCTTAAATCATGTGTTAAATTCGCATCACTTTCATTCTTTGTAGAATTTTTGAATTAAAGTTTGAATCGATTTCCATAATACTCCCCGCAAAAAAAGTTTTCTACTCAATGTCAGTGTCCCAATTGTTTGTTTTCACGTTACAATACATTTTCCTCATGAGATATTCTTTTCCAAGAGTCGTACATTTTATTTTCTGGACTATTTCACTTCTCTATAGTTGTCTTAACATAACTATACATGTTATGTAGGCATTCAGAGGTTCGGAAGATTCTATTTTTGACTCATTTCGAATTTTCGAATGACCATAACAATTTTAGATGGTCCAAAACGTCGAGTGTACAAAGCGTGTTTAACTGCTTTTGGGAACAATCTTTGCACAAAGCTTTGACGTCCCCAACTTTTGTGGTGGAATGAAGCTTACCGTTTTTGTATTGTGGTTACCTCAGCGATGAAGAAAATGACTTTCTTGGTTTCTTAAACTGCCTTTAAGGTTCAAAATTAAGTGTTCTAACAAAGTTAGAAGTTTCGTGGCCCAAAGTGAGTTTTTTAGGTGTGGCTTCCAAGACTAAACAAGATTTTCTAGCATGGAAGTGGGTTCCTTAATCTAGGTTAAGCAAGTGGGTGTCTTGACAAGGTTTCTAGTCTGAAAGTGGGCCCTTTGAAGCTAGGTTCCAAGCATGATGTAGGTTTTTTAAGCTAAGTTCCCAAGCTTACAAATAGGCCTCCAAACAGTTTCTGAGCCTGAAGTGCTCTTAACACGGATCGCCAAGTCTGAAAGTTTTTCTCAAGCCTAAACATTTTTGTCTTATTTAGGTTTTCGTGACTCTAGGTTTACAAGAAATGAAGTCTTAACATGGATTTCCAGACTCAAAAAGGGTTTCTTAAGCTTGCTTCTTAAAATGAAATGTGGGTGTCTTAACATTATTCCACAGCTTGAAAATGGGCTTCCAAGTCTAAAAATTGGTGTTTGTACAAGGTTTTCTAACCTGAAAGTTATATCTTGTGTGGTGTTTACCACCTGTCCCTAAGCTTGAAAGTAGATTTAAACTAGGCCTTTCAAGTCCAACCTGGAAGTGAATCCTTAAGCTGGGTTCTCAATCCTGTAACTGGATCTCTAGATCTAGAAATTGAGGCCTTAATAAGGTTTTCCAACATGAAAGTGGTTACCTTGAAGCTTGTTATCAAGCCTAAAATGGTACCTTAACACAGGTCCACAAGTCAGGAAGTTTTTAACACGTTCGCTACTGCTTAATTATTTAGTATCCTTGCTACAACACATTCTCTTTTTTCTTGATACCACAAGAAGTAGCCTCCGAGTCTTGCTTTTTTAATAATAAAAGCGTGAATCAATTTTTACGAGATCGAATACTATAACATACATTCTATTATATAATAGAGGTACTCATAATATCACACTGTAGCAATGATAATTGATAACTGAAACGTGAACGTGTTAAGCTAGATCTCTATACCCAAAAATTGGTTGTCATAACAAAGTTATTTTTATAAATCTACAAACGGTGGCTTAGCACAGATTCCCAGCGACCTAAGAGTTAAAGGGAGTGTCTCAATACACAGCTTGAAGGTTTGTTTTTAAGGATAGGTCTCCAAGCCTAAATATGAACGTCTTAACAAGGTTTTCCAACCTTGAAGCTGGGTCCCCGAGTTTAAAAATGGGTGTTACAGGGTTTTTCCAGTTTGAAAAAGGGTTCCTTAAAGTAGGTTTCTACGTTTAAATTCAGGTTTTTAAATTTAGATGCACAAGTCACGGTTGGTTTTCATTCTGAAACATCAATGAAATGAGCGGGCTCATCAACAGGGATGCACGAATTTGAGCAATAATGTTTTTCGTATCCACCAGCTATTGCCTTCAGATTTGGGAGCCTATTAAGACCCATTTTTACCCATGGAAACCTAACTTAAGAAACTCGCTTTCAGACTTGCAAATATCCGTTAAATTCCAATTTAGATTTGAAAACGTAGCTTAAGAGGCACATGTTAGGAAATCTGTAGTTAAACTTCCTTGTTATTGGGCCTAACCGTTTGACATTCAGTTTCATATGTGTTAATTTTCATTGAAAGTGGCCAGGTGGTGATCGTTTGAAAAACCTGGTTTGGAAGAATTTTTATTTGGTAATTATTTGCATAATATTTTGTCATTGAATATTGTACTTATTTTTTCCTTTTTGATGTTAGGTAATACAGTTTGTGTTGGACAGGTTTTGTGTTCTGGAAAGATCTGTTTTAAATCTTTAGAGTGCTCTATTCAAGCGGTGTGGTTGAATTCTGGCGAGTCAATGACATCTGCTACATACTGTATAACGATTCTTTTGAATGTTAAGGATCCGCCTTCTGCCAACTATGAGCTGGCGGCAACCTAATTTTTATATGCACGTGATTTCTAGGGATAGTTTACTGTGTGGTTGTGTATGTGTATACGTAAGTGATCAGTAGTTACTAAAAGGGGCGTAAAGCTAATATACTTTACTTCAAGAAAGTTACGTTTCTCCAACGTTCTCTTACCAAATTCAACAGTTTTCATTAAAAAATGAATTTTTTTTAATAGATTTAGACACTAAATTAATGATTATCATGAATTTTTTCATGAGTTTTCATTTCTATCATATAAGTTTCTTTATCAGATAAATCTTATACGAAAACATATAGGTTCTAATTTTGTTTCAATGCAATGCTCCTCAAAGCACTAAACGTTAAGAGAAAGTTGTATAAATACTAATATTGAATTTGTTTTTTATCAGCCAGTTCCTTGCATCACACTCAACCAGTATTGTGTATAAGATTATTTTGAACGGTGATTTGTGTGAATTTGAATTTTTAAGCCAATAAGAGTTTTTTTGGCTTTAATTTTTTGTGTGGAATAAATATTATTTTTATTTTATTCTGGTACTATGGAACTAAAAAAGCTATAAAATGATTCTGGAATCACGTAAAAGTTTGAATTGGCACTTTTAATTTTTACCAATCTTATCATTGTACGTAATCTTTTGTAATTTATACATGGTGTCCACTGTGATTATACCAAACAAAAACTTAGATCTTACACCTACGTAGTAATGAACGAGACAATTACCCACGTTATCACTAGTTGTACGGCGTGTCTTTTTTTATTGGGCGTTATTTGCGTAATATTTATCCATTGAATCATGTATTATTTTCTCTTATTTATATTCAGAAATGAGGTTTGTGTTAGGCTGGTTTTGTGTTTTTAAAGCAAGAATGTGTTTTGGAGCTCTCTGACAGAAGCTGCAAGCTTAAGTTTCTCGAGTCAGTGGCGCCCTACGCACTGTATAACAATTCCTGTGAATCGACGAAAGAGCTAGCGACTGCAAATTAATTGTGGTCAGTTGGGTTACTTGTGAGAGAATTTTTCAAGCTGAATCAACAATTCTTAATAAAGTCAAAATTTTGAAATATGCTTAGGCAATAAATAAAAGAGCTGTTCGAATTTTCTCATGAGGTTTTTCGTTTTAGTAGAATTTTTTAAAAGTATATATTATTGGAAACCGTAAGGCATACGTAAAAATATACGAAAGGCAAAATCTAGTCTTTTTTAAAACACACATTTTATATTTTTTGCCAAATAAATTTTTTTGTCAGATGGGCATTGTTCGAGAAAATTCAAGTTCTAAATTTATTTCGTTTCAATGGTCTGGCGTGAAGGACGAAATGTTAAGGGAAAGCAATGTGGTGTATACACCAGCGCACAATTTTTATAGTATTGGGTTTTTCAACTCCTAAGTGAGCGAATACTTTTTCAGAGGTGGATGTGATGGTTCCGGTGGAACTGAAAGAGATATCACATTGGAGAATATCTCATATAGTTTTTATCGCCCCCATCATTATAGGTACCTTTCATCTTTATACAGTGAGTGTTATTATGATAGTCCAGTTGACAGGTTGGAAAAAGTGGGGTAAGGTGGAAAAAGGTCGGAAGTTAATGAAACTTTGGGATGTTGTTCAGGGATGGTTAGTTAACATTTTCTCAAGTTTTGGACCTCGTGGACCCTGTGCGAAAAGCGGGTGGGGTAGGGGGGGAAACTGCAAATTTTTCGACATTCCTCCAGTTTTCCCTCAATAACTTTTTTTCCTTACGCCCTACGGCAAAAGTATTCTATACTTTTTTTGTAGAGCGTTAAATTTCCTACAATACATGTTTGTATGTCGATTCCTTACCGAGATATGGCTCCTCAAAAAAAGGTTCCATCTTATTTCTTCTGTTATACCCGAATTATCGTAT
Source organism: Vesta saturnalis (assembly GCA_036346205.1). NCBI lineage: Eukaryota > Metazoa > Arthropoda > Insecta > Coleoptera > Lampyridae > Vesta > Vesta saturnalis. The sequence continues at coordinate 1,347,605 of JARFJB010001671.1, forward strand.
AATATTGTTGTAATTATGGTTCCTGGTTACAATCACCAACTTTGGACAACCCCCTCCCCCCTTGCCACACCCAACCCCACTTCACAAAAGCTAATTTTCTTCTCTGATGAAAGCCAACTATATTCACATCATGTTGGTATTGATTTTAGTTACTTTTCGGATCGATATTCCCCCTTCCTTCCACTACTTAATTATTTCAGGGCAGGTACAAAAAAATACTAGGTCCTTTCGTGGAAAAAATGTATGTCAGTAACAATATTAACTTATTCGCAAGGAATGCATTTTGAAATAGAGATATTATAGAAAGGTACTCATGTATACATGTACATATCATAGTAGGTACTCATTTATACTCATTACATTTCCTGTCGGGATTTCTTAGCCGTTTGTTCTGCTTATAATAACTCGTCGTCCTCCTGAGTGATCAAGCTGTCAATGACGTGGTCGCCGTCGTCGTATTCGTCTACTATGTCTAGTGAGTCCTCCTCGTTCAAATCAGTTGCGGGGGCGTTTTCGCAGGAGTGGCTTGTGCAGTGCTTGCACATTGATGAGCACCAGAGACCTGCTTACTTGCGGCTACAAGCTCCGGTGCTACAGCCTTTGCTGTACTTCCAGGAAACAATCTGGGGGATGTCATCCGGCGCAGCATTTCTGGTTGTGGTGAATGGTAGTACCCCTCGCGTGGTTAGGCTCCAACCTGAACTTGCTGGTACGTGCGGAGGGAGTGGTACTTGGCAGCGTCCGTTGTTGGTGGTAGACGGGCTAGTAGCAATTTAGACTTTGTCACTGATCGTGTGAATAATCGGTACTGCAGGTTGTCAAGGTTGTCATTGTCTCTCGCCTCCATAAACTGGTACCAGGAATTTTTCTGCAGCGTCGATGATCTGCTGAGGTGTAGCGTTTGGTGTGAGAAACGGAGCAACTGCTGCAGAGAGGGAGGTATTCTTCATGTAGGTGCTGCAAATTTTCTTCTTCCCCAATCCATACAGTGCTGACGTGGTATCACAACCACTCGCTGCGTGGAGGAAAAGTATATCCTTGGGGGGAAAGAAGCAGGAACTTGGCGAGTAGAGGACACTGCTCTTCAGCTGTAATGATGACGCTGTCGAATTCGCTGGCCTTGAATATGACGGTGTTGACGATCATCATGTCGGCGTCCTCATATGCCTGCTTCACTTCGATGTTAGTATCCGCCATTTGTGTCATCAACATCGAAATGAATGCGCTCTTATTGTGATGGTTTGCGAAAAACTTTTCTTGTGCTATGGTCACCCTGGTAGATGAGGAGAACACGACTTTGGTTGCTGATTGTAATGCAGAACGGCGAGCTCGTTCTGCGGCTTTGGTGCTTTGATAGCCGGCGTTAGTCAGGTATCCATCAAATACAACAATCACATTGCTCCCAAAGTGTCTCTGCACGTAGTTGATGTACTAAGAGCACAGCATCTCGAATGTGGTTGTGGGAGATTTGTTCCACACCACTTCATGTAACAGGTATCCTCCATCAATCACGTTACATTTCCTGTCGCCAAGGTTGACTTCCTGTATGGGAGTGAAGAGTAAGTACATTTTCAGACTTAGTTTTCTTGCGCACTCCTTGATTGGTGAAGAGTGATATAGGGAAGGGAGCGAGTTCAAACTTGAACAGTTCTTTCAGATCTTCTTCGCTGGAAGATAATGAGAGGATTGACAGTGAATTTTTCACCAGCAATTTTCAGCAAGCAGGAAACGGAAGCGCGAGTCACGACCTTATCCTTCCGTTTAAGTTTCAATTCTTCAAAATTTCGCCCACCACTTTCTTCATGCATGATATGCCTATCGCTCGTGCTAAGTGACAGTTCACTTCGCTATGACCAATGATTCCTGTGCTCCGAGAAACTATCGCCTGGATGTGAAGGAATGGAGGGTGTTCAGTGAACCATTCGCGCAGTTTACCAATGTTCATGTTGTCTCTCACTACTCGGGTTGGTCTCATGTCCACATGCTGTTCAGATGTCGCTGAGCGAACATCAGCGAACAATTCTATGTGTTCACAAATGCTTTGAAGGCACAGCATGGCCAATGTCCATCTAGTAAGCACAGAATCGCTTACATTGCGTCTACGAGTGAGTCCTCCATAACTCTTGATAGCCCGCATGAGCCATCTGTGGTGAACCTCGTATATTCGTGAGGATCCATCCTGTCCTGTAGGGTGACCATATCTTGGTAATAGAGATGAGCACTTTTGGCATAATTCAGGTGTCCAGCAGCGTGAAAGTAGGGTATCATTTCCATGACGCAATCTAGATGGAGTTTCCAATTACCCATTCTTTCAGCTTTTATGATCTTCAGCAGGGTACACATTCGAAAATACTGGATTCATAGAGCAGCCGTTGGCCCTCTTTCTTCAATAGTGGTCAGCATCTTTGAAAATCGCTGTCATGGCATGGAAGTCGGAATCATGTGCTCTCCTCAAGATAATGGATCTATCCGGGAAATTGAGCACTTGGTCTAGCGCTGTCAAGTCTTTTTCAGGGAAATCAACATGTTCAAATATTTTGCCTGCCAAAGCAGCATGTGCCAGGATGTGGGCGCGAACAGCCCTGGTGTACGCGTGTCCTGTTAGGATTTTTTCAACACTGTTGGTAGCGTAAATTGTGCTGAATAGCTCCTTCAACCCATTCCCATCCATGATTGTGCCCATCGCCGCCATAAATGACATTAATAGGTGAAATCCACCTACTCTGACTACCACATTCTTCAGCTCTGGTTGAGTGCCATTTGCCACTACATCACGTACCTTCCAGTACAATGGCTGGTCAAAAGTCACAATGCAAGTCTTCTGTTTAACCAATGTACACTGTTCAAGAGCAGGTGGAGCTTAGATGGACGGGAGGCAAACTATTTTCGAGCATTCGTACTTTTCACCACTGGTTCTAACCTCCATAAAACCATTCCACCCAGGTACGGACGGTGAATATGCAGAGTTTTTTCCATATAGCCAAGCAATGTCATCGGGCGAGGGTACAACACCTTGTGAAGAGCTGATGTCTATTTTAATTGTTTTAAGACCTGCATTGGGTGGTCGGTGGTATGTCATCACCTCTACTGTACCAGCATCAGCAATGAATTCGGCTGCTGACGACACCTTCCGACGGGATACTTCAGATTCGGGAGCTACAGCTTCCCGGGGAGTTACAGCCATGACTCCTACCATGGCGTGGAATGTGTCGTGTCCATCTAAAGTATTAACATTGAAGTCCGCATTGTCAAATATGAACTGACTGAATGGATCGGCAGACTCTACAATTTTGGCACTTTCAGCTTGCAGCACGTACGACCCTTCTAGCCCGTTGGCTTCTTCGTAAGATGATGAAAATCCCACGGAAGATAGAAGATGCAGGAGATGTTTAGAGCCAAACTTCTTGTAGACAAACACGGAAACAGCAGTTATGATGGAGGATAGAAAAGATTTGGGGCGCACTGTTATCATGATTGCATGAGCCAGAGCGAGGCATTTCTTTTTCCAAGAGTCCAAGAATCCTCGTTTGTTGGTCAAAATCAAGACGTGGAGTAGAAGAAGCCACGTCTCTGGAATCACAGTACGCGCACTACCCAAGAAGTTGTCAATCGGAGGATACTCAACTGCGTTGATCACTTTGGAGCGGATGTCCTCCAAGATTATTTTTCCAGCTGCCTCCACAATTCGACGTCTTTCTTCCTGTGCGTCTCCTTTCCTTTCGGTGAAGTACCAGTTATCGTATAGTATTTTGTTACCAACCCTCTTCAGACGGACAACAGGCCCTCTCCTTGATTCTGAAATAATGATTTGATCTCCATATTACGTCTGAAGACGACTTCTCACAGTTTTGATGTGTGGTCGACTGTCTTCCTCAATCAGCTCAATCAGCTGCTGAATGGAAAACTGACATTCATCACTGTTCTCGTCGATGTATAAAAATATCACCTGCATGGCCTCGTCAACACTCGGCGATGGGCAGAATCCTCTTTTCTGTGCTGACTTAGGTGGATAGTAAAAACTTGCAAAGCACTTTTGATGATACTGAGCATTGACGGCGACTAGATCAGTGTTCAAACTGCCCAACTGGCTGATGCGTTCTTCTATTTTCTTCCCCCGCTCGTCTACACGTATCCTCGCCTTTTCGATAATTTTATTAGCCATTTCAGGTAGTCACTTTGACCGGCGCATTGCGCCTTTCCAAGGGCAACTTTGCCTGTTTAGCTATGAAATCATCAGTGATAGCTTCCTCACAAAAAAAACGCGTTGGTGAAGTCGAATTTGGATGTGTCATATCTACGACGTGCAAAGGAAGCAATCAATTTCTCATTGTTGTACCTTGTTTGGCAGGCACTGTGCACTGTCACTTCACTCAAGTCACGCAGCAACTGTTCATTTGCCGAAAGTTTCCTTTTCACACTGTACTCCAACAGTCTGGCAACTCCTCTGGCTTTCACTACAGTTAGTTCACCTACTTCAACTCCTTCTTTACAAATAAAACACTAGTCTGATCCACTAGATGTAGACGCCGTCTCCGAAAAGTACTCGAATTGGCGCGAACACGGATTCACCAGGCTCAGCAACTACTCGTTATGCTTGAAATCAGAAAAACGTGTATTAAATATTACTACGAACGTAATAATGTAGGTACATACCTAAGTTACTTACATTGACTTACTATAAATTACTATTATAATAGGTACCTAGGTGTCTACTTTACTCAGTAAGAAAAAGTGGGTGAAGCCCTGAAATAATTAAGTAGTGGGGGGAAGGGGGAATATCGATCCGAAAAGTAACTAAAATCAATACCAACGTGATGTGAATAGTAAATTACCTTTTTTTTGAAGCGCCATATCTCGGTAACGAATTGACATACAAACATGTATGAACACCTGAGTGAATTTAACGCTCTACAAAAAAGTATAGTAATGCTTTTGCTGTAGGTCGTAAGGAAAAAAAGTTATTGAGGGAAAACTGGAGGAATGTCGAAAAATTTACAGTTACTCCCCCCCTCTTCGTACAGGGTCCTCGAGGTCCAAAACTTGGGAAAATGTTAATTAACCACCCCTGAACAATATCCCAAAGTTTCATTAACTTCCGACCTTTTTCTATCTGAAACTACCTGTCGACTGGACTATGACTGAAAGAAACAATTGCGATCATGTTATCGTAACTGTACAGTGTATGTCATTAATTTTCCCGGTGTATAATAATGCCATAAATGCAAGAAAGTTTGTGAGAGTGGCCCTAACGCTCTCTCGCTCGAGCTGCGTGAATAAATTGTGACGGGTCAGTGCCGCCCTCTACGTACTGTGTAACAATTCTGGCGAGTGTTAAGAATCCGACTTCCGGTGACAAAGAGCTGACCGTTGTAAGTTAGCGTATGTAATTAGTCCAGTTACTAAAGAGCGACGTAAAGCAAATACATTTACAACAAGAAATTACCCTTTCCAAATTTTCTCAAAAACTGTATTAACAATTTTTTTTAAGTCAAAATTTTGAAATGTATTTGCACTGTAAATAAAATGGATGTCATGAATTTTCTGATGAAGTATTTCTAAAAGCACTTCGCTCTTGTTGAATTTTATAAAAGTATAATATTATTGGAAACAGCAAGGCATACGTAAAAATATAGGAAAGGAAAAATCTAGTCCTTTTTAAAATACATATTTTTTGCCAATAAAATTGTTTTGTTGGATGTAGTATACTCATGAAAATTTAGGTTTTACTTTTATTTCATTTCAATGATCCGGCTCGAAGGACGAAATGTTAAGAGAAAGTAATGTGGTATACACTTGCACACAATTTTTTTAGTAGCGACTTCCACTTACTTCACCCAACTCAATCAAGTGAGAGTACCTTTTCTTTTTCAGAGGTGGGTGTGATGGTCCCGGTGGAACTGAAAGACTTACAAAATGAAATTGGTATTAGGTTAATGAGTATCTCATCTAGTATTTACCACGCCCATCATATAGATAACTGTATACTGTGCAACATTTCTGGCGATTGTTAAGAACCCGACTGTCGGTGATAAAGAGCGGGCAGCAGTAAGTTAATGTATGTAATTAGTCCAGTTGCTAAAGGGCGGCGTAAAGCAAATACATTTAGTAGAAAAAAATTTACCCATTTCAAATTTTCCCAAAAACTGAATAAACAATTTTTATTAAAGTTAACATTTTGAAATATGTTGTGACTTCTCACGAAGTATTTCTAAAAGTACTTCGCCCTTGTTGAATCTATTAAAGTATATTCTTTGAAACAGTAATGCATATATAAAAATATAGTAAGGGTAGGATCTAGTGTCCTTTTTAAAATAAATATTTTTTTCAATTAAATTTTTTTTGTCAGATATGCATTCTTCGACAAAACTTAGGTTGTAATGTTATTTCTTTTCAATGATCTGCTTCTGAGGATGAACTGTTGAAAGTTTTTCTTTGGAATACTCGCAGTAAAATACTTTCTACAATGAGTGAAGTATAAGTATTACAGAAAGGCATTCGGCCGCCTGTTCTGTTTTGCCCATCATCACACGTATTTACTATTAATTAATTTAAAAGCTTGTCAATACAAACTATTATATGATCGTGCGTGTCCATTCTACTCTCACTATTTCAGAAATGTTTCGCATTAGTGGACATCTTGGATAATCCTTTTTTTTTTAATAAATTATATACAAAACACTCGCCTTAACAATTTTTAAATATATCACTCCCTCTTTAAACAACATATGCTGGTTGATGCGCTCGAGCTCCTTGCAAAGCTCCATTAATTGTGCAAGTACCTATGGAAAGTGTTTATTTTCATTTGGTTAGTAGCCGCCGTTAGCTTCGTTGGTAAAGCCACCGAGTTGATCCAATCGTATATTTTTAATTAATACTTTAATACGTACAGAGATGAACTTCTATTAAGTATGTACTTGAAAATCTAGTTCGACCTGTTTACGCTTGACAAGGATAACAAGGGCGCTATAACTAGATATGCATTTTTTAATTAATTCAAACTGGTGGCGGTTTGTAGTGGTAAACTCGCAAATGTTACGAAAAAGAGGATTAGTACTATAAATTTATACAATAGTGAGTGATTAATTTAAAAGGAATGTGCGGAAAAGTGTAATTTTTGCCGGTACCAACAATTTGTATGTTAACCTGCTGATCGCATTTTTTTGCACTTTGTTCCATTACAAATTGTTTACATAATTATCAATAATTGAATAGGTCGTGTGCCCGAAATGTTGGAGCATCATCGCATTTTAAGTGAAAGATCAGGAACTGTTTCTTGTATTCCTCTTCAGTTACATCTAAATTTTCCTACTTACGGATTTTTTCCTCGTAAACTTAGACGATGGGGTTCCACAGGATCTTGGGTATTTATTTATTATTTTATTACTATTAAATGACGCATGGTTTTATCATAATAAATTATAGTAATTTACACAAAACGATTTCACTTTTCATTAATTGAATTGTGGAAAAGTTCTTAATTTACAATTAAGAGAAAAACTTATTTTTTAAAGGTCTTTATATTCGTGAGAATACGCTTTACGATTGCATTTGTAATTACGAATTATAATTTTGAGATTACTTTCACGTTGTGTATCTTAATTTCTGAAAATACGATGAGTGTCAAAAGCCTCTAGGGATATTGGTTTATTAAGAACACTTTACCATAAATGTATAGGCTTTATTGATTATATATAAGGCAAACTCTTATTAGTGTAATTATAACTTGATTGGTTCATTCTGCACACATGACTACAAGTGCTTGTAATAAACATTGAAATGTTTGTTCATTCATACATTCACAATGTTTGTAATCTTAACATGGAATTTAATAAAAAAGAGAACAGTTTCTATAACTTGTTTTATTATTCTTAATTACATAAAAATGACAACACTAATTACAGTCACGTATCAAACGTCTTTGTGTAGTTATGTTTTAACGTCCCCTCAATAAAATTTATTTTATAATTTATTATATTATCCAGTTGGATTTAATTGCGGATGCTTTAAAAAGTTTTTCCATGCATGATGTTGATAATCTGATAATGTGCAAAATAATTAAACATAATAGTGAAATTATTTAGTAATATTCTCAAAATTAAAAAAAACGCTTTTTAATAATGAAAGTGGTGTCTCTTTATTTGATAACAAAAATTAAACACTCAGTACTGTTACGTGTCAAACATTTTTTTTCTATTTCGGTGTTATAATTGTTGCAATGAAACATTTTGTGTCTTCGAAAATTGCAACTTATGATCGTTGTAGTTGACAATATCTGCCGTTCTAATGCAGATTTTAGGTCATATTTTGGTAATATTTTTTATATAAATTTTTTCCATGCTACGAACCAATGAAATTAAAATGAATATTTTAAATGAGTAAAAAAAAAGTGTAATTTAACCTCCAAAATAGAAAACAGTAGGATTAAATACGCCTGCTGCAATCCCCTATTGTAATATTCGTATATTGCGGACACTCGTGCGACAACATACCCGTTCATGGTAACTTTTGTTTTTCAATATACCATTGTGTAACTTGTGTAACTTGAGTGCCAACGACGACCAGCGTCGCGACGCTTGGTGTCTAAACTTCATGCAATCGCCGAGGGGCGTCGGCTGTTTTCGGAGGGCATTTCCTGCCCCCTTTTTTGACGGCTTCTTTTCGAGGGCCTTTTTCATCCCCTTGATGGAATTTTCAAGCCCCTTGATGTCGTTTTAAGCCTTATTAAGACCTTTTTGATGGGGGTTGGGCGGGACTAAGTGGTGGGGGAAGTCAAGTGACCGACGGCCATCTTGGCAGCTATCCTGTCGGCCATCTTGTCTGACATCTTGTCGGCTATCTTGGCGATTTGGGCCCTTTGGGCATAGGTCTTCGGAACTTTTTCGTGGGCCTTCGCACATTGGCTGAAAATTTAAATTTGTATTCTAATAATGGGGCCTAATGCTAACTTATAAGACAAGTATAGGTCTTCGCAACTTGCTTTCGGGTCTTCGCCACCTTGGCAGTAAATTTGAATTTGTATTTAAGTCTACATTCTGATTGTTTATTGCGTGAAATTTGAAAATTTGCAGATTATGCCAGGAAATTCGAATTTGAGGGCCTAATTCTAAGACAGGTATAGGGCTTCGCGACCTGCTCTCGAGTGTTCGCCCCTTGACCCAAAATTTGCTCTCGGGCCTTCGCCCCCTTGTCGTGTCCCCTTTGGCGGAAAATTTGAATTTGTATTCTAATAAAACTTGTAAGATAGGTATAGGGCTTCGCAACTTGCTCTCGGTCCTTCGCCCCCTTGTGGCAGCCCTCTTGTCGGAAAATTTTGAATTTGAATTTAAGTCTCTGCATTCTGATTGGTTACGGCGGGAAATTTGTATTCTAATAAGGGGCCCTAATTCTAACTTGTGAGATAGGTATAGGTCTCCGAAACTTGCTTTCGGGTTTCAGCCCCCTTTTCGTGCCCTCCTTGCCCCAACACTTGAATTTGTTTGTGGAGCCATATACTTGTGTAAAATCAAAGTCCTCTGCCATTTCGTTTTTAAATATGACGTCATGATCAACGCACAACATATTTTGGATTGTCTTCGCCCCTTGGCGGAAAATTTGAAATTGTATTCTAATAAGGGATCCTAACGCCAACTTGCCAGACAGGTATAAAACGCCGGAACTCGTTCTAGGACCTTCGCCCCCTTGTCAAAAAGACAGATAAATTAATATCCCAAATAAAATCATCAGCAAATTTCGAGACAAGGGGCGAAGGCTCGAGAGCAGGTTGCGAAGCCCTGTACCTGTCTTACAAGTTAGAATTAGAGCCTCATATTAGAATACAAATTCGAATTTCCTGCCATAATCTGCAACTTTCCCGTCAAGGGGACGAAGACCCGACAGCAAGTTGCGAAAACCTATACCTGTCTTATAAGTTAGCATTAGGTTCCCTTATTAGAATACAAGTTCAAGTTTCTCGCAATAAACAATCACAACGTAGAGACTTAAATACAAATTCAAATTTCCCGCCAAGGGGGCGAAGACCCGAAAGCAAGGTGTGAAGCCTGTCTTATAAGTTAGCATTAGGTCCCCTTATTAGAATATAAGTTCAAATTTCACGCAATAAACAATCAAAATGTAGAGACTTAAATACAAATTCAAATGTCGCGCCAAGGGGGCGAAGACCCGAAAGCAAGTTGCAGCCCTATACCTGTCTTATAAGTTAGCATTAGGTCCCCTTATCAGAATACAAGTTCAAGTTTCTCGCAATGAACAATCACAACGTAGAGACTTAAATACAAATTCAAATTTCCCGCCAAGGGGGCGAAGACCCAAAAGCAAGGTGTGAAGCCTGTTTTATAAGTTAGCATTAGGCCCCCTTATTAGAATACAAATTCAAATTTTCCGCCAAGGAGGCCAGGACAAGGGGACTAAGCCCCGAGAGCAAGTTGCATAACTTTACACCTGTCTTAGAAGTTAGCATTAGGCCCTCCTTATTAGAATACAAATTCAAATTTTCCACCAAGGGGCCACGACAAGTGGGTGAAGACTCGAGAGCAAATTTTGGGTCAAGAGGCGAAGGCGCGAGAGCAAGTTGCGAAGCCCTATACCTGTCTTATAAGTTAGCATTAGGTTCCCTTATTAGAATACAAGTTCAAATTTCTCGCAGTAAACAATCAGAATGTAGAGACTTAAGTACAAATTCAAATTTCCTGCCAAGGGGACGAAGACTCGAAAGCAAGTTGCGAAGCCCTATACCTGTCTTATAAGTTAGGATTAGGTCCCTTATTAGAATACAAGTTCAAATTTCTCGCAGTAAACAATCAGAATGTAGAGACTTAAGTACAAATTCAAATTTCCCGCCAAGGGGACGAAGACTCGAAAGCAAGTTGCGAAACCCTATACCTGTCTTATAAGTTAGCATTAGGTTCCCTTATTAGAATACAAGTTCAAATTTCTCGCAGTAAACAATCAGAATGTAGAGACTTAAGTACAAATTCAAATTTCCCGCCAAGGGGACGAAGACTCGAAAGCAAGTTGCGAAACCCTATACCTGTCTTATAAGTTAGCATTAGGTTCCCTCATTAGAATACAAGTTCAAATTTCACGCAATAAACAATCAGAATGTAGAGACTTAAATACAAATCCAAATTTCGCGCAAAGGGGGGAAGACCCGAAAGCAAGTTGCGAGCCCTATACCTGTCTTATAAGTTAGCATTAGGTCCCTTATTAGAATACAAGTTCACATTTCTCGCAGTAAACAATCAGAATGTAGAGACTTAAGTACAAATTCAAATTTCCCGCCAAGGGGACGAAGACTCGAAAGCAAGTTGCGAACCCTATACCTGTCTTATAAGTTAGGATTAGGTCCCCTTATTAGAATACAAGTTCAAATTTCACGCAATAAACAATCAAAATGTAGAGACTTAAATACAAATTCAAATGTCGCGCCAAGGGGGCGAAGATCCGAAAGCAAGTTGCAGCCCTATACCTGTCTTATAAGTTAGCATTAGGTCCCCTTATCAGAATACAAGTTCAAGTTTCTCGCAATAAACAATCACAACGTAGAGACTTAAATACAAATTCAAATTTCCCGCCAAGGGGGCGAAGACCCGAAAGCAAGGTGTGAAGCCTGTTTTATAAGTTAGCATTAGGCCCCCTTATTAGAATACAAATTCAAATTTTCCGCCAAGGGGGCCAGGACAAGGGGACTAAGCCCCGAGAGCAAGTTGCATAACTTTACACCTGTCTTAGAAGTTAGCATTAGGCCCTCCTTATTAGAATACAAATTCAAATTTTCCACCAAGGGGCCACGACAAGTGGGTGAAGACTCGAGAGCAAATTTTGGGTCAAGAGGCGAAGGCGCGAGAGCAAGTTGCGAAACCCTATACCTGTCTTATAAGTTAGCATTAGGTCCCCTTATTAGAATATAAGTTCAAATTTCACGCAATAAATAATCAGAATGTAGACACTTAAATACAAATTCAAATTTCCCATTCTACTTGTGATTATAATTTAACGCCCCTTAATTAAAATTATTTCATTATATTTTACAATGGGGTTTAATTGCAAATGTTTCAACAAATTTGACGTGGCGATAGTGTGTTCTTTACCACTCTCGAACTTGCGTGTCGCCTGTCTAGTGATAACAGGTCTCGCCATTGCAACAATGAAATACATTCTGATACAATTTGAATATAAGATAATAAAACAGATAAATTTTTATTATTGTAGAAACAATTAGTCAATACTCAAATTGTGACAAAATTTAGGACTTGTTTTTTTATAAAAAATTGATAGATTTTTATAATGATTTTCTTTAAGTTATGCGAGATAAAGATATACAGGGTGCAGTGCGGTAATTTTGTGTTTTCGAGGTTACTGTTTATGCGCTGTCATTTTGTGTTGAAATGTATTTTTCGAAATCCCACTGGATCAATGCAGTGCTGCGTGCTGTTCGTTTAAGATTTGCAGTTCCCCCTGCGGACGTGTTCCTTGATGGCAATCAATTGTAAACTGGGTAAATGCGTTCTAAACAGGTAATGTGTCATCTATACGAAGAAGACCTGAGAGAAGTGTTACAACACCACAAAACTTCCAACGAGTTAGAGCAGCAATATTGCGATCTTTTAGACGCTTTGCTCGGAAGCAAGCACTTGCTCTTGACATTTCAAGATGTTCTCTCCACCGGATTCTGCATAGTGAACTAAATTTTCATTCGCATAAAATGTGCGTGATTCAACAATTGTCAGCACGGGATTATGTAACATGATGAACGAATGCGAAGATATGCATGCCACCATACTCCATGACGCAAATGTGTTCTTTTATGATAAGGCACATTTTCACCTCAGCAGTTAACAAACAAAATATGCGGTATTGGAGCGAAACGACCCCCAGGGAATTGCACTCGGGCCGCGTCACTGTGTGATGCGCCATATCACGAGTAGGCATCATTCGCTCTTACTTTTTCCAGGAAAACCGTCGTGCCGTAACTGAATTCCGATCGTTACTTGACTATGCTTTAGGAGTTTTTCCAGCCTGCTCTCGAGGCAATGCAATTAGAGGATACCTGATTTCAACAAGATAGTGCCACTGCACACACACACACGCACGCACGCACGCACGCACACCCACGCACACCCACACACACGCACGCACGCACGCACGCACACACGCACGCAGGCACGCGCGCACGCGCGCACACGGACATACGGACACACGGACACGCACACACGCACACACGCACACACGCACGCACGCACACGCGCACACGCGCACACGCACACACGCACGCACGCACACGCGCACACGCGCACACGCGCACACGCGCGCACACGCGCACACGCACACACGCACACACGCACACACGCACACACGCACACACGCACACTCACACGCACACACGCACACACGCACACACACACACACACACACACACACACACACACACACACGCACACACGCACACACACACCGAGGGTTACCATGAATGTTTTTTGGCAAATGTTCCCTGGACGGCTCATCTCTCTGAGGGAGGACCTCAACTGGCCCGTACGACGACCTGATTTAGCCCCATATTATTTTTTCCTTTGGGGTTACCTGAAGTCGAAGTTGTATTGCAACCGCCCCAATATCCTGGAAGACCTACGGAACAATATTGAGGCTGAAATTGCCAGAATACCAGCCGAGATGCCTGAAAGAGTGCATGAAAACTTCACAAAACGGATGCAGCGGTGTGTGGCCAGTGAGGGACGACATTTGCCAGATATGCTATTTAAAACCATATAATTTGAAACTTTCAATATTGTGCAATATAAAAAAATTGAGGTTTTAATTTTCACTATTTTTGTATTTCATTCCCTAAACAGCAAATTATCGCGCTCTACCCTGTATAATTCCAAAATTAAAAAAATATTTTTTTCACTAATGAAAATACTAATAATGATAATAATAATAATAATCATAATTTATTGCCATTACTATTCGTACAAAGACAACGAACATCGGCATAGTCAATACAAAGAGTTAGGTGACATCAGTATCCTCTTACAACAATTCGGCTGGAGTGTGACTACATAAATTACTTTTTATTTATTTCATTTTATTACATTTAATAACATAAAAATTACAAAATAATGTTCGGCTTCAAGAGCAGGTAAAGCTATTCTAGAGGTCAAGGAGCTTTAACCCATATTTAAGGTCAAATTCGAATAAACTTGGACGTAGCCATTGTTCAGGCCAATGAACTTTAAACGACACAATTGTAAAATTAAATTTCAAAAATCTTAGCGAGGTAAACATCAACCATAAGTAATTGAGCAGGTCAATGTTGGTTTTTGTAACAAAATTAATTTTATGAAAAATCGGTGTGTCGGAAGTTTCAGTACCTCAGTTTGTTCAACTACAAATTTAGTTACCAATTCAAATGTTACTGCAACGTATTTATTGATCTTGGTATCTATTTGAATGGTATGAAGTTAGAATGTTTAATAAGCTACGAATAAAATGACTAACGTGAGCAGAATGTTTCGTTCGTTTCATTCGTTTCGTTCGTTTTGTTCGTTTCGTTCGTTTCGTTCGTTTCGTTCGTTTCGTTCGTTTCGTTCGTTTCGTCCGTTTCGTTCGTTTCGTTCGTTTCGTTCGTTTCGTTCGTTTCGTTCGTTTCGTATCGGTGTTAGAGATAAAAATTAAAAGCCCTTATTTCAAATGTCTTGATTATACAAACTGTGTTAATTAAATGCGTATTGAATGCAATTAAAGTGATCAGTTCAGAATTTGAATTTTCAATATCATGCACACTTAACGTTGGTATAAAATAAATGTCTCTTAAATCCTATTTTTATGGTTTACGTCTTATGTTAACTAAAACTAACGTTTCAAGTCATTCAAAAATATTAAGCTTAAGATAAGTCTAAAATATGTGCGTAATATACATTCTTAATACTTATTTTAGGTTATAGGTACGAAATGAGTTAATAATAATTAAATGCTTTTTAAATGCCATCCAAATGCTGTATTTAGAACTTGAATTTACAAAGTGTTTATAAGTTGAGTACATTATTAGAAAAGTATAGAACAACCTGTGAAACATTTTACACATAATACAATGAGTTATATATTAAATATCTTTACTGTTATTTTATTCTTGGTTAAGAACCTTAATCCACAAACTTATTGCAAAAGATCAAATTTAAGATGAGTGTAAATTACGTTAGGAATATTTTTTAGGTTATATGAATTTGTAAACAATTAAGTTCTACTTAAATGCTATTTAAAAGTTCAAGAAGAAATCACAACGCACAAAGCATTTCATTTAGATGCAATAAGAATGTCCGTAATGGCGGAATAAGGTAAAGATATTTAACTACATATTTAAATACCTATGAAATACACGTTTTGAATTCTTGTTGCAAAGAATTCTGAAAAAGTAAACATTTTTTTTATTCTAAGACTGTTTGTTTGAACCATACTAGATAACACTTTTTAAATATTGCAATTCGGTTTGTGACCTAGATAATAATTAAATGCTTTTTTAAATGCTATTTAAATGCATACTTCCGAATTTGAAATTCATTATTTTAAAGTTAATTCTGAGTGTGTAAATTTTATCCATCTTAAACTTCAAAATCAAAATTTTTGTGTATAGAGAAGCTACATTTTATGTGTTAAAACATTACGATATAATACCAAATTTTATGGTTAATGTAGAAGTTTTTTTTTTTAATTTTTGTCAATTATTTAAATTTATTAGCATTATGAATGAATATTTATATCTGATTTTCTTGATTAATATTTATAATTCATTGGTAATTCTTGATTGTAGTGGAAATATGTGGGTAGAAGGTGGGTTTCTGTATAAATAAAAACAAATTAACATATTAGCATGTTTATTTTTAAACGATATGACAAGAGCTTGAAAATAGTAATAATTTAAACGTAACGGTGCAGAACGATATTTAAGAATTTTATCGCATACTACGATTGCAAAAAAAAAGTTTTTACATTTTTACATTGCATAACTTGATTTGTTTTTGTTGCATATTTTATGTCTCAAAATCTAATGATGTGATCTTTTTACACTTCTCAGAGTATTTATTAGAGACAACTATTTTTTATTAAATATCTTGAAAGGTATGGAATAATGATGGTTTTCTAATGAAATATATATTAAGATTTTTTAAGAATGATTCGATTTTATACAGATTTTGATAAAAATTGCTTTACAAATAAAGGTAACTTTATAAAGGAGGCTAAAGTACCGTTAGTGGATATATCGAAAACTATCAATTTTAGAGGAAAAACATAGGGACCATTTCTAAAGACAGTGCAAGTATTCTGAATGAAGATTTTTAGAGTAGGGTAATAAATAAGCCTTAAAAATGACTCCTAAGGTTTTTTATGAATATACCAAGAGTGCAAAGAGTGTAGATACGTTTTTTTAATGATAATTCAATTATAACTTTATTAATTAGTTTTCTGTAAGGTAAGTCTTAAAAAGGGTACTTCAAGACAGTTCCTAATACCTTTTGTGAATGAATTATCAAGAAAACCATCAATTTTAAATATATGTGAGACCTTTTTTAATACTGATTCAATTTTAGGCACGTTTTAGTTAAAAACGTTCCACAAATAATGGCGCTTTAAAGAATGCGCTAAAGTGCCTTTTGCGAATTTCTCCGAAACTACTGTGAAGGTCTTATTAAAAGATACATCATATCTTAAATGAATTTTGCTGTTTCATAAAGTACTTTGTGGAGAATCTACCACCTTTAGCGCAAAATGTGTACATACTATCTTCAAAAATAATTTAATTTTGGACAAGTTTTTTTATTGAAGTTGTTTTGTTGGGCAATAAATAAACCCTCCAAATGGCACTTCAGAGTCCCTAAGTACCTGTTGTCGATATACAAAAATCGATTAAGTTTAGAACAGTGTGTAGAGAGGATTTTTGGAAGATAATTAATCTGGTTGGTTTCCAAATAAAGGTACTTTGTACCGTACCTTGAAGCACCTTTTGTGGACATTACGACTACTATTAACTTTAAGGCAAAAAGTGCTGGGACCTTTGGAAAGATAATTAAATTTTCAAGTTTTCTTGATGAAAGTTTTTCGTAGCGTATGGAGTGTTAAAAAGAGTACGTGAAAAAGTGCCTAAAGTAGCTTTTGTGAATATATTAAAAACTATTAAATCAGACGAAAATGTGCAGACGTTTTTTAAAGATGATTCGAGTTTTAATAATGAAAGTTTTTGGTAGGTAATAAATTAGCCCTAAGAAGGGTAGATAATATTTTCTGAACGTATCAAAAATTATCAATTTCGGAGCAGAAATGATAGATGTTTTTTCAAATATTTAAATTTCAAATAATTTTTGTTTAAAAGTACCTTTTGCAGGCATCATAAAATCTGTAAACTTTAGTGCAATTAGTGTAGGGATGATGAATGTCTTAACTATTAATTTTTAAAATGTAGACCGATTTTTCACTTAATTCATTTTTACGCAAGTTTGTTTTGTAGAGTAATAAATAAATCTTAGAAAAAGAACTTCAAGAGTTCCATAAAGTACCTTTTGTAAATATAACCAAAGCGGTAAAAGAGTAAAAAATGCAGCGGTCTTAATTAAAAGTAAGTCATTATTAATGAAAGTTTTTGTAAAACATACTTCAAGCTAGTTCCTAAAATACTTTTTCTGTACGTGTTCTATTAAGTATCCATTTTAGAACATCGCGTTGAAACCTTTTTGAAGAATGGATTCTACTTTAGAATGTGGTTTAATTTTGGTAGAGTCACAGTTAAGTCCTTTAAAGAATATCTAAAGTACATTGTGCGAATTTATGGAAAACTATCATCAGTTAGAGGAAAAAAAGTAGTCTTTTCATAAAAAGGATTCAGTTTTAGGCTTTATTAGATTTATTATTTATAAAAGTGTTTGGTAGGGAAATAGATAAGTCCTAAAAATTTACTTTAAGAGTCCCGAAAGTATATTTTATGTAAGCTTTTTGTGAATCTGGGGATCTTTTTTGTAAATAATTCAATTTTAAAGTATCCTGAATAATTATTAATCTATCAACTTGAGAGCAATAATATTAGAGCCATTTTTTGAAGATTAGTTTTAGAAGAAATTTTCTTCTTGGTAGAATATTCAAAAGTCACCTTCTTAAAGAGAGCCTCTAAAGCACCTTTTGTTAACATTTCGAAAAACATTAAGTTTATTTATTATAATGTTTTTTTAGACAAGTTTTGCATATGACAATTTTTGTAGAGTAATGCATAAGCTCTAAAAACTAATTTATATGAGCCCTAAAGTAATTTTTGTGAATATCTAATAACCTATGAACTTTAG
The DNA here is from genome assembly GCA_036346205.1 of Vesta saturnalis. Lineage (NCBI taxonomy): Eukaryota > Metazoa > Arthropoda > Insecta > Coleoptera > Lampyridae > Vesta > Vesta saturnalis. Next base: position 1,365,922 of record JARFJB010001671.1, read on the forward strand.
GTCAAAGTCTGTAAGGACCTTTTTTAAAAAATCTTCTTTATAAATATCTTTCTAGGAAACTGAATAAGTCTTACAATGAATTCAATTAATCATTATCTAATTGGAGCAGCACATGATTGTATTACAAGTAATGGAAAATAAAATCATAATTTTAACAAATGAAAATGAAACTAAATGTCATTAAGAATAGGTATAATCTAGTTATTCAAGTTTAAGTCTTAAATTCTCGAATGTTACACAAAATCTGCATGTACTGTGTCTGTGTACGTCTAATTCTAAATCGTAATGTAGTAGAGCACCATCATGCACGAATTGCTTTACATTTTAATTATCTAAATTCATAGTATTTTACAATTTGGAGTAAAGGTGTTGTAAAAATATACAAAAACCGTTCTTTTGCTCCATACGGTTGTGTACGTAGGTTTTCCTTACAGCTTAAAATACATAGATTCTAATTACGTTTTGCTTAAAGTTAAGTATTGTTTTGACATTGTTAAAGATAATGTGGTTACAGCGGTAAAGTATTTAGTAGTAAGATAACGTCGCCATTCATTAACTGTCTCATTTATGTATTCAGCAGTATTTGATGGTATTTTTGTTATATCTCACGATATAAGGTAATGACTGTATAATTACTGTTTCTCATTATGATCGAATTTAAAATAAACAATCGTTACTTTCTTTTTAATACCTTAATGTAATTGACAACAACTTATCTAAATTACAGCTGATTACGTACTGTTTACATAATTTATCTATTTAAAAATATTTACTTTAGAGAAATTCTGTGTAAACTTTACTTTTGGTATTGCAGAGTCCATCAGATGCAGCTGAACAGTCATTAGCGAATGGTGTAGATATGAGTGCCAGTTGTGTAAGAATTGCCGAAGATTATACCAAAAGGAAGAATGTTCTCAGAGTTTCTTCCGTTCTTCCCTGCCGCTCTGAGCTCTTACTACAAACTGATAACCCCGTTGATTTAGCAGATTGGGTTAAAGCACTACAAGAACAAGTAGGAACAACGGAAATCGAAACAAAAATTGTAAGTTTCGCTTATTATCTTATCACTTATCACAATTGATAAAAACGTAAAGTAAGCAACGTTATAGTAGTAATGTTTTTAAATTGCATTTTTCAGGATAGTACAGTTACCTTAAAGCAACAAGCCGTTCCACAAACAATTCCAGCATCAACCTCTATACAAGTTCAGGGATCTAGTCGGTTATCACCTCAGCCAAATAAATCGAAACTTCCATCATTACGAAATCGATCACCAACTGGGCAATCACCAGTTAGTAAAACAAGAAAACCATCACAAGTAAATGAAGGATTAACAAGTCCAAAATCGAAAACGTGGAAAGGAAGAGTTGCGAAACAGTTTCGGAAAATACAGGGAGCTAGCTCACCGAGTTCGCCAACTGCTCCGGAAGGTTCAACATTTGGAGTACCTTTAGAACACTGCTACCCTTCTAATTACAATTCGAATGTCCCGCGTTTAGTTGAGGTTTGCACTGATATTGTTGAGAATAAAGGTTTGGATATTATTGGAGTATACAGGGTACCTGGTAACAATGCTGCTATAACCGCTTTAACAAATTTGGTCAATCAGTGTTATGAGGGTGTTCCTCAACTTGATGCGCAGTGGAATGATGTACACGTTGTTAGCAGTCTGTTAAAATCCTTTTTTAGAAAATTGCCAGATGCACTGCTAACCAGCACTTTATATTCGAATTTTATTGAAGCAGATAAAACCAAAGATCCAAATTTACGAATGGAGGAGCTACGGAAATTAGTGGGATGTCTTCCACCTCATCATTATCACACACTTAAACATTTAATGTTGCATTTAAAAAAAGTGACCGATAATTGTGAGGTAAACAAAATGGAAGGACGAAATTTGGCTATTGTGTTTGGACCGACTCTTATTAGAGCAGTGCAGGATGACATGGCTACATTAGTCAACGATATGACACATAATTACAAGATAGTGGAGTCTCTTATTTGCTATGTAAGACTGCTATTTTGCAATACTTTGTATTACTTTATCTATTTTAGGCCGATTGGTTCTTTTCGGAAGAAAGTGCGTCCAGTTTGAATTTGGCACCTCCTCCATCTGTTGATTCTTTGAATAATGTACTGGATGCTGCAAATAATCGCGCCTTACTCTTAGATAATATTAGCAAAGTTGAAGGTAGACGTAATTAATTTCTATTTTCCTTTACTAATTATTCATTCGTATAGGTATCAAAGGTGATAAAGTACCGGGACGTGAATTATTATCATCAATCATTTCGGCAGCACATCGAAAAATGAGGAAAGGGGGCAAAACTACCAATTCTAGCGATTTAAAGGATGATCTTGTTACACCAAATGGAATGAAGGAATTTACATCACAATCTAATTTTCCTAGCGATCACAAACAGGTAACTCACCTTCCCCATTTTTTCTTAAGTTTAAAACTCCTATTGTAGAATATAACTGAAGGAAAATCAAGTGATATACCAACTACAATAGTTGATATTGAAAAATCAGGTCAGCATATGGATAGAGGAACTTATTTTAATTATTCGGATCAGGAAAACTTCCGAAGAAGGGTAAAGAATTTTATCCAAGAGACGGAAGCTAATTTGCAGAGGAATCGAAAAACTGAATTTTATAGTGATAATTTTGGTAAATCCAGCTTTGATTTGAAACAATTTTTAATTATCAAAATTTTTAGATAACAATGTTTCAAGGGGTTTACATAATATGAATCAGGAAAGTAAGCTGTCTTCGTTATCTCATTCGAATTTTAGTGAGTCTTACGCTATAACAAAGACGCAAAGTGCATCGAATGTATTTTATAGACCGATAAATGGTAATGCAAGACATTCTGCTAATAGTGTTTTAACAGTGCAATTTAAAAACTCGAGTGATATGGATAATAGTGATAAATCGGGAAGTTTTGATTTTAATCGAAATAAAGAACATCACGAAACTGCTAATAGTAATTATCAAAATTCGTTTATAAAAAAATTTAGTGATTCGAACAATCTTGGTGTATCATGTCCGAAACCTTTTGATAAAGCGATTCTTAGGAGAGGTAGTTCTGTTGAAAATGTTAATACAAGTATTATGGATCTCACGTCTAACGGAACAATGAAGAAAGTGAAATATGCTAATGAGGTATCTAATTTGTGTATTTTTATACTTTTAATTTCAGTTATAAAATTAATTATATTACAGAACGATTTAAGTCAACGAACTGGATCTTTGGACTCCTTACATAAATTACATGACGCCGATGATGGTAAGTTGTTATATAGGTATGGAAAATTTTTGTTACGGTTGGAAATTTTGTTATTAGAAGCCAATACAGCTTTTTACATTTTCTCATAATTGGAAAATGCTTCTTACGATTTATATAGGAATACACAATTGATTAATTAGTCATATACTGTTAATGTTTTTTATTGATTTTAACTTGACCGTTTGTTCTATTGTTCGGTTCCTCCTTTAGGCGTACATTTATGTATAGTCTACGAAATTGTAGATTTGTTTTCATTTTAACTTAGCTAAAGAAAAATGTTTGGGATTAGATCTTCCATGATATGAAACACTTTTTAATTGTTATTTGAAATCAGTATTTCCTATGCTTTTAAGTGTCCACAGATGATTTTTATTTTATTAATGTAGCCTCAGGTGCATAAAAATTGCCTCGTCATTCTCAAATAATGTGACATAAACATATGTGTAATTGGGTGCCGATTATGCGCCATTGGATTTGAATTCTGTCCTTCAATACTCAACTTTCCACCCTTATATGATGTAAGTTATCACAAAAATTCATCGCCGAAGCTAACTTCATAGAGCTGCCAGCTTCCTGTCATGGTTCTGTATGCAATAATAGGCGCCAATTGTCATTTTGCGGTTTTGAAATTAATTTTTTCTGTCTGGCAAACGAGTAATTGTATAAATTAAATTTGCACAGCTAAGTTCAGGAAGCGGGAAAATTCTGCTTGAACAGTTTTTTCCGCATGTCAAATAATGTGTCATTAATATTACATTATGCACTGTTGTCTGAAGTTATTACAAAAACCTATCAATGCAGCCAACTTCACAGAGCTGCCAGTTTCCAAATCAATCAATGTTTAGTAATGTGTTATTCAGGCGCAACATATTGCTCTCATGTAGCAAATATGTTATTGCAACCATCACAAAAGCTGTCAACTTTTGCATAAATCAATGTTTTGTATGTCAATATGTAGGCATTAATTCAGTTTACGAAGTCGCAATATTCTGCATAAACCATTTTATCTTTATTCAGTGATTAGGCACCAATTATGCGGAGTTTATATTAAATTGTGCACCTTTATAAGAATATAAGTTATATAAATTAGCAAGGTGCAATATTTAGCATTGGCACATAATTGGGCTCTGTGTACAGCAAAAGAAGGTATAGATTTATGCAAAAATTCTTAGCTTTTTGAATTAGTAATTTCAGCATAATTTTTCTACGCCGTTAATATTAAAATTTTTTTCCATTTACGCAGCTAACTTCACAGAGCTACAAATTTCTACGTACATCAATGTTTAGTAATGTGGAATGTAGCCGCAAATTATTTTCACAGAGCAATGTTTTGTAATGCAGTATTTAGGCGCCAATCATTTACAGTCTTTCAAATTGTGCCCTGTGTCAAATAAGCTATTACAACAATTATGTTTGCAGGTTTACGGAACTGAGAACTTCTATATAAAATACTTTTTTTCTACTTTGGTCGCCATATATGCGCCATTAATATTACATTAAAAATTTCACGCCCTTGTTGGAATTAAGCTATTGCCAGAAATTCATTGACAGCTAACTTCACAGTTATGCACTTATATATTAAATGAGCTTTTCATGCACGATAATGAGGCACGAATGATGTGTTCCTCAAATTTAATTTTGCGCTTTACCTAGGAAATTCACATTTCACAATCGTGAACGTTTGCATGAAGTAGTTTTTCTTTAGCCGTTATTAAGTATCAAATATCCTACATATGTGTTGATCCCCTCTATAATTTTATCGCCTATAAGCTTTGAATACTGATCCAGTTCAGAATCCTTATTGTATGAATTACACCTAAGTAATATTGGATAGCACTTCATTTGATTGTGTGCAAAAAATGAATACAAAGTGGAGAACAGTGCTTAAATAGTTTTGTAGTTACATTTTATTGCCTACTGTGAAGTATGGTTTTTCTGCTTTGGCGAAAACTTAGGCTTGAGCAAGCTATAAGTAAATTGATAATGTAAAAGTGATTTCCACGTGACCCCATTTTCCAATGTTCCGTTTTGATATATTGTATATGAATAATGTAATTGAAATGTGTTTAAAATAAAATATTGACCCTATGCTTTTGCCACATTTTAGAACTCACTAAGTGATTATAAAACAATGTTTTGGATGTTTGTCCGTCTGTATACACACAAACATGATAACTCAAAAACGAGTTAACCTATTGTATTAGATAGTGATCAGCCTTCATATACTTCAACCATCATTTATTGGTTTTTTTAAATTCCATTTTTTGAAAAAATTGAGTTGAATTTTGGTTAGGATTAGTATTTTTGAACAAGAAAATTTTGAGGGATCAAAAGCGCTACCATTGCCCTCATTTCTGTTTTTTGTTTAAAGTTATTTTTGAAGAAGTGGACCAATTGAGTTAAAGCGTAGTTGAGATTAGTATTTTGGGGCAGTAATTATCTTCCTATTTTTGGGGATGTTTTGATATAAACCCTCCTCATTTTTGGATTTTATTTGTAACGGTTGGATTGACTTGAAATTTGATGAGGATTATGAAAATGTAAACTTTCACCATTATTAAATATATTAAAATACTTATCTTTTTTTTTTGGGTTTTAATGTAATACAATTTAAACGTTTCGATAGTTATCTTCATCAGTAGTAATATTATCTATTAAAATTGTTAAAGATGTTGAAATAAGTTTGTGAAATTTGAAAATTAAAACACAAACATAAGCCTGCTATTAGTATAACAGTTTGATAAACATATAAAGCCAACTATAGAATTCAATGTTAGTAACGAATAATTAGGTCATTAAAAATTAAATATTGTTAAACTGTCATAAAGATGACAAGTCATAACACCCTCTAACGGTCGAAGGCTAACGAAAAATGTCAACCAAAAAACATATTTAACAACATTTAATCAAATTATGATGTAAGTGTAAAGTTGTGAAAAACTTCAATTTGAAATTGATAGAAGCATTCACAAATATAAACATGACATCAATTAAAATAATCCAGTTAAATCCAACAAAGAAATAGCTTTGTCAATAAGTGCAAGTGCTATTTAACAATGAAAAGCATAATACAGAACGTTTTATGTAATTTTTAATTTTAATTTCAACTAATTATAGTGCTGTGGTAATTTAACATATTATTGGTACAGCATTTACTTTAAGGTCTACGAAAAAACACCAAAAAACCAAGGCATACAAAAGCTAATATTAAAATTAAGACGTACCATTGTGCCATTTTTTAATTATAAGATGCCAAAACCTATATATACCGATATTTTCTTCTTGTCTATTAAAATTATTAGGGCGTTTATATATCTCATAGCTTCACGTTGTAAACGAACATAATAATGAGTTTGTCTTGATAATATTTCCATATTGTCAAATTGAATGTCATTATTTAAATTATTTAAGGCATGGTTAGCTACCGCAGATTTCTCTAGTTGACCTAATCTACAAAATCTCATATGTTCTTTACGTCTTGTATCAATGCTTTAAATGTTTTTTAATTTTTCTTGTAGGTCTAAAAACAGTACTAATGCTATATTTAATTAGGATTTTTTCAATTCTATCTGTAACATAAGCTATAAGAGGAAGAAAAGCAGTACCAACTGGTTTTTCTTTAAGGTTATGTCTACAAGGTGAAATAACATTATTAATATCCATTATCTTGTAAGGATTTTGTTAAATATTTATATTCATCTTTCAAAAATTCAAGATCACTAATTCGTTTTGCTTGATCTACTAAAGATTTGAATTACACAAATTTTTTGACGGGGATGTTGGTTGGATAATTTATGAAAGTATCTATCAGTATGTGCCAGCTTTCTGTAAACCTTAAAAGATAGTGAAGTATTATTTTTATTTTTAGATATTAATATGTCAAGAAATGGTAAATCTCCATTAGTTTCATTTACCATGGTAAACTGGATGCTAGGATGTATACTATTTATAAAAAACAGAAACTCTTGTAATGCCTCTTTTCCATATCTCCAAATAACAAATGTGTCATCTACATGTCTATACCAAACTGAAGGTTTTTTAGGTGCATTTTGTAACGCTAATGTTTCAATTTTTTCCATGTAAAAATTAGCTATAACAGAACTAAGGGGACTACCCATTGCTATAACATCAATCTGTTCATAGGACTTACTATTCCACTTAAAATAAGTCGTAGTAAGGCAGTGCTGAAAAATGATGGTTATATCCTTTGGAAAAAGATGATCAATATATTATTGACAAAGCTATTTCTTTGTTGAATTTAACTGGATTATTTCAATTGATGTCATATTTATATTTGTGAATGCTTCTATCAAGTTTTTCACAACTTTACACTTACATCATAACGATTAAATTTTGTTAAATTTGTTTTTTGGTTGACATTTTTCATCGTTAGCCTTCGATTTGTTATCTTCAAGACAGTTAAACAATAGTTAATTTTTTAATGATCTAGTTATTCTGTACTAAAATTATATTCCATAGTTGGCTTTATACGTTTATCAAACTGTTATATTAATAACAGGCTTATGTTTATGTTTTAATTTTCAAATTTCACAAAATTGTTTCAACATCTTTAAGCACTTTAATAGATAATATTACTATTAACGAAAATAACTGTAAGTGTTATCGAAACGTGTACATTGTACTACATTAATATACAAATACACCATTAAAACCCCAAAAAAAATTAACGCCGCTAGCGTCGGATTGCCATTGGTCCGGGAGAACGTGATGCCTAGGTATACGATTGTGTCTTGTAGTGGTAGTCTTCGTCCGCGTAGGGTCAAGTTGATGTTGGAGGTTTGTCTATCGAAGTTGGATAAGTTGGGATGTCTAAACAGTATTGTTTGGATTGATTGTTAGTCTCCACCGGTTGGCCCAGTTGGAGAAGTGGGTAAGTTGCTGGGTTATTAGTTTGTTTTCCCCGTCACTACCCCTGCTGGTCGCCCAGAGAGTAGTGTCGTCGGCAAATTGTGATACTGTTATGTTCGGGTTGGTACTTTGGGGAATGTCGCATGCATAAACGGTATATAGGATAGGTGCCAGGGCCGATCCTTGCGGATGAAAAGTTGGGGAAGTGGAGGAGCCTACTCGTACCTTTACACATCTGCCTGTCAGATATGAGAGAAGGAGTCGGGCGAATGCGGTCGGGAAGCCTAACGGTCGTAGTTTATGTATTAGTCCTGCGTGCCATACCTTGTCAAAGGCTTGTTGGATGTCGACAAAGGCTGCGAGGCAACAGTCACCGTGGTTCAATGCTTTGGAGGATTCCGTGTAGAATTTTACTAGGAGGTCGTGGCAAGATCGGTTCGGTCTAAAGCCGAATTGGTTGTTTGGTAGGATGTCGTTGGCTTCGAGATGTTCTCTTAGCCTTCGGGACAGGATGGTCTCTAGACATTTGCCCATACAATTTAAAAGGGAAATTGCTCTATAGGATGAGGTTTGGGAAGGATCGGGTCTAGGTTTGGGTATCATGACGGTGGAAGCGGACTTCCATTCCGTCGGGAAATAGGATAGGGCAAGGCATCTGTTGTATATTTGGGCTAACAGTCTAATGGCGTTGGGTGATAGGTTTTTGAGTATTAATCGGTTAAGTCCGTTTTGTCCTGGAGCGGAATTTCTCCCTTGTTTAAGAGTTTGTAGTATTTGATCGGGTGAAATGGGGCTAAGGAAGGGGTCGATATCGGTTAGTACGTGCGGTCTCTGGTTTTAGTTTAGAATTTGGAAAGCCTCAAGGTTGTGCTCGAGCCGAGCTTTGAAATCGTTATGAAACGATGGATCGTCGGGGGTAATGAGGACGGATTGCAGGTGAAGGCCGAACAGGTCGGCCTTCTCCTGGTCAGAAACTGCGAGGGTAGCTTGAGGATTGACTAGATGGCATTTTGATTTGGTTTTTTGTTTCGTTAGGATCTTGAATTTGTGCCAGAATTTGGGGCCTTCGCGGTAGTCTAGTTTGGCTGTTTCTTTTATCCAATTTTCCTGGGTATATTTGCTTGTCTCTAGTCTGATTATTGCGCTTAGTCTATTATATTCGCTTTTTAGTGCTGGATCTCTGGTCTTTAGAAATCGTCGGTATATCCGTCGTTTTTCCTTGATCAGGAGAACGATGCGGGGTGGAAGCGGTTTCCGGGTAATATCTATTACTTTTGTCGGGATAGCTACGTTGGCAGCGTCGAAGATAAATTGGGTCAGTCCTAGTACTGCTCTGTCTATGTCGTCTGTAGTGGTAAGGGGTACATCTGGGAGGTTGTTGGAGATGTGTTCATTGAACGCATTCCAATCGGCGTTTTGAAAGTTTCTACGTGTGATTGTTGTTTGATTTGGGGGAAGTGCGGATCCTAGGGATGTTTTGACTAGTAAGGGAAGGTGGTCTGATATTGTTGTGCCGAGGTGGCAGGTGTCATCGAAAATTTGTGCTATTGGTTTGGCGCATATTATGTGGTCGGGTATGGAGTAGCTGTTGTGTCCAATAAATGTGGGGTGAATGTTCCTAATTCGTACCATTGGTAGTCGTAGTAGTTCGTTCGTTAGTATTTGTCCGTTTACATTGTCCATCGTGTCTCCAAATTGTTGGTGTCTGGCGTTAAGTTCTCTTAGTAGTACTGCATTGGGGATATTGGTTATATATTGTAGTAGTGGAGTGGAAAGGGTGTTATGGTCGGGTGGGTTATAATAGCAAAATACTATTACACGGATGAAGGAAGGTGTACCGATGCGGCTACACACTGGGTGTTGAAGGTGCGACGGTAGGGTGTAGGGAGTGGATGGGTGTCGGGAGTGACTCACCAGTGCAGTACCTCGTTTGCCTCTGTCGGGGTTGTTGCGCAGGTAGGTATTGTAATGGCTATGTTAAGGGTTCCTGTGTTGGTTAATGTTGTCTCTGTTATGGCTAGTATTTGTACGTGGTCAGTGCCGAGTAAGTGTTTCATCAGGTGGCGTTTTCGTCGAACGCCACCCGTGTTAACAGTACCTATCGTCAGGTCCATTGCGAAGGGAAGTGATGAGGGGAGGTTAGGGGATGAAGGAAAGGAAATGAAGTAGGAATTTACTCCTGTCCGTAGTAGGGAGTGCTAAAACCGACTTTCGTACCGCTCCAACTGCAGTACAAACGCCTGTCTAAGAACTCCCTGGCTACTAGGTCCATCCTCTTCGTGATAAGATCGCGTCTATCAGGGAAGATAGTGAACAGAGTGAAGGAAAGGGCTCTCAGGAAGGTGTTGATCCTGAGAAAGTGCTCGTGGCTCTCATCGTCAGGATCGGAGGAGGTGGTGGAAGGCTTGGAAAGGGGGGCTACCTGGGTAGGAGAGAATGAGATCTCCCGCCGTTTCTCAGTCGAAACTATAAGTAGGGTGGGAGCCGCCGCAGTTGTTACACTTTGGCGAGGATATGGAAGGGCAGGTTTGGTATTTGTGGCTCCCGCCACAGGAGGGGTACTTGAGGGATCGGGTAGGACACTCTACTGCTTGGTGACCCACCGGGGTGCAGGTGGAGCAGTACTTGGGGACTAGGTTGGGAGTGTGTGGAGGATCGCACTCGTAGCGTCTCCCGAACATGCAGACGTCGTTGTGCAAAAGGAAGTCGATCGAAGATTTGGAGTGTGTAAGGATACGGACAAAGGATGTGGGACGGTTGGTGGCTCTGGAAATAATACGGATGGTCTTGGTTACAGGGGGAGGTCGATGGCCTATGTTATTTCCTCAGGGGTAATGTCACGCTCAACCCCGCGGATAACGCATGACAGGGAAAGGGTTTTGGGTTCGGGTCGGGTGTGGGTTGGGCCGAACAGCTGGGATAAGGTAATGGATGGGGTGCCAAAGGTTGCTTTAATGGATTTCTCCACTTCAGCGGTAGGGATAGGAGTTGAAGTTTCAATAAGGGCGGTGTGGTTGTGGTTGAATCGTAGATTCACCCACGGGAGTTGGAGAAGGCGGAGCATGGTGTACAGTTGCTTCTGAGAAGTAACTGCTTGAGGGATATTGCGTAAGCAATAGCGGGATTTAGGTTGGGTGACGGTTGAAGTGGAGGATGAGGATGAGGACGAGGATATGGATAGGGTAGAGGGTGAAGGTGAGGGTGGTGTCCTGGTCGTTGTCTTCGTCATCGTCGTGGTTGTCGTCGTCCGGGTCGGTGCTACCGGTAGCGAAGCTACGGCAGCGTAGGTTACGGTCGGTGTCCTCGGGGTTAGGGAAAGGGGACTGGGAGGTGCGGGTTTACCATGTTTTACCATTGTGGTTAGTATTGGGATGGGGTGTGCAATAAATGCAAATGTATTTTGTTTTAAGAAGGTGGTGGACTGCCACCGAGGTGCAGCCTGATACCCCGCTGGTTTAAGGCTTAGAGTTAAGAGTCCGATAGAAAATGGAGGGTTTTGTTATAAGGAAAGGTTTTAAGTGTAGGAATTTAATTTACGCTGCGGCTTCCCTCTTCGTGTGGTTGGATCCGGTTACTGACTGTCTTCGTTCGTTGTCTGGATCTATGGAATTCAAAGTATCAGCTTCTGAGTGTAGTAAAGATTCTAAATTTTCGTTTGTCAAAGACGGTCTCAATCTGGTTTTTGATGTTTCAATTTAGAAAATGCTCGTTCGCAAGAGGCTTGTGTCAATGCCATGGTTAGAAGAAATTTATATACTTTTGAAAGTTCTGGGTATTGTAAACAGTATATGTTATATTCTAATATAATTTTATATGCACACTTGATACAACTGTTGCATGATGCCGACGCTTTGCACTGAATCTCGTGGTCTTCATCATCTTCTTCTTGATCATCGTCATCATCATTGTGGTCATCGATTTTCTCGTCTGAGACATCTTCATAGTCGGCGTTCATACTTGCATTTGAAATCTGGGGCCATACATTCATGAACGAGATAAGTTCTTCTTTCAGCTTTTCTTCATCAACGTTCACAGGTAATTCTCCTATTTTCTTCAATACTTTAGGAGGAAGAGATTCTTGGGATTTGAATTTTTTTGGGTCAAAACAGGCCAGATCCAAATAGAGCGATTTGTGCTACACAAAACGGCTTTCCATAGTTTGGACAGCTCTATCCACAATTACGAAGAAGGTCTTTAATTTGAATTCTTCTTCGGGAGAAGTTCCAACACTGTTGTCTTCAGCAAGTTCTCCTGCCATTTTCTTTACTTTCTTCTTTCTTTTCTCAGTTATGGCTTTGCCAATAACGATGTCATCAAGAGCTTCATCGGTCTTTGCTCTTTCTTCAAGTTTCCGCGTCATTTTCAAAACAAAGCGCTGTGCTGCTTTCAAAGTTTCAGCAAACTTGTCTTGTAGGCGTTTTAGTCTACTAAGAGAAGACTCAATATTCCTCCACGCTTGGGCGTAGTCTAGATTCTTTTTTTGGATATAATCCGATAGTGGCATAGCGATTTTGAACACTTGTAAGAATACGATGCCAACAACCATTGTTTTGAAATCCAGATACTTGTTAAGTAAAGCAGTTGCTTCATGTCTTACTTTGGCGTTGAAATCAGCTGAATGTGAAATTTTGAACATAGCCCATACCAACTCCAGATAAATGTGTTTAGGTTTATCTGTGTTTGAAGACTGTTCTTCAGAAGAGGTCCACTCATCCATTCTGTCGAAGATTTTCTTTGCTGCGTTGCTGCGGCTTCGCCATCTAGTAGCCCCAATGGCTTCCAACTTGTACTCAGGATTTGGCTCCCTGAACTTGTCCAGTCTTGTAATTGAATCCTTTAAAAAAACCTGGGTCACTTGCATTATGCTGAAAAATGAGATTGATACAGTGAGGCACTGAGCTGTATCAGGTATTACAAGATTTAAAACGTGCGCGTAGCACCACGTGTGAATGTGATTTGATATTTTGCTGATTATTTGTGCAGTCAAACCATTATACTGGCCGCTCATGCTAGATGCGCCATCAAACGCATTTGTGACGCAATCACTCAAGGTATTTCAAGGTCTGTCAATGCTCCACAGAGTGTCAAATAATGTCTCTCCTGTAGTAGAAACCACACTTTTTAATGCCAGTAGTCTCTCGCACACTTCATGTCCTTTAACATACCTGGCTACTATTGCACATTGATCGTTGCTACTTATGTCTATTGTCCATCAAAACTGAGTATTTGCCGGCTGACTTGATTTCATTTGCCATGACAGATTTTTTTCCTTTTGTTGTGCTGGTCATTATTTTAACTTTTTGATGTTTCAAGTCTTCAAACCCTGTACAAAAGGTTGAATTGGAGTTGCTGCTGTAAACGATTCAAATAAAACAGAACATTTTCTTCATTTGAAATCCAATGTCTCTGAAGGGTTTCTCCATCGTTTCGTTTTACAATGTATAAAGGTTTTTTGTCATTGAAAGGCTTTTTCATCAGGTTAGATTGGATGATAATCAAAATATGCCGATAAATCTCTTTCGCTTGGTTTTTTGAAGTAATAGATTGTAGATTCTTGAGATTCCTCTACTGTAGGAATACATCCTTGAACAGAGTTTCCTGTATCGAGTGAAGGTTCTTCTAGTTTACGAGGACTAAAGTTAATCGGGTCTTCCTCTTGAATTTGTGAATTTTCCACTACTGTGAATCCTTGAAATTTATCAGAACTGAAATCGGAAAACTGATTCATCGTCTGTTTATTCTCTATCGTTTTGAAACAATTAAGATTTGATGAGTTTGATAGTAAAGACAAGCTAACAAATTCTGCTTCCTCAAACGTTTTGTTTTGTGTATGTGATTCAAGATTTTCATCTTCGGATGGGCCGTCAGGTTTTTTAAACAATGTTGTTATTTTTGAACATGATTTTGCAGACTCGAGTAGAAGTTTGTTTTTATTTTCTTGACGAAATTCATGTCCACTTTTTTTCTTTTATTTTTATTGTCCATTATTTGTACCCCGCTAAAACAAATATGACTAATTAATTTATGTACTTGCAAAAAACATTGATTTAGTTTTAAATGTAAAAACCTTTGTGATAATTAACCACAAGTTTTAACCCAGCTCTTGTAAAAAGGGAAAATCACATTAATTTTTACTACAGTATAGCACACAATGAAAACGAGACCCCATTTTTCTTACTAGGTAGTATAAAAGATACTCTAGGTTGTCTTTGGTACTTGGTAGTATGCATCATCCACTGTATAACAGATATGTACTCCACTTAATTGATTGTTACCCGGTATTCATACCGTCTATTTGTTTAGGTTTTTAGGGTAAAATAACTGAACATCATACTTTTGTAATTAACTGAACATAATTATTTAGATATAAATGTTGTATAAATTATGTAAATTAATTATCTTCACGAGAACCGGATAGCAACTGAAAATGGATGGTTGTGACTTAGGCTCAGTAAGACTAAAGTAAATCCATCAAAAATAAAGTCAACCGTGGGAAGGAAGCACACCGGAAGTTTGGAGCAATAAGAACAATATGAGTATTCTGCGCGCCGGGAATAATTCTGGTACAGAGTACAGATGCGGGCAACTTTAATACTTTTGGAAATAAGTTGGCATTGTTGAGTTGAGTAGTTCTCATGGTTCGTCGAACAATAAGTGTTTTTTAAAATTAAGTATTAAATATTAATTAAACAATAATCGCCAACCGTTTGGATATTAGGGTTTTAAAGTGTTTGTATAGGCTTTTTTTGCAAGTTTCAGTAGTAATTAAGCATAAAAAATCTTCAAAAACCAAAAAAATAATGATATTTGACAATCCGATAATCCCGGGATTTGAAATAACTTACCTTATATTTGGCATTGGATTTTGTTCTGACAGCTTAGAGAGCACATGTAGATTTCCTAGTAGAATCTAAAATTGAATTTCAACTACATGTAATTGACGCCCAATTATCGTTCAACAATTTATACAGAAGACAATGTGAAGGTAACCGTGTCAGTGGAATTTTTTTTAATAATTTGTTTTTAAATTTTATGTGCAAAATGACACATAATTAGCGCCTAATTACAACGCACTAAAATGTTTGATGTGAAAATAGTAGTGTCAATAAAATTTTCGTAATAATTGGTTTGTGCTAGGGGCACATGATTTAATATGGCGCAAAATAGTACGCATTTTACGCCTAATTACTGCATAAGAAAAATCTACTCATGCAGATGTTTGATGTCCCGTGAACTTAACCGAGTCGATGCATAAGTTTTTTTTTTTGGTCGCAAACTTTAATTTGTGGCTGATATTGGCTCTTAAATTCTGCATAACAAAACAAGTTGACAGTGATTTTTTATTATAGCGCAAAATTTAATTATCGCTTAATTATCCAGATGTGTAAATCTCATTAATTGAAAATGGTGTTATAATCTTTACACCTTGTACTTTTTTTTTCTTAAATTTTATGACAGGTGTACAGTATGTCCCACTAAACGTGTGTGGTTCGCGGGAAGTATTTATACTTTTTTTGGCAAAAAATCTCTAAGATAGTGACGAGAATTTGGTGGAGAAATATACTGGAGTACTTTATTAAAGTCAACTTTAAACTGTTCATTTACTGAATATAACCAATCTCATGGTTCAATCTGAATTGTGGATAATTCCGAAATTACCGTATACTCATTACAGTGTTTAGAAAATGCTATGGGTGTTGAATTTCCTCAAGTACGTTATAATAGAATCTAACCTACAAAGTTGTTAAAAAATGATATTTCTTTGCTTATTTGTAAGCTGAAATGGGGTATATGGGCTTAGTCCAAAATACATTATTGACCAATTTTAATAGATGGCGATTTTTTGAGCGTGACATGCATTATTAGAGCTGGTTTGCTTTTCTTTAGCTATATGAGTAATATGTGTGAAGTTTTACACTAGAATAAATAAAAATCTAGTTCTTTATTACCTTTTGTGACTTACGGGGTAATCCTGAATAAAAAGTGTTCTAGTACACGCTTCATGAAAGTCATTTGTAGTTACGCATTGTATTCCCTTCCCCATTTAGGCTTGTCTAGCTTTCAGTATCAAATCGCATAGCCATTATGCACTTAGGTCTTGACAATTCTATATCAGGTTCGAGTGCTACTGACATTTATTTTTATTATCAAAATGTGAGGGGTATGCGCTCTAAATGTTTAGAGTTTTATAATTTCGTTACAGTTGATGAATACTCTCTAATCAGTCTAACAGAAACATAGTTAAATCCGAATATAACTAATGAAGAATTATTTAACTGCGCACGATACTCAATATTTTGGTCAGACCGTAATTACGCTTCAACAGGTATGTTAAGGGGAGGGGGTATGCTTCTTGCTGTTAATTCCAACTTCACTACAGAAAAATTGTCACTAAATGAGTTTGCTACTTTACCTTCAATAGATATAGTCAGCCCTAAAATAAAATTGTCCACAATACCCTTTATGTTTTTGTGATTTATGTACCACACTCATGTACAATGAAAGACTACTTGGATTTAATTCTATTTAGCAATTTGCATGATATTCTTATTGGTAACGTATTAATAGTCGGTGATTTTAACATCCCCGGCATGTTTAACTAGATGGTCAATGGTTATACATAGCGTAGCAAACTTTTTTTCGTTTTTTGATTTGAAGCAGTATAATCTTGTGTTCAATACTTCTAACAGATTACTAGATCTAGTATGTGCTAAATTTTGATGTGAAAGTAAATAAATTGCTTGATCCTCTGTTACCTGAGAATGTGCATCACTCCGCTCTGGTAATTCTAATTAGAAATATCGACATTAGATGCTTGTATTGCACCACAAGCAAGGATGACGAATATAACTTTCGTTGGTGTGTACAACTCTTTGTCGCACATTTGTTGGAATCCTATCTACAATTGTCAGAATGTTTAGGATATGATTACTAGATTTTACGATGTCATATATCTTTCTTTTGATAAGTTCGTCCCACATGAAAGATCAGCTGGGTAAATTTCCGTGTTGGTATACACGTGATTTAATAAAGAATATTATGTTGAAATATTTATATCTTAAGAAGTTTAGGATCACCAAGACTAATTCAGACCTATTGGCATTTAAGCACACCAGATCCAGAATTAAAATTGACATTAGAAAAGCACATAAAGCCTATATACTAAAGCTGGAAGCTGAATTTAAAACTAACCCAAAAAAATGTTGGTCCTTTGTTAACCGCTCTACGCACTCTGCATACAACTTGCCTCTTACTTTTCTAGTTGCTTTTCTCCCCAAGGGACGTATTGTAAATCGTATACCTCTTTTATTAATGATACTTTTTCTATTAAGTCATTCCCCTGAAAGCGAAGTCTCAGAAGTAATACATAAACTCAGTTCTAGTATCATATCAGGTTTAGATCAGTTACCTACCTTCTTGATTAAAGATTGTGCTCCTATCTTTGTAAAACCGTTAACGGTTCTATTTAACAAAATTTTAAGCTCCAAGGCTTTCCCAGACGCTTGGAAGGCTGCCAAAATTTGTCTGGTCTACAAGAAGGATTCGAAAGCTGAAATTACTTACTATCGACCTGTCTCTATACTTTGTAACTTTTGTCAAGTATTTGAAGTAGTTTGCATAAACATTTGATATTTTGGATTACACAAAAAAATTCCCCACTTCAGCATGGATTCTATCCTGGTAGATCCACCATCACAAATTAGCTGTGTTTTACTCAGTTCCTATCAGAAGGTTTGGACAATAGACTTCAAGTTGATGTCGTATATATAGATCTGAGCAAGGCATTTGACACTATGGATCACTGTATCCTTTATGATAAGTTAGAAATGTTTGGTTTTTCAGATGACCTTATTCAGCTGTTTATTTCTTATTTTGATAATCGAAACTCTTTAGTGTATTTCAATGGGTATAAACCAGCTCCTTACATTGGGGCTTCTGGTTTTTTTAACATCTTTATCAATGTTTTGATTAGTAACCTTAATGTTGACTGCTTAATGTATGCTGACGATATTAAATTATTTAAGATAATTCGAGACGACAATGATGCTTTAGACTTACAAGGTAGTATCGAACATATGGTCGAGTGGTGCAAATTAAACAAATTTGAATGTTAACAATTCCAAATCCGCAGTTATGTCTTTCACTCGTAAACAAGACAACACCGAGTTTCAATACAATATAGATAACTTCATCTTTGCTAGACCCGACAGGATAACTGACCTCGGTGTAGTTTTTGATATGAAATTGTCATTTCAAACACATTGAAAAAACAGTATACTTGCCATACCAAAGCCTTTGTTTTATTATAAGGAATTCCAAAAATTTTTCACGAGAAAGTGTTCTTTTATATAATTCCTATATCCGCTCTAAGCTAGAATATGGATCAATAGTGTGGTGTCCCTCTTACTTGATGCATGTTGATGCACTTGTAAAAGTAAAGAGACGCTTCCTAATATCTGTTTTTTTGAACGAACAATCACTACCCATTTCAAGGCTTTGCTCAGGAGTGTTTATTAATTGAGTATGGCTTTACCGTCTTAGAGACCAGAAGACGTATGCAATCTGTGGTATTCCTATTTAAGATGATATCTGGTAGAATGGACTGTGAAAAAATCTTAAGCATGATACTGTTAAAGTTAAACAAAGTAATACACGGTTGACTAGCGGTTTTTATCTTCCAGCTGCTAAAACTAATCTGTTTTTATATTCACCTTTGTATCGGATGATTTCAGTCCTTGCATCAATTGAAGACGAGATTGATATTTTTAACTGCTCGGATTATTAAATTAAATGTAGTTTTCTCGTTCAAAACTGATTATTTTATGTATTTTCTAATAAAACAATCACAGTTACACAGTCTCAGCTTTTCTATATCTGATTTAGTCTATACTTCTTAACGTGACTATTTATTAACTCCTATTTAATTGGGCTACTAAGCCTGTTTAGAGGTGTAACGTAATAATAAGAATTACTTTAAAGTGCTGCTTTACCCATATACTGTGGTCGTGTCATCCTTTGTGTATGTGAAAAAATGGGTGGTACCATTAATCAAACTTACCATTTTTGGATGCTTTTAACACATACTCCAAAACCTATCAATGACATGTAATCAAAAATAACTACTCAAAATTGGATCTCTGATACTCTATTTTGAGCGTTCTCCTTGTTATTCCATTCTTCTTTATCTGCTTGCTTTCTTCTGAGCACATTGATCTTCAGTATATATCCTATCCAGCTTATCTTTTCATCATGTATTACGATTGTCATCTTCTCAGAAGTTCTTAATTCTTAATATGATCTGTCCACTTTGATTTATTCTTCTTCAGCTCGTTCCATTTCTTAATATTGATTTTCGAACTATACATACATGTTTTTTAGTTAGATCTTCCATATGCACCATAAAAACTGAAATTTATGCGTATAAAAAATTGAATGTTTTGTATCCACGAGCTTCGATTAGTTTCCATTTATTGCGCATATTTCTTTAAACTAATTTTTAATGTTTCATATGAAAAAATCTTAAAAAGTAAACATGTAAAATTGAGTTACCTCTAAAAAAGGTCGCTATACTTTTTGCTTCAAAGTTGATAGTTTTTAGTATAATCACAAAAGGCAATATCGGCACTTTTTAAGGGCATATTTAACTAAAACTGAATTATTGTTGAAAAGGTGTTACTGTTTGCTGTAAAGATGAATAGTTTTCAATATACTTACAAAAAGTTCTTTAGTGACTCTTTATAGGCTACCTTTTTTTAGTACTTATTTATTAAGCTTTCTTCAAGAAATCTTGTTACAAATGGAATGATCTTTAATAAAGGGTGCTACTATTTTCGCTTTGACGACGACAGACGGATTTGCTTGAAGTATTACGACTTAATTGTGACCCTACCAATACTTTTATTAAGAAAATTTGTCTGAAATTGAATCACCATTAAAACAAGTATAATTTTAGTTCCAAACTTAATAAGTTCATGAAATATTCACGGACTCTTTCTGAAGTATCTATTTTAGGGCTATTTATTCTCAACGAAAAACATTCATTACGTAAAATTATCTAAAATAAGTTTCTGCACTTTTTGCTCTGAAGTTGATAGTTCTTGATATATCTACATAAGGTGGTATAAGAACTTTCTTGAAGTGTTCTTTTAAGTCTTGTTTATTTCTCTACGAAAAACTCTCGTGAAGAAAATTTGTCTTTAAAAAAGGATTCTTCACTTTTTGCTCTAAAGTTGATAGTTTTTGATACATTTCTGTTTTAGTGACTATTGATTATCCTACGAAAAACTTATAAAGAAAACTTGATTACAATTAGCTATTTTAAAAAAAGGTTTCTACACTATTTTCTTCAAAGTTAATAGTTGTCGTTACATTCTTAAACAATACTGTATAGACTCTCTTTGAACTACCTTTCTTTTAGAACTAAGTAGTTACCTTACAAAAAAACTTTCATCTTTAAAAAAGGTCTGTGCACTTCTAACTTTAAAATTAATAGAGTGGAAACGGAACCCTCAACTTTTCTTGGTTTAGATAAAGTCTGACATCAAAAACTGTGACCATTAAATATACCTAATTAGAAGATTCAATATTAATTTATTGTAATAAAACAAATTTTAAAGTATATTTATGTAGAAAAAATATTTGATACTAATAATATTGGGTGTGTTAGGGTACGGAGCCCCAGTGGCTCCAGTACGAGGTTGGAGGCCTGTGCGGCCCCCAACAGCTCCCCAACGTCCCCCTCGTACCCGTTTCCGCAACAGGTTTTAAAATGAGGTATTTAGCTGTGCTGCTTTTGCACTTGCTTAGCGTGTATTATACAAACTCGGCCTAACATAAAAGCACAGCACTAATTCCAAAATATGAATGATATAATATGGTAACACAATATAACGTAATAACGTCATTTTTGCACGAATTCTCTTTGCTTTGAACGTTTTGTTTTTGTTATTTATTATCAATCAAGTAAAATTTAATTAATTTTAGGTGGAGATTTACAATCAACGATAATGAAAATTTTTGATGAGAAGAAAAAAATATTAAATCCGTTATCGGGAACTGATTTACCATATGCAGATGAATCACCAGAACGACCAGCATTCGAAAATACTTCCTATCAAAATAAAGAAAATATTCCCGCTTCGCCTAAGCTTTATCGCAACCCAAGTTTACATAAAAGTATGCTAAGTTCGTCAAAACTCACAAAATTTACTAACATAGAAGATTTTAATTCGAAGGAAAAAGGAAGCTTTGAGGAGGAAAAGGATAAGGATTGTTCTGAAACTGTACCTGATAACGACCGCCATCTGACTGATAAATTGGTGTATCAGTCTAACACTGCTTTAAAATTACGACGATCCGAATCATTAAATAAACCAGATCGCACGGTTTCGCCACCTAATTACAAATTGAAAAGATCTGAAAGCCTAAATAAAGCGAGTGAGCGTTTGAAACGTTCTGATAGTTTAACGAAAACTGAGAAAACCGAAAATAATTTGAATAAGCGTCGCGAACTGTCTGCGTCTACCCGAAGGACCAATAAAGAATTTACAAAATTGAAACGTAAGAATGGAATGCCAGAACGATCTATTAAAAGGCGACATACTGTAGGGGGCACAAAAGACTTTGATAAAGTTAATTGGTTGGATAATAGGTATCAAGAAGAGTATTTAAACAGTGAAAAAACTCACAAGGAAAAATGTACATTAAGAACAAGTTCACCTGATCTCAGTTCGACTCGAAGAGAACGGTTACTGTTCGAAGTAAATTTAGTTGGCCCTGAAAATATGGTCGTTGCTTTAAGACAGCATTTAATTGGTGCACGGCCTCAAAGTTTACCAGAACCCAGGATATTTAATGTACCATTAGAATCTCATGTTTAGCGTTGTGGATGTGATTATCCGGAGAAGTACTTAATCTTGATTTTTCCATTTTTGCATTTAGTATTAATTTGTCAAATCGGCTAAAAAAATTTAATAAAATGACACGCATTTTTAAACATTTTAGAGTGAATCTTGACTTTTTGGCATTATTGCATGCTTCTAAAGTGCCTTACGGCACTTTAAGATTGTAGTCTTTCAATTATATATTTTTCGTGGGTATGATTAAAACTGCATTCTGGCTTTGAACCGATTATTAGTAAAAGTGCAATATGTGCATGTAATTTTTGATTATG
This sequence comes from Vesta saturnalis, assembly GCA_036346205.1. NCBI lineage: Eukaryota > Metazoa > Arthropoda > Insecta > Coleoptera > Lampyridae > Vesta > Vesta saturnalis. The sequence goes on from JARFJB010001671.1 coordinate 1,388,253, forward strand.
CGAATTGACGTATTTTGCCGAAAATGCCTTTGCTTGTATATAATGCAATTTGAAGCAATTTGTAATTGCAAAAAGACAGAAATATAATTTCTAACGCATATATATTATGTAGTTAGTGCATTTAATTGTTTATTATTTATTTTTGTTGGCTTTTTTAAATGTGATTCTAAAAATATTCCACTTATAAGCAAATGAATTTGTGATAAATATTTTTATGTAATTTAGGAGTTTATAATTTAATGCATTTGTACATACCTGTGTGGTTTATTTGAATTTGGTAATACCAAATAATATATTGTGCTTCCTGAGAAATAAAATTACGTATTCTCTTATTACATTTTTATTTAGACATATTTCTATATACCAATTAGTTTTTATTACAGTATTGTGTAATACTGTGCCAAACTATTCTTATTAAAAAGGAAATACTCTGGCTACACTCGATTTATTTGTATATAAAGTTGACTTTATTTAGATGCTTGAATATGGTGTAGAGAGGTCAATCATTTAGGCTGTTTCAGTCTTGCCTGTTATTGTTTTCTAATAGTATAAGTACAAAATGTATGTGTTGTTGTATTTTGTGAAATTTGTAAATACATTTTGAAATAAATTCTTTCAGTTTTAATTGAATACACATTCCTGTACAGTGTGCTTTATTTTGTTTGTTCCGCTGCAGTATTATAAAATATAAATTTTAAATACAAAATAAAGTATATTGCCTAGTCACTAGCCTTAAATTATAACAATAGATTAAAATTTTATATAAATAACAATAAAATACAAAATAAAAATACTGCATACAATAGATCAAAATATGAGGGTAACCAATTATTACAGTTTGGCACATGAGTAACATTATAGTATGTGGTCTGTTTAAAAAATAACCGAATTTCATTTCTAAAATTTTTATTTTTCCACTTTCACATTATTGTGTTGAATTGTTGAAATTTTGCACTACTAGTCAAGGCGAAAGGATGTTTTTTAAACGTGTTTCAGCTTCTTAGTGAAACAAGTGCAGGTGAAAATGACAATTTCTAGTTCTACTTTGAATATCAATAATAAACAAAAATAACAATAATCTAATCAGTAGAATGTTAGTAATGTGTGAAATGGCTTCATAGGTACACAAATAAAAAAGGCGCAAAAACAGTATTGTTGCATTTCTATGCAATTGTTATGAAAAGTGTGATTTCTTCAAACCCATGTCTGATACGATTGTTAAAACTCATGTAATCGTAAAGCGCAAACACTACCCTTTGTCTACAGTGTTAACTCTTAACATGTAAATATTTAATTTTTTTAAATTTCTAAATCAATAATTTCTGAATCAATCAAGTAGTGCACGGTGATCCTGAGTTTTTGAACAGATTTTATAACACAGCGGTTTGTATAGTAATAATAAAACAAAAATAATAATCGAACCAGTAGAATCTTAGTAACGTGGTGAATGGCTCTACTAGAAATTTTGTACAGTTTTTTCATATCATTAAATTGTTTTATTAAAAAAATCGTAAGACTTCGATAGAAACAATTAAATATGACGACCAAGGTACATTATCTTAAATTTAAGTTTTTATTTAGATAATACATGTAAAGTTTGACGTACTAAACAAAAATGATCACGATCGAAAAAGTTGATCAGAGAAAATAAATAATCATAATCATCCAGTATACATTTATTTAGTTCTTAAATTGAAAACGTATAAATACATGTATAAAAGTACAATTTTTATAAACATATAAATCCACTTGTTACCTGTATGTTTCTATTGATGCGGTTATAATTTTTACGTTTATTCCATAGTTAACTTCCGTTGTTGCGAAAACAACAGTTGTTTTAATTCCTAAATGACAAATTCTTCTTAGTAATAAAAAAAGGAATTAGAATTCTGACATTTTAAAATTTATCATAAGGTGTAAAAATGCAAAAAAAATTGCGAAAATTTTTGACCAAAGGGCCAAAAATGTTTGTTTCCAAAAATTATCTGAAATGGTTAGAAATGGCCCAAAACACTAAAAATGCAAAAAAAAATTTTCGAAAAATTTTGACCAAAGGGCCAAAAAAGTTTTTTTCCAAAAATCATTTCAAATGGCCAGAAATGGCTCAAAACGTGTAAAAATGCAAAAAAAATTCCGAAAATTTTTGACGTTAAGGGCCACAACATTTTTTTTTTTACAAAAATCATCTCAAATGGTCAGAAATGTCTCAAAACGTGTAAAATGCAAACATTTTTGAACATTTGTTAGCAAAGGGCCAAAAAATTTTTTTTTCAAAAATCGTTTTAAATGGCTAGAAATGCCTTAACACGTTTAATAAGATAAGATAAAAAAACCTCGTACATTATGCGTTTTGAACCCGAGACGCTGGGACATCAATCAAACGCGCTGCCACTGTGCTACTGAACAAGTTCACGAACAAACGAAGAACTTGGTAGATATTCAATTCAAGGATGGTTCACTTAGTTGCCTACGTAAAGACATGCCGGTTTGCTACGAATAGCCGTTGGTATTTATACACTCTATAATAGTCGAAATCTGGAATTCCATTTTGACTGGACAGACTTCGTTCAGAAGTTCATCATCAAACCTGGGTACCAAATTTCATGACGATCGGATTATCTTTGTGGATGCTATCGCGCTGAAACAGATATAGGCAGACAGAGGACATACATTTTGAAACTTTCATGTTTGAACCTCTTTTTTTCCAACTTACGGTAAAGCAATTTTTTAAGTATGGTAGCTCATTTTAAAGGAAATTTAATCATCTTTAATAATACGCTGGGATCTACTTTCTATATATTTTCTATTTTGCGATAATTCACAAAAACTAAAGTGCTGCACTCGAAATTTCGCCGACCGCTTACAATACCTCCCAATACTTTCGAATTGTGAGGTAAAAAGTCGCACATCTAGTATTTAGATTGCTATAGCATGATTGTTAAAACTCATAATTGTAAACTTAAAGAGCAAATGATCAACGTTTTGTCTCAAGTTTGAACTCGCACATGTAAACATTTATCAATAGCAACAAAAATGTAGAAAACTAATGAAATCACTTATTTTATCCCACGGTAGCGTGGGGTATATAAAAAAAATTGCATAGGGAACAATTTAATATAATACGATGTAATGTAATGTAATTAAATATATATGCAGGGTGTCCCATAGTTAATGGTACATAGGACCATGGTAGAATCCCTACCTAAAATTATGATGATTTGCAAAATATGACCTTAATAAAATGTTGATAATTAAGATGTTACAGTGTGTTAAAGTTGAAAATTATTAAATTGTTAATGGCTCTAACTTTTTGAATACCCTGCATTTTTGTACTAAATTTAGTGGAAAGTTTATTGACCTAAAGCGCACCCAACCATAGAACAATTTCCGAAATCGCTTTTGCCAGTGGCGTACAACATGAATGTTAAACCCCTTCATCCCTCCTAAATATTACGCCACTGTGCGAATATCAATTTCAACTATAAATTCATATTTTCCAATGTCTTGTACGTAAAATATGTACTCATCTTAAGAACCCGTAAAGTGAATAATTATCGAGATATTAACCATTAAAGAGGTAAACACAGTAATTATAACTTATTTTTGTACCTATCTACAGTACATTTGGTAATAAAAAGCAAAACCATGTTTTATTTATTTATTTTATTTTATTATTCTGGATTCCTAACAAGAGTGCAAAATTTTAATGTGAAAATAATGAATTGTAATCCTGACCTACTCAAAATGTACTATGGATAGGCAAAAAAGTTAAAATTACAGTGTTTTTACCTGTTTAATGGTTAATATCTGGATAATTATCCACCTTATGTGTTCTTAACAAGAGTAAATATTTTACGTACAAGACATTGGAAAATATGAACTTATAGTTGAAATTGATATTTGCACAGTGGCGTAATATTTAGGAGGGGTGAAGAGACTTATCATTTATGTTGTACGCCACTGGCAAAAGCGATTTAATATATTGTTCTACAGTTGGGTGCGCCTTAGGTCAGTAAAACTTTCCACTAAATTTAGTACAAAAATACAGGGTATTAAAAAAGTTAGAGCCATTAACAGTTTAATAATTTTCAAATTTAACATCCTGTAACTTCGTAATTATCAACACCTTATTAAGGTCATATTTGGCAAATCGTCATATTTAGGTCAGGATTCTTCCATGGTTCTATGTACCATTAATTATGGGGCACCCTGTATATAGTAAGTATACAGTTATATTATTTACATCTTTCTTGTTTCTGTCTATTTTGCAACCCCCTTTCTTGTCGAGGCAGTAGGCAAAATAAGTTTTAACACTGTACCGTAGTAGGATGACACCGGCAGTAGGGAATGCTGCATCGTCCGGGGCACAATTTGGTTAGTAATCGGTCTGCTAATTTAATTATTAAAAGAACAAAACCAATGCCTTGGATCAATCCGATTACAAGGAGCGGTCATGGTCGAAACAGACAGGCCCATTTGCTGACCACAGAGCAAGGAATGAATGGCGAGTTGGTAAATGGAATGTTAGAGGTGTGCATGGTAAAGAATTTGAAATTGAAAATGTAATGAATGAAATAATTCTGTGGAGATGAAGGATGGCAGCCTAGCACTATGATCAGGAGTTTTAAATGCATGACGCTAAAGGAGTTGGAGTGATCGTGAGTGAAAACGCGAAAATATGTGTTAAACAGTACGAATTGGTGTGCCTCAGGTAATGTGGGTTAGAATGAAAGTGGAATTCGAAATTTTTTTCTCATTTTCTGCTATGCACCGGGGAATGGAGAAAGAGAACTTCTGGAATGATGTAGAGAACGTGTATGTAAGCCAAACGAAAGAGTGGTGATATTGGGAGATATGAATGGATGGTGGGTGTACAGAGAGAACGTGATGAACGGGTTCTAGGAAAGTTCAGAGAACAAAGAGTCAATGAGAATGGTGAACGCTGGTGAACATCTGTGTGGAGAGAAACCTGTTTGTATCTAATGCGTGGTTTAAGAATAAAAATGTGCATATGTATACTTGGCAAAGAGACGAATCTAAAAGTGTGATTGACTTGATAGTGTATGATGAACGATTTAGAAATCTGGTGAGAGATACAAAAGTAATGCGCGGATCGGAGTGTGGATTGGACCACTGTTTGGTTGTATCGAGTGTGTTTAGGGCAAAACTGGGTTTGGAGAAGGAAAGCACACGTAGTGCGAACGTCCTGAATTAGGGTAGATAAACTAGTAGATAATGGTGCAAGAATGAAATATGCAGATGCTGTAAGCGAAGAGTTGAATGTGAATGAAGCAGTGTATGGATAATCTTGAAAGACTTGTCAATTGTGCCGTGCAGATATGTGGAAGAGGGACTAACACGCGTGCATGGCAATGCTTGCTGTAAAGAAAGAGAAAGCGATTGTGTGAGGTGTATAGATTAAGATACAAAGAAGCGAAGGAGGCAGTGAAAATAAGTAAAGAGGAAGTGATGGCTGTAGAAGGAGAGAAAATGCGTAATGATTTTTTGAGGGAAACAGAAAACACTTCTGCAAATGGGCCAAAAATACACAACGTGGCCCAATACAGAACGTTGCCGGAGTGGTGAATGAGAGCAACGAAATAGTATGGGACGATTGTGAAGTTAAGAAATGCTGGCAAGAATACTTCGGAAAGCTGTACATTAGTGAGGAAAATACGAGTGAAGAGTTTAATAAAGAGAATGTAGAAGGAACAGTGAATGAAACTGAGCAGGTTAAATGAGATAGAGAAAACGGTATGAAAGTTGAAAAACGATAAAGGAGCAGGCGTGGATGAAATCAATGGTGAAATGCTAAAATATGCAGACAAAGATTGTGTGAATTATTAAACGTATGCCTTAAGTGTGAAAAGTACCGAGTGATTGGAAGAGAACGATCATTGTACCACTGTATAAGGACAATGGGAACAAGAGTGATTGCAAAAACTACAGAGGAATAAGTTTGTTCAGTGCAGTTGGTAAAGTATTTGGAAGAGTACTGATTGATCGAGTACGCGAAACTACCCAAACTAAGATTTGGGACGTACAAGGTGGCTTCATGCAAGGGAAAGGATGTGTTGATCAGATGGTTGCTCTCCAGCAGGTGATCTAAAAGTGTTTAAGTGTAAAAAAGAAGTTGTACTGTGCGCTTGTAGATCTGCAGAAAGCATATGACCAAGTGAATAGAGACAAGCTGTGGGAAATATTAAATGAATATGGCGCAGCCGGTAACTGGGCATGTGTTCGGGTGAGAGGAGGTGTGAGTGAATACTTTAATATTAAACAAGGAGTGCGACAAGGCTGTGTGATGTCCCCGTGGTTGTAATGTATACATGGATAAATGTATTAGGCAAGCATGTACCGATACAATTCATCGAGGCAAAAATTGTGTATTAGGACATCATAAGTTTGAAGAGATATTTATTTACCTAATACTTTGGTCTTCAGTTCTTTCCTAATTCTTATAATTCTTTTGATTCGAAAATTAACAAACCTTTTTTGTGTCAAGTATTCAGAAGTACGGAAAAGGAATCTGTGAACCTGTCTGCTTCTGAAATCGGCGTAAATTGAGGCAAACTTTCTGTATTAGACATCATGAGTTTGAAGAAGTATTTGCTCACCTTTTATACCAGGTATAAGTGTGGTCACATACTTGTGCCCCTGTTTGGTTCTGAAATCTGTCTTACCCTACTGCAATAATCATCGAGGCAAGAATTGAGTATTAGAACATCATACGTTTGAAGAGGTATTTGTTTACATAATGCTTTGGTCTTCTGTTCTTTCCTAATTCTTGTAGCTATTTTGATTCTAAAATTAACAAACGTCTTTTGTGTTAAGTATTCAGAAGTCCGGAAGAGGAATCTATGAACCTGTCTGCTTCTGAAATCGGCGTAAATTGAGGCAAATTTCTGTATTAGGGCATCTGAGTTTGAAGAGGTATTGCTCACCTTTTTATACCAGGGTACATAAGTGTGGTCACATACTTGTTTCCCTGTTTGGTTCTGAAGTCTGTCTAACCCTACTGTAATAATCATCGAGGAAGAATTGTGTATTAGGACATCATACGTTTGAAGAGGTTATTGTTACCTAATACCTTGGTCTTCTGTTCTTTCCTAATTCTTGTGTTCTTTTGATTCTAAAATTAACAAACCTTTTGTGTCAAGTATTCAGAAGTCCGTAAGAGGAATCTAAGAACCTGTCTGCTTCTGAAATCGGCGTAAATTGAGGCAAACTTTCTGTATTAGGTCGTTATTAGTTTGAAGAGTTACTTGCTCACCTTTTTTATACCGGGGCATAAGTGTGGTCAATACTTGTGCCCTGTTTGGTTCTGAAATCTGTCTAACCCTACTGTAATAATCATCGAGGCAAGAATTGTGTATTAGGACATCATACGTTTGAAGAGGTATTTGTTTACGTAATACTTTGGTCTTCTGTTCTTTCTTAATACTTGTAGTTCTTATGTTTCTAAAATTAACAAACCTTTTTGTGTCAAGTATTCAGAAGTCCGGAAGAGGAATCTATGAACCTGTCTGAAATAAACTTTATACGAGAACCTTCTGAAATCGGCGTAAATTGAGGCAAACTTTCTGTATTAGGACATCATGAGTTTGAAGAGTATTTGCTCACCTTTTTATGCCAGCGGTACATAAGTGTGGTCACATACTTGTGCCCCTGTTTGGTTCTGAAATCTGTCTAACCCTACTGTAATAATCATCGAGGCAAGAATTGTGTATTAGGACATCATACGTTTGAAGAGGTATTTGTTTACCTAATACCTTGGTCTTCTGTTCTTTCCTAATTCTTGTAGTTCTTTTGATTCTAAAATTAACAAACCTTTTGTGTCAAGTATTCAGAAGTCCGGAAGAGGAATCTATGAACCTGTCTGCTTCTGAAATCGGCGTAAATTGAGGCAAACTTTCTGTATTAGGACATCATGAGTTTGAAGAGGTATTTGCTCACCTTTTTTATACCAGGGGTACATAAGTGTGGTACATACTTGTGCCCTGTTTTGTTCTGAAATCTGTCTAACCCTACTGTAATAATCATCGAGGCAAGAATTGTGTATTAGGACATCATACGTTTGAAGAGGTATTTGTTTACCTAATACTTTGGTCTTCTGTTCTTTCCTAATTCTTGTAGTTCTTTTGATTCTAAAATTAACAAACCTTTTTGTGTCAAGTATTCAGAAGTCTGGAAGAGGAATCTATGAACCTGTCTGCTTCTGAAATCGGCGTAAATTGAGGCAAACTTTCTGTATTAGGACATCATGAGTTTGAAGAGGTATTTGCTCACCTTCTTTATGCCAGGGTACATAAGTGTGGTCACATACTTGTGCCCCTGTTTGGTTCTGAAATCTGTCTAACCCTACTGTAATAATCATCGAGGCAAGAATTGTGTATTAGGACATCATACGTTTGAAGAGGTATTTGTTTACCTAATACTTTGGTCTTCTGTTCTTTCCTAATTCTTGTAGTTCTTTTGATTCTAAAATTAACAAACCTTTTTGTGTCAAGTATTCAGAAGTCCGGAAGAGGAATCTATGAACCTGTCTGCTTCTGAAATCGGCGTAAATTGAGGCAAACCTTCTGTGTTAGGACATCATGAGTTTGAAGAGGTATTTGCTCACCTTTTTTATACCAGGGTACATAAGTGTGGTCACATACTTGTGCCCCTGTTTGGTTCTGAAATCTGTCTAACCCTACTGTAATAATCATCGAGGCAAGAATTGTGTATTAGGACATCATACGTTTGAAGAGGTATTTGTTTACCTAATACTTTGGTCTTCTGCTCTTTCCTAATTCTTGTAGTTCTTTTGATTCTAAAATTAACAAACCTTTTTTGTGTCAAGTATTCAGAAGTCCGGAAGAGGAATCTATGAACCTGTCTGCTTCTGAAATCGGCGTAAATTGAGGCAAACTTTCTGTATTAGGACATCATGAGTTTGAAGAGGTGTTTGCTCACCTTTTTATACCAGGGGTACATAAGTGTGGTCACATACTTGTGCCCCTGTTTGGTTCTGAAATCTGTCTAACCCTACTGTAATAATCATCGAGGCAAGAATTGTGTATTAGGACATCATGCGTTTGAAGAGGTATTTGTTTACCTAATACTTTGGTCTTCTGTTCTTTCTTAATTCTTGTAGTCCTTTTGTTTCTAAAATTAACAAACCGCTTTGTGTCAAGTATTCAGAGGTCCTGAAGAGGAATCTTTGAACCTGTCTGCTTCTCAAATCGGCGTAAATTGAGGCAAACTTTCTGTATTAGGACATTATGGGTTTGAAGAGATATTTGCTCACCTTTTTTATACCAGGGGTACATGAGTGTGGTTACATACTTGCGCTCCTGTTTGGTTCTGAAATCTGTCTAACCCTACTGTAATAATCATCGAGGCAAGAATTGTGTATTAGGACATCATACGTTTGAAGAGGTATTTGTTTACCTAATACTTTGGTCTTCTGTTCTTTCTTAATTCTTGTAGTTCTTTTGTTTCTAAAATTAACAAACCTCTTTGTGTCAAGTATTCAGAAGTCCGGAAGAGGAATCTATGAACCTGTCTGCTTCTGAAATCGGCGTAAATTGAGGCAAACTTTCTGTATTAGGACATCATGAGTTTGAAGAGGTATTTGCTCACCTTTTTATACCAGGGGTACATAAGTGTGGTCACATACTTGTGCCCCTGTTTGGTTCTGAAATCTGTCTAACCCTACTGTAATAATCATCGAGGCAAGAATTGTGTATTAGGACATCATACGTTTGAAGAGGTATTTGTTTACCTAATACCTTGGTCGTCTGTTCTTTCCTATTCCTTGTAGTTATTTTGATTTTAAAATTAACAAACATTCTTTGTGTGAAGTATTCAGAAGTCCGGAAGAGGAACGTATGACCCTGCCTGCTTCTGATGTCGGCGTAAATTGAGGCAAACATTCTGTATTAGGACATCATGAGTTTGAAGAGGTTTTGCTCACCTTTTTATACCAGGGTACATAAGTGTGGTCACTACTTGTGCCCTGTTTGGTACCGAAATCTGTCTAACCCTACTGTAATAATCATCGAGGCAAGAATTGTGTATTAGGACATCATATGTTTGAAGAGGTATTTGTTTACCTAATACTTTGGTCTTCTTTCTTTGCTAATTCTTATAGTTCTTTTGATTCTAAAATTAACAAACCTTTTTGTGTCAAGTATTCAGAAGTCCGGAAGAGGAATCTATGAACCTGTCTGCTTCTGAAATCGGCGTAAATTGAGGCAAACTTTCTGTATTAGGACATCATGAGTTTGAAGAGGTGTTTGCTCACATTTTTATACCAGGAGTACATAAGTGTGGTCACATACTTGTGCCTCTGTTTGGTTCTGAAATCCGTCTAACCCTACTGTAATAATCATCGAGGCAAGAATTGTGTATTAGGACATCATACGTTTGAAGAGGTATTTGTTTACCTGATACTTTGGTCTTCTGTTCTTTCCTAATTCTTGTAGTTCCTTTGATTCTAAAATTAACAAACCTTTTTTGTGTCAAGTATTCAGAAGTCCGGAAGAGGAATCTAAGAACCTGTCTGCTTCTGAAATGCTAAATTGAGGCAAACTTTCTGTATTAGGCATCATGAGTTTGAAGAGTTGCTCACCTTTATCAGGTATAAGTGGTCACATACTTGTCCCTGTTGGTTCTGAAATCTGTCTAACCCTACTGTAATAACATCGAGGCAAGAATTGTGTATTAGGACATCATAGTTTGAAGAGGTATTTGTTTACCTAATACTGGTCTTCTGTCTATTCTTGTAGTTCTTTTGATTCTAAAATAACAAACCTTTTTTGTCAAGTATTCAGAAGTCGGAAGAGGAATCTATGAACCTCTTCTGAAATCGGCGTAAATTGAGGCAAACTTTCTGTATTAGGACATGAGTTTGAAGAGGTATTTGCTCACCTTTTATACCAGGGTAATAAGGGTCACATACTTGTGCCTGTTTGGTTGATCTGTCTAACCCTACTGTAATAATCATCGAGGCAAATTGTGTATTAGGACATCATACGTTTGAAGAGGTTGTTTACCTAATACTGGTCTTCTGTCTTTCTAATTTGTAGTTCTTGATTCTAAAATTAACAAACCTTTTTGTGTCAAGATTCAACGAGAACCTAAGAATGAATTGTGTTAGTTGCTCACCTTTTATACCAGGTACATAAGTGTGGTCACATACTTGTGCCCCTGTTTGGTTCTGAAATCTGTCTAACCCTACTGTAATAATCATCGAGGAGAATTGTGTATTAGGACATCATACCTTTGAAGAGGTATTTGTTTACCTAATACTTTGGTCTTCTGTTCTTTCTTAATTCTTGTAGTTCTTTTGATTCTAAAATTAACAAACCTTTTTGTGTCAAGTATTCAGAAGTCCGGAAGAGGAATCTATGAACCTGTCTGCTTCTGAAATCGGCGTAAATTGAGGCAAACTTTCTGTATTAGGGCATCATGAGTTTGAAGAGGTACTTGCTCACCTTTTATACCAGGGGTACATAAGTGTGGTCACATACTTGTGCCCCTGTTTGGTTCTGAAATCTGTCTAACCCTACTGTAATAACCATCGAGGCAAGAATTGTGTATTAGGACATCATACGTTTGAAGAGGTATTTGTTTACGTAATACCTTGGTCATCTGTTCTCTCCTAATTCTTGTAGTTCTTTTGATTCTAAAATTAACAAACCTTTTTTGTGTCAAGTATTCAGAAGTCCGGAAGAGGAATCTATGAACCTGTCTGCTTCTGAAATCGGCCTAAATTGAGGCAAACTTTCTGTATTAGGACATCATGAGCTTGAAGAAGTATTTGCTCACCTCCTTTATACCAGGGGTACATAAGTGTGGTCACATACTTGTCCCCTGTATGGTTCTGAAATTTGTCTAACCCTACTGTAATAATTATCGAGGCAAGAATTGTGTATTAGGACATCAAGCGTTTGAAGAGGTATTTGTTTACCTAATACTTTGGTCTTTTGTTTTTTCCTAATTCTTGTAGTTCTTTTGATTCTAAAACTAACAAATCTCTTTTGTGTCAAGTATTCAGAAGTCTGGAAGAGGAATCTATGAACCCGCCTGCTTGTGAAATCGGCCTAAAGTGAGGCAAACTTTCTGTATTAGGACATCATGAGCTTGAAGAGGTATTTGCTCACCTTCTTTATACCAGGGGTATATAAGTGAGGTCACATACTTGTGCCCATGTTTGGTTGTGAACTCTGTCTAACCCTACTGCAATAATCATCGAGGCAAGAATTGTGTATTTGGACATCATACGTATGAAGAGGTATTTGTTTACCTAATATTTTGGTCTTCTGTTCTTTCGTAATCCTTGTAGTTCTTTTGACTCTAAAATTAACAATCGTTTTTTGTGTCAAGTATTCAGAAGTCCGGAAGAGGAATCTATGAAGCAGTCCGCTTCTGAAGTCGGCGTAAATTGAGGCAATCCTTCTGTGTTAGGACATCATGAGTTTGAAGAGGTTGCTCACCTTTTATACCAGGGTACATAAGTGTGGTCACATACTTGTGCCCCTGTTTGGTTCTGAAATCTGTCTAACCCTACTGTAATAATCATCGAGGCAAGAATTGTGTATTAGGACATCATACGTTTGAAGAGGTATTTGTTTACCTGATACTTTGGTCTTCTGTTCTTTCCTAATTCTTGTAGTTCCTTTGATTCTAAAATTAACAAACCTTTTTGTGTCAAGTATTCAGAATCGGAAGAGGAATCATGAACCTGTCTGCTTCTGAAATCGGCGTAAATTGAGGCAAACTTTCTGTATTAGGCATCATGAGTTTGAAGAGGTATTTGCTCACCTTTACGGGTACATAAGTGTGGTCACACTTGTGCCTGTTTGGTTCTGAAATCTGTCTAACCCTACTGTAATAACATCGAGGCAATTGTGTATTAGGACATCTTAAGAGGTATTTGTTTACCTGATACTTTGGTCTTCTGTTCTTTCCTAATTCTTGTAGTTCCTTTGATTCTAAAATTAACAAACCTTTTTTGTGTCAAGTATTCAGAAGTCCGGAAGAGGAATCTAAGAACCTGTCTGCTTCTGAAATCGGCGTAAATTGAGGCAACTTTCTGCATTAGGGCATCATGAGTTTGAAGTGATATTTGCTCACCTTTTTTGTACCAGGGGTACATAAGTGTGGTCACATACTTGTGCCCCTGTTTGGTTCTGAAATCTGTCTAACCCTACTGTAATAATCATCGAGGCAAGAATTGTGTATTAGGACATCATACGTTTGAAGAGGTATTTGTTTACCTGATACTTTGGTCTTCTGTTCTTTCCTAATTCTTGTAGTTCCTTTGATTCTAAAATTAACAAACCTTTTTTGTGTCAAGTATTCAGAAGTCCGGAAGAGGAATCTATGAACCTGTCTGCTTCTGAAATCGGCGTAAATTGAGGCAATCCTTCTGTATTAGGACATCATGAGTTTGAAGAGGTGTTTGCTCACATTTTTATACCAGGAGTACATAAGTGTGGTCACATACTTGTGCCTCTGTTTGGTTCTGAAATCCGTCTAACCCTACTGTAATAATCATCGAGGCAAGAATTGTGTATTAGGACATCATACGTTTGAAGAGGTATTTGTTTACCTAATATCTTGGTCTTCTGCTCTCTCCTAATTCTTGTAGTTCTTTTGATTCTAAAATTAACAAACCTTTTTGTGTCAAGTATTCAGAAGTCCGGAAGAGGAATCTATGAACCTGTCTGCTTCTGAAATCGGCGTAAATTGAGGCAAACTTTCTGTATTAGGACATCATGAGTTTGAAGAGGTATTTGCTCACCTTTTTATACCAGGGGTACATAAGTGTGGTCACATACTTGTGCCCCTGTTTGGTTCTGAAATCTGTCTAACCCTACTGTAATAATCATCGAGGCAAGAATTGTGTATTAGGACATCATACGTTTGAAGAGGTATTTGTTTACCTAATACCTTGGTCTTCTGTTCTTTCCTAATTCTTGTAGTTCTTTTGATTCTAAAATTAACAAACCTTTTTTGTGTCAAGTATTCAGAAGTCCGGAAGAGGAATCTATGAACCTGTCTGCTTCTGAAATCGGCGTAAATTGAGGCAAACTTTCTGTATTAGGACATCATGAGTTTGAAGAGGTGTTTGCTCACCTTTTTATACCAGGGTACATAAGTGTGGTCACATACTTGTATCCCTGTTTGGTTCTGAAATCTGTCTAACCCTACTGTAATAATCATTGAGGCAAGAATTGTGTATTAGGACATCATACGTTTGAAGGGGAATTTGTTTACCTAATACATTGGTCTTCTGTTCTTTCTTAATACTTGTAGTTCTTTTGATTCTAAAATTAACAAACCTTTTTTGTGTCAACCATTCAGAAGTCAGGAAGAGGAATCTATGAAGCAGTCCGCTTCTGAAGTCGGCGTAAATTGAGGCAAACTTTCTGTATTAGGACATCATGAGTTTGAAGAGGTGTTTGCTCACATTTTTATACCAGGAGTACATAAGTGTGGTCACATACTTGTGCCTCTGTTTGGTTCTGAAATCCGTCTAACCCTACTGTAATAATCATCGAGGCAAGAATTGTGTATTAGGACATCATACGTTTGAAGAGGTATTTGTTTACCTGATACTTTGGTCTTCTGTTCTTTCCTAATTCTTGTAGTTCCTTTGATTCTAAAATTAACAAACCTTTTTTGTGTCAAGTATTCAGAAGTCCGGAAGAGGAATCTATGAACCTGTCTGCTTCTGAAATCGGCGTAAATTGAGGCAAACTTCTGTATTAGGACATCATTAGTTTGAAGAGGTATTTGCTCACCTTTTTATACCAGGGGTACATAAGTGTGGTCACATACTTGTGCCCCTGTTTGGTTCTGAAATCTGTCTAACCCTACTGTAATAATCATCGAGGCAAGAATTGTGTATTAGGACATCATACGTTTGAAGAGGTATTTGTTTACCTAATACTTTGGTCTTCTGCTCTTTCCTAATTCTTGTAGTTCTTTTGATTCTAAAATTAACAAACCTTTTTGTGTCAAGTATTCAGAAGTCCGGAAGAGGAATCTATGAACCTGTCTGCTTCTGAAATCGGCGTAAATTGAGGCAAACTTTCTGTATTAGGACATCATGAGTTTGAAGAGGTATTTGCTCACCTTTATAGGGTACATAAGTGTGGTCACATACTTGTGCCCTGTTTGGTTCTGAAATCTGTCTAACCCTACTGTAATAACATCGAGGCAAGAATTTGTATTAGGACATCATACGTTTGAAGAGGTATTTGTTTACCTAATACTTTGGTCTTCTGTTCTTTCCAATCTTGTAGTTTTTGATTCTAAAATTAACAAACCTTTTTGTGTCAAGTATTCAGAAGTCCGGAAGAGGAATCTATGAACCTGTGCTTCTGAAATTTTTAAAAACTTTTATACGAGAACCTAAGAATGAATTTGTTAGTTCTTTTCGGAAGGCATCCTTGTAAACCAAGATTGTTAGTTTTTCATGTTTTCATTTTTTTAAATAAACTTTTATACGAAGAACTAAGAATGAATTTGTTAGTTCCTTCGGAGGATCCTTGTAAACAAGAAATTGTTAGTTTCATGTTTCATTTTTTTAAATAAACTTTTTATACGAGACACTAAGAATGAATTTGTTAGTTCTTTCGGAGCATTCCTTGTAAACCAAGAATTGTTAGTTTTCATTGTTTTCATTTTTTTAAATAAACTTTTATACGAGAACTAAGAATGAATTTGTTAGTTCTTTTCGGAGTCCTTGTAATACCAAGGATTGTTAGTTTTCATTGTTTTCATTTTTTTAAATAAACTTTATACGAGAACTAAGAATGAATTTGTTAGTTCTTTTCGGAGGTCCTTGTAAACCAAGAAATTGTTAGTTTTTCATTGTTTTCATTTTTTTAAATAAACTTTTATACGAGAACTAAGAATGAATTTGTTAGTCTTCGGAGTCCTTGTAAACCAAGAAATTGTTAGTTTTTCATGTTTCGGCGTAAATTGAGGCAAACTTTCTGTATTAGGCATCATGAGTTTGAAGAGGTATGCTCACCTTTATACCAGGTACATAAGTGTGGTCACATTGTGCCTGTTTGGTTCTGAAATCTGTCTAACCCTACTGTAATAACATCGAGGCAAATTGTGTATTAGGACATCAAGTTTGAAGAGGTATTTGTTTACCTAATACTTGTCTTCTGTTCTTTCCTAATTCTTGTAGTTCTTTGATTCTAAAATTAACAAACCTTTTTGTTTCAAGCACACAGAAGTCTGGAAGAGGAATCTATGAACCTCTGCTTCTGAAATCGGCGTAAATTGAGGCAAACTTTCTGTATTAGGACATCATGAGTTTGAAGAGGTATTTGCTCACCTTTTTTATACCAGGGTACATAAGTGTGGTCACATACTTGTGCCCCTGTTTGGTTCTGAAATCTGTCTAACCCTACTGTAATAATCATCGAGGCAAGAATTGTGTATTAGGACATCATACGTTTGAAGAGGTATTTGTTTACCTGATACTTTGGTCTTCTGTTCTTTCCTAATTCTTGTAGTTCCTTTGATTCTAAAATTAACAAACCTTTTTTGTGTCAAGTATTCAGAAGTCCGGAAGAGGAATCTATGAACCTGTCTGCTTCTGAAATCGGCGTAAATTGAGGCAAACTTTCTGTATTAGGACATCATGAGTTTGAAGAGGTATTTGCTCACCTTTTTTATACCAGGATACATAAGTGTGGTCACATACTTGTGCCCCTGTTTGGTTCTGAAATCTGTCTAACCCTACTGTAATAATCATCGAGGCAAGAATTGTGTATTAGGACATCATACGTTTGAAGAGGTATTTGTTTACCTAATACTTTGGTCTTCTGTTCTTTCCTAATTCTTGTAGTTCTTTTGATTCTAAAATTAACAAACCTTTTTGTGTCAAGTATTCAGAAGTCCGGAAGAGGAATCTATGAACCTGTCTGCTTCTGAAATCGGCGTAAATTGAGGCAAACTTTCTGTATTAGGACATCATTAGTTTGAAGAGGTATTTGCTCACCTTTTTATACCAGGGGTACATAAGTGTGGTCACATACTTGTGCCCTGTTTGGTTCTGAAATCTGTCTAACCCTACTGTAATAGTCATCGAGGCAAGGATTGTGTATTTGGACATCATGCGTTTGAAGAGGTATTTGTTTACCTAATCCTTTGGTCTTCTGTTCTTTCTTAATTCTTGTAGTTCTTTTGTTTCTAAAATTAACAAACCTCTTTGTGTCAAGTATTCAGAAGTCCGGAAGAGGAATCTATGAACCTGTCTGCTTCTGAAATCGGCGTAAATTGAGGCAAACTTTCTGTATTAGGACATCATGAGTTTGAAGAGGTGTTTGTTCACTTTTTTATACCAGGGGTACTTAAGTGTGGTCACATACTTGTGCCCTGTTTTGTTCTGAAATCTGTCTAACCCTACTGTAATAATCATCGAGGCAAGAATTGTGTATTAGGACATCATACGTTTGAAGAGGTATTTGTTTACCTAATACTTTGGTCTTCTGCTCTTTCCTAATTCTTGTAGTTCTTTTGATTCTAAAATTAACAAACCTTTTTTGTGAAAAAGCATTCAGAAGTCCGGAAGAGGAATCTATGAACCTGTCTGCTTCTGAAATCGGCGTAAATTGAGGCAAACCTTCTGTAGTAGGACATCATGAGTTTGAAGAGGTGTTTGCTCACATTTTTATACCAGGAGTACATAAGTGTGGTCACATACTTGTGCCCTGTTTGGTTCTGAAATCTGTCTAACCCTACTGTAATAATCATCGAGGCAAGAATTGTGTATTAGGACATCATACGTTTGAAGAGGTATTTGTTTACCTAATACTTTGGTCTTCTGCTCTTTCCTAATTCTTGTAGTTCTTTTGATTCTAAAATTAACAAACCTTTTTGTGTCAAGTATTCAGAAGTCCGGAAGAGGAATCTATGAACCTGTCTGCTTCTGAAATCGGCGTAAATTGAGGCAAACTTTCTGTATTAGGACATCATGAGTTTGAAGAGGTGTTTGCTCACATTTTTATACCAGGAGTACATAAGTGTGGTCACATACTTGTGCCCCTGTTTGGTTCTGAAATCTGTCTAACCCTACTGTAATAATCATCGAGGCAAGAATTGTGTATTAGGACATCATACGTTTGAAGAGGTATTTGTTTACCTAATACTTTGGTCTTCTGTTCTTTCCTAATTCTTGTAGTTCCTTTGATTCTAAAATTAACAAACCTTTTTTGTGTCAAGTATTCAGAAGTCCGGAAGAGGAATCTATGAACCTGTCTGCTTCTGAAATCGGCGTAAATTGAGGCAAACTTTCTGTATTAGGACATCATGAGTTTGAAGAGGTATTTGCTCACCTTTTTATACCAGGAGTACATAAGTGTGGTCACATACTTGTGCCCTGTTTGGTTCTGAAATCTGTCTAACCCTACTGTAATAATCATCGAGGCAAGAATTGTGTATTAGGACATCATACGTTTGAAGAGGTATTTGTTTACCTAATACTTTGGTCTTCTGTTCTTTCCTAATTCTTGTAGTTCTTTTGATTCTAAAATTAACAAACCTTTTTGTGTCAAGTATTCAGAAGTCCGGAAGAGGAATCTATGAACCTGTCTGCTTCTGAAATCGGCGTAAATTGAGGCAATCCTTCTGTATTGGGACATCATGAGTTTGAAGAGGTATTTGCTCACGTTTTATACCAGGGTACATAAGTGTGGTCACATACTTGTGCCCTGTTTGGTTCTGAAATCTGTCTAACCCTACTGTAATAATCATCGAGGCAAGAATTGTGTATTAGGACATCATACGTTTGAAGAGGTATTTGTTTACCTAATACTTTGGTCTTCTGTTCTTTCCTAATTCTTGTAGTTCTTTTGATTCTAAAATTAACAAACCTCTTTGTGTCAAGTATTCAGAAGTCCGGAAGAGGAATCTATGAACCTGTCTGCTTCTGAAATCGGCGTAAATTGAGGCAAACATTCTGTATTAGGACATCATGAGCTTGAAGAGGTATTTGCTCTCCATTTTTATACTAGGGTACATAAGTGTGGTCACATACTTGTGCCCCTGTTTGGTTCTGAAATCTGTCTAACCCTACTGTAATAATCATCGAGGCAAGTATTGTGTATTAGGACATCATACGTTTGAAGAGGTATTTGTTTACCTAATACTTTGGTCTTCTGTTCTTTCCTAATTCTTGTAGTTCTTTTGATTCTAAAATTAACAAACCTTTTTGTGTCAAGTATTCAGAAGTCCGGAAGAGGAATCTATGAACCTGTCTGCTTCTGAAATCGGCGTAAATTGAGGCAAACTTTCTGTATTAGGACATCATGAGTTTGAAGAGGTATTTGCTCACCTTCTTTATACCAGGGGTACATAAGTGTGGTCACATACTTGTGCCCTGTTTGGTTCTGAAATCTGTCTAACCCTACTGTAATAATCATCGAGGCAAGAATTGTGTATTAGGACATCATACGTTTGAAGAGGTATTTGTTTACCTAATACTTTGGTCTTCTGTTCTTTCCTAATTCTTGTAGTTCTTTTGATTCTAAAATTAACAAACCTTTTTGTGTCAAGTATTCAGAAGTCCGGAAGAGGAATCTATGAACCTGTCTGCTTCTGAAATCGGCGTAAATTGAGGCAAACTTTCTGTATTAGGCATCATGAGTTTGAAGAGGTATGCTCACCTTTTTATACCAGGGTACATAAGTGGTCACATACTTGTGCCCTGTTTGGTTCTGAAATCTGTCTAACCCTACTGTAATAATCATCGAGGAAAATTGTGTATTAGGACATCATACGTTTGAAGAGGTATTTGTTTACCTAATACTTTGGTCTTCTGTTCTTTCCTAATTCTTGTAGTTCTTTTGATTCTAAAATTAACAAACCTTTTTGTGTCAAGTATTCAGAAGTCCGGAAGAGGAATCTATGAACCTGTCTGCTTCTGAAATCGGCGTAAATTGAGGCAAACTTTCTGTATTAGGACATCATGAGTTTGAAGAGGTTTTGCTCACCTTTTATACCAGGGTACATAAGTGTGGTCACATACTTGTGCCCTGTTTGGTTCTGAAATCTGTCTAACCCTACTGTAATAATCATCGAGGAAAATTGTGTATTAGGACATCATACGTTTGAAGAGGTATTTGTTTACCTAATACTTTGGTCTTCTGTTCTTTCCTAATTCTTGTAGTTCTTTGATTCTAAAATTAACAAACCTTTTTGTGGTATTCAGAAGTCCGGAAGAGGAATCTATGAACCTGTCTGCTTCTGAAATCGGCGTAAATTGAGGCAAACTTTCTGTATTAGGACATCATGAGTTTGAAGAGGTATTTGCTCACCTTTTATACCAGGTACATAAGTGTGGTCACATACTTGTGCCCTGTTTGGTTCTGAAATCTGTCTAACCCTACTGTAATAATCATCGAGGCAAATTGTGTATTAGGTCGTCATACGTTTGAAGAGGTGTTTGTTTACCTAATACTTTGGTCATCTGTTCTTTCCTAATTCTTGTAGTTCTTTTGATTCTAAAATTAACAAACCTTTTTGTGTCAAGTATTCAGAAGTCCGGAAGAGGAATCTATGAACCTGTCTGCTTCTGAAGTCGGCGTAAATTGAGGCAAACTTTCTGTATTAGGACATCATGAGTTTGAAGAGGTGTTTGCTCACCTTTTTATACCAGGGGTACATAAGTGTGGTCACATACTTGTGCCCCTGTTTGGTTCTGAAATCTGTCTAACCCTACTGTAATAATCATCGAGGCAAGAATTGTGTATTAGGACATCATACGTTTGAAGAGGTATTTGTTTACCTAATACTTTGGTCTTCTGTTCTTTCCTAATTCTTGTAGTTCCTTTGATTCTAAAATTAACAAACCTTTTTGTGTCAAGTATTCAGAAGTCCGGAAGAGGAATCTATGAACCTGTCTGCTTCTGAAATCGGCGTAAATTGAGGCAAACTTTCTGTATTAGGGCATCATGAGTTTGAAGAGGTACTTGCTCACCTTTTTTATACCAGGGTACATAAGTGTGGTCACATACTTGTGCCCTGTTTGGTTCTGAAATGTGTCTAACCCTACTGTAATAATCATCGAGGCAAGAATTGTGTATTAGGACATCATACGTTTGAAGAGGTATTTGTTTACCTAATACTTTGGTCTTCTGTTCTTTCCTAATTCTTGTAGTTCTTTTGATTCTAAAATTAACAAACCTTTTTTGTGTCAAGTATTCAGAAGTCCGGAAGAGGAATCTATGAACCTGTCTGCTTCTGAAATCGGCGTAAATTGAGGCAAACTTTCTGTATTAGGACATCATGAGTTTGAAGAGGTATTTGCTCACCTTTTTTATACCAGGGGTACATAAGTGTGGTCACATACTTGTGCCCCTGTTTGGTTCTGAAATCTGTCTAATCCTACTGTAATAATCATCGAGGCAAAAATTGTGTATTAGGACATCATACGTTTGAAGAGGTATTTGTTTACCTGATACTTTGGTCTTCTGTTCTTTCCTAATTCTTGTAGTTCCTTTGATTCTAAAATTAACAAACCTTTTTGTGTCAAGTATTCGGAAGTCCGGAAGAGGAATCTTATGAACCTGTCTCGCTTCTGAAATCGGCGTAAATTGAGGCAAACTTGTCTGTATTAGGACATCATGACGTTTGAAGAGGTATTTGTCTTACTCTATATACTTTGATACTCAGGGTACATAATTGTGTTTGGTCAAATACATACTTTGTGCCCCTGTTTGAAGTTCTGAGAATCTGTCTAACCCTACTTAATAATGCAATCGAGGCAAGAATTGTGTATTAGGACATCATACGTTTGAAGAGGTATTTTGTTTACCTAAGTACTATTGGTCTTCCTTGTTCTAATTTCTAATTCTTGTAGTATCTGATTTGATGTCTTAAAGATTTTAACAAACTTGCTTTTTGTGTCAAGTATTCAGAAGTCTCGGATAGAGGAATCTAATGAACCTTTTTGTCTGCTTCATCGAGAGAATCAGAGCGTAAATTGAAGGCTAAATTGAATTCTGTATTAGGGCATCATGAGTTTGAAGAGGTATTTACTCACCTTTTTTATACCAGGGGTACATAAATGTGGTCACATACTTGTGCCCCTGTTTAGTTCTGAAATCTGTCTAACCCTACTGTAATAATCATCGAGGCAAGAATTGTGTATTAGGACATCATACGTTTGAAGAGGTATTTGTTTACCTAATACTTTGGTCTTTTGCTCTCTCCTAATTCTTGTAGTTCCTTTGATTCTAAAATTAACAAACCTATTTTGTGTATTCAGAAGTCCGGAAGAGGAATACATGAACGTGTCTGCTTCTGAAATAGGCGTAAATTGAGGCAAACTTTCTGTATTAGGGCATCATGAGCTTGAAGAGGTATTTCTCACCTTTTTATACCAGGGTACATAAGTGTGGTCACATACTTGTGCCCTGTTTAGGTTCTGAAATCTGTCTAACCCTACTGTAATAATCATCGAGGCAAAATTGTGTATTAGGACATCATACGTTTGAAGAGGTATTTGTTTACCTAATACTTTGGTCTTCTGTTCTTTCCTAATTCTTGTAGTTCTTTTGATTCTAAAATTAACAAACCTTTTTTGTGTCAAGCATTCAGAAGTCCGGAAGAGGAATCTATGAACCTGTCTGCTTCTGAAATCGGCGTAAATTGAGGCAAACTTTCTGTATTAGGACCTCATGAGTTTGAAGAGGTATTTGCTCACCTTTTTTATACCAGGGGTACATAAATGTGGTCACATACTTGTGCCCCTGTTTGGTTCTGAAATCTGTCTAACCCTACTGTAATTACCATCGCGACAAGAATTGTGTATTAGGACATCATACGTTTGAAGAGGTATTTGTTTACCTGATACTTTGGTCTTCTGTTCTTTCCTAATTCTTGTAGTTCCTTTGATTCTAAAATTAACAAACCTTTTTGTGTCAAGTATTCAGAAGTCCGGAAGAGGAATCTATGAACCTGTCTGCTTCTGAAATCGGCGTAAATTGAGGCAAACTTTCTGTATTAGGGCGTTATGAGTTTGAAGAGGTACTTGCTCACCTTTTTATACTAGGGGTACATAAGTGTGGTCACATACTTGTATCCCTGTTTGGTTCTGAAATCTGTCTAACCCTACTGTAATAATCATTGAGGCAAGAATTGTGTATTAGGACATCATACGTTTGAAGGGGTATTTGTTTACCTAATACTTTGGTCTTCTGTTCTTTCTTAATTCTTGTAGTTCTTTTGATTCTAAAATTAACAAACCTTTTTTGTGTCAAGCATTCAGAAGTCCGGAAGAGGAATCTATGAACCTGTCTGCTTCTGAAATCGGCGTAAATTGAGGCAAACTTTCTGTATTAGGACATCATGAGTTTGAAGGGTATTTGGACTCTACGTTTAACAGGATTTGTTTAGCAATACTTGTGCCCTGTTTGGTTCTGATCTTGTCTAACCCATAATAATCATTTGGAAGTATTAGACATCATAAGTTTGAAAGGTACTGTTGCTTCTAAATTTGGTCTTCTGTTCTTTCTTAATTTTTAGTCTTTTGATTTAAAGTAATCTAACCTTTTCGAGATCCTTGTAAACCTAGAATGTGTTAGTTTTCATTGTTTCATTTTTTTAAATAAACTTTTTATACGAGAACTTAAGAATGAATTTGTTAGTTTTTTCGGAGATCCTTGTAAACCTTATAGAAATTTATGTTTAGATTTTCTAATTGTTTTATTTTTTTATAAATAAACTTTTTATACGAGAACTCTAAGATGAATTTGATTAGTCTTTCGGAGTCCTTGTAAACCAAAATTGTTAGTTTTCATGTTTTCATTTTTAAATAAACTTTTATACGAGAACTAAGAATGAATTTGTTAATTTTTTCGAGGTCCTTGTAAACAAAATTGTTAGTTTTCATTTGTTTTCATTTTTTTAAATAAACTTTTATACGAGAACTTAAGAATGAATTTGGTTAATCTTTCAATGTCTGTAAACCAGAAATGTGTTAGTTTTCATGTTTTCATTTTTTTAAATAAACTTTTTATACGAGAACTTAACAATGAACTGTTAGTTCTTTTCGGAGGCTCTTGTAACCTAAGGAAATTGTTAGTTTTCATTGTTATTTTTTTAAATAAAACTTTTTATACGAGAACTTAAGAATGAATTTGTTAGTCTTTCGGAGATCCTGTTAAAACAAAATTGTTAAGTTTTCATTGTTTTTATTTTTTTTAAATAAACTTTTATACGAGAACTTAAGAATGAATTTGATTATTCTCGGATGAACTCCTTGTAAACCGAAAGAAATTGAATTAGTTTTATATGTCTTTTTTATTTTTTTTATAAATAAATTTTTATATGAGAAACTTAGAATGAATTTGTTGTTGTCAAGTATTCAGAAGTCCGGAAGAGGAATCTATGAACCTGTCTGCTTCTGAAATCGGCGTAAATTGAGGCAAACTTTCTGTATTAGGACATCATGAGTTTGAAGAGGTATTTGCTCACCTTTTTATACCAGGGTACATAAGTGTGGTCACATACTTGTGCCCTGTTTGGTTCTGAAATCTGTCTAACCCTACTGTAATAATCATCGAGATAAAATTGTGTATTAGGACATCATACGTTTGAAGAGGTATTTGTTTACCTAATACCTTGGTCTTCTCTTCTTTCCTAATTCTTGTAGTTCTTTTGATTCTAAAACTAACAAACCTTTTTTGTGTCAAGTATTCAGAAGTCCGGAAGAGGAATCTATGAACCTGTCTGCTTCTGAAATAGGCGTAAATTGAGGCAAAATTTCTGTATTAGGACATCATGGGTTTGATAAGTATTTGCCCACCTTCTTTACGCCAGGGGTACATAAGTGTGGTCACATACTTGTGCCCCTGTTTGGTTCTGAAATCTGTCTAACCCTACTGTAATAATCATCGAGATAAGAATTGTGTATTAGGACATCATACGTTTGAAGAGGTATTTGTTTACCTAATACCTTGGTCTTCTGTTCTTTCCTAATTCTTGTAGTTCTTTTGATTCTAAAATTAACAAACCTTTTTTGTGTCAGGTATTCAGAAGTCCGGAAGAGGAATCTATGAACCTGTCTGCTTCTGAAATCGGCGTAAATTGAGGCAAACTTTCTGTATTAGGGCATCATGGGTTGGAAGAGGTACTTCCTCACCTTTTTTATACCTGGGGTACATAAGTGAGGTCACATACTTGTGCTCCTGTTTGGTTCTGAAATCTGTCTAACCCTACTGTTATAATCATCGAGGCAAGAATTGGGTATTAGGACATCATACGTTTGAAGAGGTATTTGTTTACCTAATACTTTGGTCATCTGTTCTTTCCTAATTCTTGTAGTTCTTTTGATTCTAAAATTAACAAACCTTTTTTTGTATTAAGCATTCAGAAGTCCGGAAGAGGAATCTATGATCCTGTCTGCTTCTGAAATCGGCGTAAATTGAGGCAAACTTTCTGTATTAGGACATCATGAGTTTGAAGAGGTGTTTGCTCACATTTTTTATACCAGGGGTACATAAGTGTGGTTACATACTTGTGCCCCTGTTTGGTTCTGAAATCTGTCTAACCCTACTGTAATAATCATCGAGGCAAGAATTGTGTATTAGGACATCATACGTTTGAAAAGGTATTTGTTTACCTAATACTTTGGTCTTCTTTCCAATTTTGTATTTTTGATTCTAAAATTAACAAACCTTTTGTGTCAGTATTCAGAAGTCCGGAAGAGGAATCTATGAACCTGTTCTTCTGAAATCGGCGTAAAATGAGGCAAACCTTTTGTTTAGGACATCATGAGTTTGAAGAGGTATTTGCTCACCTTTTTTAAACCAGGGTAAAAGTGGAACATACTTGTGCCTGTTTGGTTCTGAACTGTCTAACTCCTTATAATCATCGAGGAAGAAGTGTGTATTAGGACATCCATAGTTTGAAAGACAAAGATTGTTAGTTTTCATGTTTTTCATTTTTTTAAATAAACTTTATACGAGAACTTAAGAATGAATTTGTTTAGTCTTTTCGGAAGTCCTTGTAAACCAAGAATTGTATTTAGTTTTACCTAATACTGGTCTTCTGTTCTTCTAATTTTGTTCTTTGATTCTAAAATTAACAAACCTTTTTTGTAGATTCAGAAGTCCGGAAGAGGAATCTATGAACCTGTCTGCTTCTGAAATCGCGTAAATTGAGGCAAACTTTCTGTATTAGGACATCATGAGTTTGAAGAGGTATTTGCTCACCTTCTTTATACCAGGGGTACATAAGTGTGGTCCCATACTTGTGCCCTGTTTGGTTCTGAAATCTGTCTAACCCTACTTAATAATCATCGGGCAAAATTGTGTATTAGGACATCATACGTTTGAAGAGGTTTTGTTTACCTAATACTTTGGTCTTCTGTTCTTTCCTAATTCTTGTATTCTTTTGATTCAAAATTAAAAACCTTTTTGTGTCAAGTATTCAGAAGTCCGGAAGAGGAATCTATGAACCTGTCTGCTTCTGAAATCGGCGTAAATTGAGGCAAACTTTCTGTATTAGGACATCATGAGTTTGAAGAGGTATTTGCTCACCTTTTTATACCAGGGTACATAAGTGTGCAAACTTGTGCCCTGTTGGTTTTGAAATCTGTCTAACCCTACTGTAATAACCATCGGCAAAATTGTGTATTAGGACATCATAGTTTGAAGAGGTATTTGTTTACCTAATACTTTGGTCTTCTGTTCTTTCTAATTCTTGTAGTTCTTTTGATTCTAAAATTAACAAACCTTTTTGTGTCAAGATTCAGAAGTCCGGAAGAGGAATCTATGAACCTGTCTGCTTCTGAAATCGGCGTAAATTGAGGCAAACTTTCTGTATTAGGACATCATGAGTTTGAAAGTATTTGCTCACCTTTTTATACCAGGGGTACATAAGTGTGGAACATACTTGTGCCCCTGTTTGGTTCTGAAATCTGTCTAACCCTACTAGAAGAATCGAATCGAAGAATGTGTATTATAATAATACTAAGAGGGATTTTGATTTAATTATATTAATAGGTATCTATTAATGTATAACTATTGATTTTATAATTATTTATAATTTCTATAGTTTAATTCTAATAAATTGCGAATTTACAAAAAATGGTTATTTGAATTGCTTTTAATATACATTAAATATTTGCACCATTTCTTAGGTAAACAAGGAAATTGAACAACATCATGTGTCTTTGCTGTCTTTAACCCACTGTAATAATCATCGGCAAAATTGTGTATTAGGACATCAAGTTTGAAGAGGTATTTGTTTACCTAATCTTTGGTCTTCTGTTCTTTCCTAATTCTTTAGTTCTTTTGATTCTAAAATTAACAAACCTTTTTGTGTCAAGTATTCAGAAGTCCGGAGGGAATCTATGAACCTGTCTGCTTCTGAAATCGGCGTAAATTGAGGCAAACTCTGTATTAGGACATCATGAGTTTGAAGAGGTATTTGCTCACCTTTTTATACCAGGGTACATAAATGTGGTCACATACTTGTGCCCCTGTTTGGTTCTGAAACCTACTGTAATAATCATCGAGGCAAAATTGTGTATTAGGACATCATACGTTTGAAGAGGTATTTGTTTACCTAATACTTTGGTCTTCTGTTCTTTCCTAATTCTTGTATCTTTTGATTCTAAAATTAACAAACCTTTTGTGTCAAGTATTCAGAAGTCCGGAAGAGGAATCTATGAACCTGTCTGCTTCTGAAATCGGCGTATAGGAACCTTCTGTATTAGGACATCATGAGTTTGAAGAGGTATTTGCTCACCTTTTTATACCAGGGTACAAGTGTGGTCACATACTTGTGCCCTGTTTGGTTCTGAAATCTGTCTAACTCTGTAATAATCATCGAGGCAAAATTGTGTATTAGGACATCATAGTTTGAAGAGGTATTTGTTTACCTAATACTTTGGTCTTCTGTTCTTTCCTAATTCTTGTAGTTCTTTTGATTCTAAAATTAACAAACCTTTTTTGTGTCAAGTATTCAGAAGTCCGGAAGAGGAATCTATGAACCTGTCTGCTTCTGAAATCGGCGTAAAATGAGGCAACCTTTCTGTATTAGGACATCATGAGTTTGAAGAGGTATTTGCTCACCTTGTTTATACCAGAGGTACATAAGTGTGGTCACATACTTGTGCCCTTGTTTGGTTCTGAAATCTGTCTAACTCTACTGTAATAATCATCGAGGCAAGGATTGTGTATTTGGACATCATGTGTTTGAAGAGGTATTTGTTTACCTGATACTTTGGTCTTCTGTTCTTTCCTAATTCTTGTAGTTCCTTTGATTCTAAAATTAACAAACCTTTTTTGTGTCAAGTATTCAGAAGTCCGGAAGAGGAATCTAAGAACCTGTCTGCTTCTGAAATCGGCGTAAATTGAGGCAAACTTTCTGTATTAGGGCGTTATGAGTTTGAAGAGGTACTTGCTCACCTTTTTTATACTAGGGGTACATAAGTGTGGTCACATACTTGTATCCCTGTTTGGTTCTGAAATCTGTCTAACCCTACTGTAATAATCATTGAGGCAAGAATTGTGTATTAGGACATCATACGTTTGAAGAGGTATTTGTGTACCTAATACTTTGGTCTTCCGTTCTTTCCTAATCCTTGTTGTTCGTTTGATTCTAAAATTAACAAACCTTTTTTGTGTCAAGCATTCAGAAGTCCGGAAGAGGAATCTATGAACCTGTCTGCTTCTGAAATCGGCGTAAATTGAGGCAAACTTTCTGTATTAGGACCTCATGAGTTTGAAGAGGTATTTGCTCACCTTTTTTATACCAGGGGTACATAAATGTGGTCACATACTTGTGCCCCTGTTTGGTTCTGAAATCTGTCTAACCCTACTGTAATTACCATCGCGACAAGAATTGTGTATTAGGACATCATACGTTTGAAGGGGAATTTGTTTACCTAATACATTGGTCTTCTGTTTTC